>CM040121.1:538669653-539156325 GCA_022559845.1 Amorphophallus konjac
AGCCAATAGGCGAAGAAGTGGGTTTGCGGCCCGAGAGGACATGCTAAGGCCAGACCCGGTGGGACATCTGCCAAAAGGCATGATGGATTGGCAACTCGAGAGGGCATACTGAGACCAGATCCCAGAAAGGTAAGATGAACCGAAAGGCATGATGGGTTGCCAGCCCGAGAGGGCGTATCGAGGCCAATCACTAGAAGGTGAAATGAGCCAAAAGGCAGAATGGGTTGGCAGCCCGAGAGGGCGTGCTGAGGCCAGTCCCAGAAGGTAAAATGAGCCGAAAGGCATGATGGGTTGGCAGCCCGAGAGGGCGTACTGAGGCCGAACCCAAGGGGTAAGATGAGCCGAAAGGCATAATGAGTTGGCAGCCCGAGAGAGCATACTGAGGCCAATTCCGAGATAGAAGGAGCCGAAAGGCATGAAGGGTTGGCAGCCCGAGAGAGCATACTGAGGCCAGTCCCAGTGAGACAAGAGAGTAAGCGGGTTTAACCGCTCAGAATAGACACCTGAGCTGAACCTCGAAGCCGGTAGGCAGAATGGGTCGACAGCCCGAAAGGGACATGCGTAGGCCGAGTCCGATAGGACAGAGTATGACAACGTGAGAACGTCGATGGGTCTAGGTGTCATGGGATGACATGTAAGGTGTAGCCATAGCATCAATATGATGTTTTGGCCGAGATGGGGTGGAGTCATTGACTTAGAGTCACCCTTAGAATAGACAGAGAAGATTTTTTTTCACATTACCAACCTCACCGTCCTTTCGGGTTTTCGCCGAGGCTGACCCCCTTTAGCTTTTTCCGGTGCGCCCTTGCGGGTTTTCACACCGAGGGGTTGCCCATTTTTGCCCGAGACGCCCTTTCGGGTTTTCTCCTCGACCGGGTCTATGGCCTTTTTGCCCTCGGCCAACTGTTGAAGGCTGACTGAGTCCACCGGGGTATCGGTATTTTTAACCCGTTTTTTTTTTTTGAACCTTCACTGAGGAGAGGTACTGTTATGTGAGGACTGCTGTGGAAACTCCTGCGGTGGTGCATGATAGAGCTTCATATGCTTGCCGTTGAGAGGAGGGAATGGATTGTCCCCCTTGTGGTTAAGGACCGTATAGGCCCCTCCTTCGTAGACTTTCTGGATGACGTAAGGCCCACGCCAATTAGGCTGGAGTTTACCGCTGGATCTTCCCGCGAGAACCTCCTTTTCTTTAATCATGACGAGGTCGCCTTTCTTGAATGCCCTTTGCTTGACCAGCTTATAATAGGCACGTGTCATGCGGGCTTGATACACTTGTAAGTGCTTGTAGGCTTTGAGTCTTTGACCTTCAAGGTTGGACAATTCCTCGAGCCTTCTTTCAGTTTCAGATTGGTCTTGGCCTGGCAATCCGGCGTGCACAGCAACGCGGTAAGATGCTAGCTCGATCTCCACATGGATCACTGCTTCAGCTCCATAGACCAGGGAGAATGGGGAGCAACCCGTGAGGGTTTTGTAAATAATTCGGTAAGCCCATAGGGCTTCGTGGACCTTCTCGCCCCAATCCCGCTTACGGCCACCTACTATCTTGGACAGCAGTTTGCAGAGGGTTTTGTTGAAGGCCTCGGCTAATCCATTGGCCTGGGGATTGTAGACCGACGACGTCTCCAGTCAATATGGAACTTGGCCGCCAGAGCATAAACATTCTTGTTCTTGAATGGCGTGCCATTATCGGATATAGTCCGACTGGGGGTGCCGAATCTGTATATGATATAGTGCCGCACAAAACGAGCAACTATCTCTCCTGTAACTTCCCGTAGTGGGACAGCTTCTGCCTATCTGGAGAAGTAATCAGTGGCCGTCAGTATGAACTTGTGCCCCTGGGACGATGGTGGGAATGGTCCCACAATATCCATACCCCACTCTGCAAATGGCCAAGTAGGCGCTGTTGGATGGAGCGGGTTAGGTGGCCGCCGAGAGACTGGGCCGAATGCTTGTCATTGATGACATGTACGAGCATATTGATTGCAATCTTCGTACATGGTAGGCCAATAGAACCCTTTAAGCTTGATGCTATTTTTCATCTTAGCTCCTGCTTGGTGAGCTCCACACAATCCGGAGTGGACCTCGTGCATGACGGTCTTCGCTTCCTTGGACGAAAGGCACCGCAGGAGGACCGATCGGTCTTTTTCATGGACGAGCCTAAAGAGCAGACCGTCAATCAGCTGGTAGGATGTCGCCCTGCGTAGCAGTTGCACCCTCTGAGCCTGATCAGGAGGGAGCCAGCCGTTCTTTATTTTTATAATTGGCTCGCGCCAATCTTCTTCTTCAGGAGCATTCTCCTCTTGAATGTTGTCGACCTCATAAACAGTGAGGTCGGATTCTTCGTCGAGCACACTTGGCATGAGCCTTCGGTGTCTGACAGTAATATTTAATTCTCCCTCAGGCGGGAGTTTTAGGGCTGTTGCCAACTTTGCAAGAGCATCAGCCTGGGAGTTGCTGCCTCTGGGGACATGGCCTATTTCAAATAGGTAAAATTTTTCTTTGAGCCTCATGACGGCTGCATGATAGGGGACGAGCTCCTTCTTCCGGACATCATAGACGCCCAGTACTTGTCGGATGACGAGCTGAGAATCCCCGTACACTTTGATGCACTTGATGTCCATCTCCAGTGCCAGTTGAAGCCTAATGATTAGCGCTTCATACTTCGCCTCATAATTAGTCAGCGACTTCATGAGAGCGCACGAGTTGTGGAGGATGCCGCCTTGTGGAGATACAAAGACTACCCCCGCGCCTGAGACATAGTCTGTAAGGCCGCCGGCCCTTTTGATTGTCTGAGAGGCACCATCAAAATATAACTCCCAATGTGGGAGATCAAGGGTGAGGACGCCTGACTCCATCTGTGGTGGGACTTTTTCAGAATGCTCCCCAATGGCTTGAGAAGGCACCAACACTTTTTCATCGGGCAGCTCGAAGTTGAGTGGCGAATCTTCCGGCACAGGGTGCGCTGCTAAGAACTCCGCCATCCCTTGTCCCTTGATCGCCTTTCGTGGGACGAAGGTGATGTCGAACTCTATGAGGATAAGTGTCCATTTACCAAGCCTACCAGAAAGGACAGGCTGGCTGAGCAGAAACTTGAGTGGGTCACATTTTGAGATGAGCTCCACCCGGTGGGCTAGAAGGTAATGCCTCATCTTCTTGACAGCAAACACCAGAGCTAGGCACACCTCTTCCATGGGGGCGTACCGGTGCTCAGGCCCGATCAGCTTCCGACTGAGGTAGTACATCGACTGCTCTTTGCCCTCGTCATTGACCTGGGCTAGCAGAGCCCCCAAAGAGGCCTCCATGACAGCAATATATAAGACAAGGGGCTTCCCTTTGACAGGTGCCCCTAAGACAGGAGGAGTCAGCAGATACTCCTTGATTTGCTCGAAGGCCTTTTGGCAGTCTTCGTCCCATATGAAGGGTGCTCCTTTCTTCATCAATTTGCGGAAAGGTAGGCATCTCCCAGAGAGATTAGAAATAAATCGTCTAATATAGGCGAGTCTACCTTGCAGAGATCTGAGCTCTGTCAAGCTCTTGGGCGGAGGCAGTCCTCTTATGGCCTTGATTTTGTCAGGATCGATTTCTATACCTCGGTACCTGACAATGAAGCCGAGGAACTTGCCGCTGGAGACGCCGAAGGCGCACTTCATCGGGTTCATCTTTAGTTGAAATTGTCGAAGCCTTTCAAAGACTCGACGCAGGCCAGCTAAGTGATCCTCCCGCTTCTTTGTCTTGACGACCAGATCATCGACATAGCATTCGACAAGGTCATGTAGCATCTCGTCGAAGATCTTGGTCATTGCCCTTTGGTAGGTTGCGCTGGCATTCTTGAGACCGAACGGCATCCTTTTGTAGTTAAAGATCCCCTTAGGAGATCGGAAAGCCGTATGGTCTTTGTCTTTGACGGCCATGCGGATTTGATTATAGCCCGACGACCCGTCCATAAAAGACAAAGCTTCATGACCAGTGGTCATATCAACCATTGTCTCAGTGATTGGGACATGGAAGTCGTCCTTTGGGCATGCCTTATTCAAATCCTTGAAGTCGATGCAGACTCGGACTTGGCCGTTCTTCTTCTTGACAGGGACTATATTGGCGAGCCACACAGGATACATGCAAGGCTCTATGAAGTCCACATTGAGCATTTTGTCAACCTCAACATTGACCTTTAGCTCCAGCTCGTGGCGCATACGCCTTTGGGCTTGCTTGACTGGCTTGACTGTTGAAAGTATTGCCAGCTCGTATTCAGCCACGGAAGGGTCGAGCTTGAGCATTTCTTTATAAGTCCAGGCGAAACAATCTCTGAACTCTTCTAAAAGTTGTCGATACGACTGCCTTTCTTCCTCGCTGAGAAGGGCACTTATGAAGGTGGGGCGATGGTCACTTTTGCTTCCGAGATTGATTTCAATCAATTCGTCCACAGTTGCTTGACCACCGTCTTCAAGCTCGGGTGGAGCTGGTTGGAGGTCGACGAAGTCTCCCTCATCATCAATGTTGGCTTCGTAGACTTCAAATTCTTCGAAGCACCCTTGCTCGTGACTTGAAGCCGAAGGGCTTGCTTTGTTTTGCGGATGGTTAGCAGGCTGGGCTGCTCTTTCCTCTGAAGGGTGACCATTGTCAGCTCCTGATGAAGGTGAGGGTGTCAAGGACACATCACCGGACTCCCTTATAGAGTCATCAACCTTGGGCTCAGCTTCTACTTGCCCGTGATGGAGAGGTAGCAGTCCTATGGTGTTGACTGCAAAGTGGATCTCGAAGTCCGTCTCCTGGTCATAGCCAAGGCCCCTTGTATCTTTGCGGGAGAAGGGAGGTTGCCCACGGACTTGCGGAGGATTCCACAACTGATGGAAGTACGCCGCTCGCGCGAGGTCCAGAGTTTGCGGGATGTGCTGCTTTTTACACATTTCCTTGATGTAGTTGGGCATATCATCCATCTCCTGGACTGGCTCTGGCGCCACATCGGTGGGAGTATTCCAACCGAAGTCATCTTCAGGAGGACACGATGGGACTAAATCACCTTTGTAAAAGATGATCGGCTTGACCTCCTTGCCCTTGTTGCGTCTCCTTCTCCGTTGATAGGAGACTATGAAGGTCTTCAACTGCTCCACCTTATACTCTTCCCGTTGGGACGAGAGTTGAAGGCACTTGGGTGGTAAGGAGATACTCCCATCAATGACCCGGCTGATGAAGCTGGCTTCAAAGTCAACACTTCGCCTCTCTACTTGAGTTGGCTTGGAGGCGACACTGAGGCTCAGCCTGTGCAACTTTATTATGTCTTGGTTAACAGTGAAGAGCTGCCCTTCCTCGACTTCATGGTCTACCTTTTGCTTCCCTTTGTCTTTTAAAGACTCGGGGATTGTTAAAGTGAGCTTCCCAAAATATAGTGAAGCATCGGCCAGATGGCACTCATTGGGGTGGAACGGGGCTTGGTCTGCGAAGACCGTATGTTGCTCCCCTTCCTTAGCATATTTAATGCACTGGCGCAGAGTCGAGGGAACAACCCAGTTTTCATGCAGCCAGGGTCTTCCAAGCAGCATCTTGTAAGATGTGTCGGAGTTGATGATATAAAATGTCGCTTGGGTGATAAAATCGCCCAAGGTTAGTTTGACCACAACCCGACCAAGCGCCTCCTCGGAACCATGATTGAATCCCGAGATCTTGACATCGGTCACCTTTTGCAAATAAGGTGTCAAGTATAGAGACTTGAAAGTCTTCAAAGGCATGATGTTGACAGCTACTCCGGCGTCAACCAAAATGCGATTCACGTCATGCCCATTAATCGTCCCCTTCATTTATAAGGGGCGATTATGACACGGAGAGGACAGCAACATGTCTTTGTTCGTGAAGGAGATGTTGGCTGTGAGTGCTTCATATGCCTGGGCTTGCAACTCTGCCACATGGGCTTCATATGCCTCTGGATCTTGAAGTATCTTGACAAGAGCCTCTCTGAGGTCTTTGCTCCAGACAATGGCTTCCCAAATAGTGACATTTGTTGGGAACCGCTTCATATGATGAATGATTTTGCGGTCCGCCCGAGCACGGGTCTTGTCAAATGGCGGGATGATCTCCGCCAGAGTCTTCGGCGCCTGGCGAGGCTTCTCTCGCTTAAAAGGACGCTCCTCCGTATTCTGGCCTTCCGCATCTTCTTGGAATAGCGGAGCCAAGGATTCCTCTGGAGGTGGCAAAGGCCCATCATGCTGGTCTTCATTAGAAGGACCGGCCTGGCTGGCGGGCTCAGCCCTGTTAGAGGGGCCGGCCTGCTCTGATGCCTCCTCGCACTTTGGCGATTTGGCTGGCTCCTCTTCTTCATCGGAGGAGGTGATTGTAAAAAGGACGCCACCCGGCTTAGCCGTTGAGATGGGGCTTGAACCCTCTGAGGTTCTGAGGATGAAAGGGATCCCCCGAACTTGAGTTTCCGGGACAGGACCCGGCTTCTCCCCTCTGAATATTATGACCCGGTCGAGGGCCAGGGGGCCTTCACGTCCACGTCCTCGGCCACGATCTCGTCCACGTCCCCGGCCATTTCTTGCCGAGCGACGTTGATATGTTGCCATAGGAGCCTTGCCTCCAGTGTTATCAGCCGTGGGACAGTAAATGTTGTCAGGTGGCGGGATCGCCACCATGTTGCAGGAGAGCTCTTGCAGCATTTCCTCGAGCATCTCGACAGTGAGCTCCTCATCGTTATAGAATAATGAGAGCTCCTCTGGGATTGGGAAGTCTTCACCTTCTTCAAGACGGTGGGCCATTTCCCGGAGCCATTGCAGAAGACGGGCTTTGCGCCCAAGCTTGTCCCAGGGAATATATTCGTCTAGAGTGACGACCCTGGTGGGATGAGGGGGAGTGTACTCCTCCAGCTCATCTATGAGCTTTTGAAGTCTTTGTAGAGGAGTTGGCTCCTTAGGAGCCTCCATAGCAGCTGCTTGCTCGGCTTGCTTCTTCAATCTCCTCTTCAAATTCTTCCTGCGGTTCTTCTCTTGTTTCTTTTCGCGTGCTGCCTCTTGAGAAGAAAGGGGAGTTTGCTTTGGGGGTGGGACTCGCTTGCTCCCAGAATTTAGCTTTTTGCTCCGGGCTGGCTCCTTAGGGGCTTTACTGCCGCGGCTTTTCCTGGGGACAACCTTGGTCCAATTAGCCTCCTCCGGCTGAGGCTGGAAGGTGGCATTGATTGCCTGAGCAATTATTTCAGGAGGCAACTCCTGGAACTCTGCCAGTCCACAGTAGGGCCTCTAGGAGCTTTGTGGTTCCACCGACTTTGCTTGGGCTGGTGGGTTGGCTTGCTTGAGCTGCTGAGGCCTTTCTACAATTGGCGGCCTCGTTGGGCTGACAGAGGCCTTAATTGGGGTCTTCGCGGGCTCAAGAAGTCGAGTCCTCTCCACGACTAATGGCCTTGCTGACTTGGCAGGAGCTTTGGCTGAAGGCTCTGACGCCTTGGCTTTGCCTTTGTTGTCTGGCCGAGAGTTCTCTCTTATGATGATGCCAGGCTGATTGGACCTGGGATGGACCTTGGAACTCCCTCCCGCGGCTTGACTTCCTGGGTTCTGGACCTTAGCCCCTTTATAGGTGGCCTTGCCTTTAGTGAGTAATGGGAATTCATCATTTTCCGCAAGCTTACTTGGTCGGGTTAACTGGGAGAAAGCCTCAGCTTCTCGCCGAACCTGCTGAAGAGTTTCCCTGGCGGCCTCTGCAAGACGCAACCTCGTCATGGAGTTCCCCTGAGTATCGACAACCCGTCTCTGGATGAGGGCTTCAATGAAGTCTTGAACCTCTGGGCATTGCCGAGTGGGGTGAGACACCCTTGCATGATACTTGCAATAGCGGGGGTACCTCTTGGTCGTCTCATTGTAATAAGACGGCGGGTCATGTGTCAGCACCCAGCCATCCTCCAGAAGTTTGTCAAAAATCTTCTCAGTGTCTTCCTTAGGAAAAGAACACTGATGAGATGGTCGCCACCCTAGATACCGTAGTGTGGACTTGGGCGATTGGGAACTGGCTCCCTGGGAACTAACTCCCTCCTCCTGCGGCTCGGGGAGTTGGAAAGTTGCTGAGGCATGTATGACGTTGACGGAGAAGTGAAGGCTCTCCCGTGCATGCGGCTGCGGTGGGTCAACTAGGAATTCGCCCATACTGACCTTCCCTCGCCTGATTAAGTCTTCGGCGAGATCCTTGAACGGCTCACAGTTGTGGATAATATGGCCAACAACTTCATTATATGGGCAATAGCCCTGATGAAAAGCAGCACCTGGCGTCTGCTCCACGGGTGACGGGCTAATCAATCCCGCCCGCTGACATGCGAAGAAGATATTGGGAGTCTTCTCCAAAGGGAAGGAGTATAACTTCTCTGGGAGCTCGACTTGAAGTGGAGCCTCCACGTCTTCCGGTGAGTCCTCCTCGTCTTCAGATGAATCCGAGGACTCTTCAGAGAGCTAACCCCTGAGCGGGGCCCGACCCGTGGGTGATACACCCGCCTCCCGTATGTAGGCTGGAGCTAACCCCCTGGCAAATGGGCCAAAGGGGAAGGTGGCCAAATGCTGATCAATGCTCTCTAGGAACTGCAGCAGGCGCCTCTGTTCCAATTGCAATTGCCGAATTTCCCCTCGGATTTTCCGAATTATTTTCCGCAGGGCTAAACATTCAGGGAATGAGGAAGGAGTTGTCCCCGGGCCAGTGTGGGACTGTTGATTTGAAGGCCCGGCCTCGGAGGCGTTAGAGCTCGAGACCATCGCCACCATATGAACCACATTAGCCGACCGGTTCGATCGGCTCCAGGCATGAGGTTGAGGTGGGTCGACTACGTGGCCCAATATATTTACCAAGCCCTTTTGAATGAGCTCTTCCGCTATGTTCTTGAAAATATAGCAGTCGCCGATGGTGTGACCCAACCTTCGATGATACACACAATAGGTAGGATCCTCTGTCTTGTCCACCTCTGAGGGCTTCCGCGGATCTGGCAGGGTGATGAGTTGCTCTTTCATGCATAGATCAAAGAGCATTTTAGTATGCTCTTTCCTGAAGGAATACGGCGTCTTCATGTTCTCCGCCAACCGAGACGTGCTTACCTTGGCATCAGGCTTCTTGCCATTGCCTTTAGACTTTCCTTCCCCTTTATCTCCATTCGTCGGGGAGAAGTCAACGGCATTTACTTCCTTGCCGCTAACCAGACGGTCTTTGGAGGATTTGTCTTTGGCAGAAGCTTGTGTAGGGTGGTCGGCAAAGAACATCTCAATTTCCGCCACCACCGTGTTCAACTGGTCAAAGCTTCTGATATTGGAGCTCAAAAGTTTTTCACTGACTTTTGCCGAGAGACCCCTGCGGCAGATGGTGATCGCATCTTCAGGCGTCGGAGGATTATCGCAGCGCATGCTGACGTCTCTCCATCGCTTGATGAAGTCTAATGCTGTTTCACCCTTCTTCTGTCGAAGGGAACAAAGCTCTGCTAAGGAGACTTTGCGTTCGACCATCTGGAAGCGGTCGACAAACTTCTTCTGCATATCAGCCCAATCAGATACTGAATTGGGCTTCAACCTTGAATACCACTGGAAGGCGGTGCCAGTCAAGGACGTGGCGAAATACCGCAGCAAATATGCCTCTTCCAGGGCTAATTCACCCATGGCCGTCATGTAATAGGCCAGGTGTTCATGCGGAGAACCCTGCCCGTTGAACTTCTGGAGTTTCGGAGCTTTCGGACAATCAGGCGGAAGCTTCTTAAATTGATGACGGAGGGGATAAGACACGCTGTACAAATCAACGGTGGCCACTCCCTCCCCATGTTGAGCAAACTTCGCCTCTACAACGCGTTCAATCATTTGCTTCTGCACCATGAGGCTTTCTGCAGCAGGAGTAACAGATGACCGCGCATTGACTTCATGCGGCGGGACTTCGAAGTCCACTGCCAGTGGGAGTCTTGCAGCGGTGACAGAGGCATTGGCTGCTGCTTGAACGGGAGAAGGCTGCTGATCCGCTCCAGCCGGTGCCACCTAAGACGGGGAAGGAACCTCCTTTTCGCGCAAAAGCGACTGTAGCAGGTTCTTGAGCTCTTGGTTTTCCCGTCGAAGCTCATCCAATGTGGGGGCCCGTGGCTCTTCCCCCAGCTCTTCTTCGTGCCAGGAGTGACTGTCCCCATCAACACTGTGGACGTCTTCCTGGCGCTCTTCTTGCCGTGCCGGCTCAGGCTGAGATGTACCGGCGGCCGGCGCCTGCTGCGTCTGCGCTAGAATCCGGGAGACCGGCCTTGACCTCCTTAAATATTGGATGGGTTGGTCAAGCTCTCCCGAGGTGTTCTCGGGCTGTTTGTCGCCGGAGGTGGCGTAACAGGGTAACACCTTGACGGTGTCATCGGTCACCTGGACCACCCGCTTTTTCTTGGGCGGTTGTCGCTCCGGCTTGGGCGGCCTCCCAAGTCTGTCAAAGACCGACACTCGGGATGTGGATGCTTGAGGGGAGCGATCCTCTTCCGTGTGCGTGGAACTGGCCCACGGGGAAGTCGGCCGCACCTTCTTGCCAGGTCCACGGCGCTTCTGCCCCCGTAGGGGCTGATTTGTAGATCTCGGAGAGACTGAGGCCTCAGTGCTTGTCGGACTCCGCATTCGTCGCAGATCCGACATGCGGAAAGGCTCCTCCGCCCTGGCACGTCTTATAATCCGGGCCTCCTCCTTAGTGACCCAAATCTTCTTCAGATGGAGCTGGCGCTCCTCAATTGGGTTGCCCCCTGTCCTTGGACGGGGAGCTCGTGGCTTGGGCCGTTGGAGAGGGCCCTGGGTCGCCGCCGGTACGGCAGACTTTTTCTTCTTCGCTCCGTCCTCCCGGACTTGCCGGAGGGGCTCGAAGCGGTTGGAGGTAGAAATAGTCGGGACATGACGATCCCGTGGTAGGATCGACTCGCCTCCATCGAGCCGGATGCGAATATCTCCGACGATTATAGTCTTGCCGGAGCGGGATACAGCCGCTTCGGGCTTTGCACCCTTGCGGCTACGGCGTTGCCCCCGTTGAGCAGGGGCGGTGGTGGTGGCACCCGCCATAGGCATGGCGTCACCCTGACGGCGGCGGCGTTGCCCCCGTTGAGCAAGGGCAGCACTTCTGAGGGTGGCCGCATTGGAGTTGGGGCCGTTACGGCGACGGTGTTGCCCCCGTTGAGCAGGGGCGGCGCCGGCAGTGATTTGATTGACCGAGAAAACTCGGCCAATAGCTGGGGCAGAAGGCCTGACACCTTCGGCCGTTGACATGGCAGTCGAGCTGACTCGACTGGTTGTCGGGATGAAGGGCTTGACACCCTTAACAGTTGAAGGATTGACCAGAGGGACCCGGCTAGTTGATGGAACAGGGGGTCTGACACCCCTTGCTGTTGTCTTCTCGGCCGGGTAGACCTGACCAGTTGATGGAGCCGAGGGCCTGACGCCCCCGACAGTCGCGTTGTTGACCAAGCGAACCCGGCCGGCTGTTGCAACAGGGGGTCTGGCACCCTCAGAAACTGGCCTGTTGGCCGAACAGACTCGACCAATTGTTGAAGTCGAGGGCCTGGCACCCCCGACGGCTGGCTTGTTGACCGGGCGGACTCGGCCGGCTAGTGCGGAGGGCTTGTCGCCCTCAATAGTTGGCTTGTGGACCGGACTAACCCGGCCAGCTGATGGGGCCGAGAGCCTGACGCCCCTGACAGTTGTCTTGTTGACCGGGCGGACCCGATCAGCTGAAGCAGAAGGCCTAACGCCCCCAGTGATGGTTTTGTTGACCGGACTGACCCGGCCAGTTGCTGGAACCGAAGGCCTGACGCCTCCGACAGTTGTCTTCTTGATCGAGCGGACTCGACCAGCAATTGAGGTTGAGGGCCTGACACCCTCAATGATGGTCGTCACAGCCGCGGCTGAGCTGACCTCAACCACGGGCACAACGCCCAGGAAGAAGGGCGAGCCCACGACCGCTGGGAAGTCGCCGAAAACAAGTGGCGTTGCTAGGTAGCCGACCCTGGCATGGTTGGCGACGATCTCGGGGCCGTAGGTGACGGCAGCCATCGCTGTTGTTGTTGTCAGTGGTGGTGGTGCGTAGCACGAAAGGAGTGGCGTGCAGATGCACGAGGAGCTCTCAGACGAGCGGTGAAAAGTATGCCCTCCTCTTCCCGTCCTGTAAAAGGAAGAGGAGGACGTCAGAACCTCAAAGAGAATTTTGGGGAATGACTCTGACAGAAAGAAGAAAGGCAGGAGAAGTCCCACCGGGCGTGCTAGTTTGTGAGACACGGAAAAATCTAATCGGGTTTTTTATCGTAGATAAAGATATAGATTTTGTTCTTTTTGAAAAGAAACATCCCCATCTAAGTATAGAGGGTGATTCCGTGTGTGCGCATAGTATCAGACGATTTGGGTTCGAGTGTTGGACCTCTCCCCACTGACCGGAGTCAGTGTTGATTTACATCGGCCTAACGTCCGAACACCTTTATTTGACTGTCAAAGAAATCTCCAAATTCGTTTATAGGGTTCTGAGGTTGAGGGCAAACTCTCTTGAAGAGCTCATGATGTCCACTCACTCACCACCGACCAACAGAAACAATTGAATTAGGGCTAGGTCTGAGCAAAACCCTAGGATTTAAGAATGGAAGCGCAAATATGCGGAAGCCATAGGCATTTTTGAAACAGGGAGAAGTTTTCTGGATCCCGAGGGTATTTCGGTAATATTGCCAGGCCAGGGATATTTTTGAAATTTCTAGGCTGGAATGAAGTAGGATCGGGTCCCTGACTCCTCAAGGCACTGAGGCTCTTTTCAGAGGGTTTTAGGAGGCTACTAGGCCATTTTTAGGTTGTAGGGGTATTTTGGTAATTTTACCATACCCTAGACCTAGGTTTAAAGTGATACCCGAGTGTCATACTGAGCTGACAACACTCCCAGACCGAAGTAGTGACAAGGGGCTTCATGGAAGGCACACATCTGTCAATTTGATCGAAGGAGGGGTATATATGCAATTTTCAGAAGTCGGGGGTTTTCTTATAATTTTCCCACCCGAGGATACATATAAAACATGCTGAGTGCTTATATAGTTCAAATGAGTACAAGGGTTGTCGGTGAGTTGTCGACTGTACAAAAGTCCGCGTAAGAGCGAGAGATAGGGACGTAGTCCTAATTACAAAAGATTGCAGGGTATGACTGCAAATTATAGGACTTTGATCTTTTACGCAGGGTTTGCCGACCCGCCCGACCCGGCCGACCCGGTCTCGGTGCGGGACGGGTCGGGTCGGGCGGGTCGCAAAGCGACCCGGTCCGCCCTTTGGCTCTCCACGCGATTTTTTTGGAATTTTTTTTAAAATTTTTAAGAAATTTATTTTGAAAGATTAAATGGTATATATATATTTAAAAATATTAGAATGTATAATTTATTTATGATAATAGATCCATACTACATTATACATATTAAATTATATAAAAATTACATATTACACTGCTTAATTAAACATCCTATTATATATAATACATAAAAATTTATTTTAATTACTAAATATGTAAAAGTAAACAGTGACATAATAATGACATTCATTCATGAAGTATAAAATACAAAAACTCACTAATCCGTGTCCATCTGTGAAGTCCGAATCCCAAAACTCACTCATCCTCCTCATGTGTGTAATCCGAAACCCAAAACTCACTAATCCTCATCATCAGTGAAGCCCGAATCCCAAAACTCATCATCAGATACATGAGACTGATCATCCGTATAATCTAACTCTATCCTAGTGGGTGGAGGTACATATGGGTGAGACTGAAAATATGTAACCATCTGCACAAATGATGGGTCGTGTGCTGCGGTGGAGGGTACATGAAAATCTGTAAAAAAAGTCCTCACTACATCTATAGCTTCAATTCTATCATGTGCGACTGGTGCTGGTGTTGGTGCTGCTCGAACTCTGGACGTGGAGGAAGATCCTGCTCCGCCATCTGCTCGTGGTGGAGGTACCCGGGACGTAGAAGAAGATGTCCTCGGTGTGCTACGAGAACCGTATCTATCATGTAACTGTGTCCGAAAGGAATGTCGAACATCTCCCGGAACTCGGTCGCATGCACGAACATCGCGTCCCACTCCCGCAAGGTGCTCCGCAAACCTGTGTATGCCGGTGACGCGATGTTCGCAGTATCTACAGTGCACATGTCCATCACCCTCAACAGAATATCCATGCTCCCACGCAGGGTGACGCCGTCCGTCCATGATGACCTGCAAATGATGTAAAAGTTTACATTAGTGATTTCGATGACAAGTACAAAACTCTATATATGAAGAAATGTACAATTAATTATTAGTTAGTTCTAAATGTAACCAAATGATACATACTAATAAAGCCTATGGACCCAAACTGGGCCAGTGCCCATCTCCAAACAATCTGACATTAAATGTGGTCCGCAGATAGGACAGATAGTCTTCATAGCGCATTGAACCTGAATAGTTCTCCCAGTACATGCGTACGTAGTATTCATACTCATGCGAACCTTGTGCGTACACGACCTCTACTGACGTAGCTGCGGCATAAGGATATGGATACGATGGGAAAAATGAACTACTGTTATCTGAGTCGCCATGATACATCGGCTGCTGCGGCCATGACCGTCCATACGAGCTTCCAGATCCCTGGGAGTCATGTGTGCTCATCCTCTCAAAATCAGACAACATGCCTTGATAGCTGGTACTGTCTGCAACCGAACTTCCATAGTAGGGATCCCAATGATCAGCTGCCCGTCTCGTCCCTGGCAGTGGAACACCGTGGTCCTCATCTTGCGTGGCATGTGTGAAGTGCTGCTCCTCTGTCCATGCGCCATGTTGACGGCCCCCACGACCTCTACTATGACCACTGCTGTACTCTCTGCCACCAGCACTCGTATTCTCACGAGGACTCCGTTGGTCACCTTGAGAACCACCACCTCCATGGGATGAAGACCCTGTCGGTGTACTCTCAGCATCGGAGTCATGACTCCCACTAATGCGGGGCTCAACAGAAGGCTCGGTAGTGTCGTCATCTGCATTGGGATCTAATGTCTCCATGTCTGCAAAATCTATCGGATTTAATGGTGGTCCCTTGTCCTTCTTGCTGGTGAATAATGTGGTCCATGATGATTTTTTCTTCTGTGGAGCAGGGGGCGGCTTACATGCTGCATGTTGTGTCCCTATAGATGCCTGAGAAGCAGAAGCCTGTTTAGATAATTTTTCAATTTACTTTCTATTGTGTAAGTCTGTACGTATACCTGAGAAGACTGATTGGGTGCCTTAGTCTTAGATGTTGAGCGTCGGGGCGCAGCAGACTGAGATGGTTGTTTCGATGCTCCCGAAGACTACACAATTGAAAGAAGAATATATTCAATTACCAATGAATTATATATTAACAAATGTAGAAATGACAATATAATTTCACCTCTCTAAATGAGGAACTCCCCCTAGCCTCTCTTGAAGTGGATAACCTTCTTGGTTCCGCAGATATTGAATGCCGCGGTACAGCAACTCGAGACCACTGTTCTCCCGCAATGTTATCATTTGTCGGACTGACCTGCAATATATTGCTATCATACATAAATATATGACTATGCTATCTAATGAAATTTGCGATTCGATTTTCATGTATTAATTCACCTGAGGTGGCTCTTGACGCTCAATTAATGGGGGTTGGATCAATCGCTCCCATGCTGTATCATCATACGCATACGATGTGTCTCCACCCCCAATGACGAGGTCTTCATCTAAATTAATTTCATCATCACGTCCCGTTGCAGAGTCGTCACCACCCAAATGCACATGGGTGTCATCTCCCTCCCCGACTGCCTCTTGTACAGCTGATACGAGAAAAGTATTAGGCCGTGGTGTCTCGCCAGGTTCTTCAGCCTCCTCGTCTAATTCTGCCTCACCACGCTCGGTTGTGGCTCTTGCAACCCATGCTACCATAGGGTCGTCATCGTCTCGCAAGTACACAGCATCCGTTGGGTCGTAATCTCCCTCTCCTCTCCTTGTATCCATTTGTACATGCCGGACCTTTAGCCTCATGTTGTAATGAACATACACCATTTTGTCTAGCCTGCGGTGTGTTAGCCTATTCCTCAGCTTAGTATGCAAGAAGGAGAACGTCGACCAATTCCGCTCACACCCACTCGACGAGGATGTTTGCGATAGAACTCTCATTGCGATCTTCCTTAATACGGGTGCACTTGTGCCGTAATTTAGCCACCACTCAGCTGTGTTTAAGACAGATCATGTACAATATAATAATTAGATGTAAAAATTCTTTCTCGAGATATAGAAGGTACATTGTGAAGACACATTACCTGGGTCGAGTCTATCACGACTGGCCACGGCATTAGGTGTCGCAAATGAACCAATTCCCTCTCTAAATATTTTCATCTGCATTATCAAAAAATATGAAGTGTATATTTCATTTAATATTGTCAATGTTAAAATATCCAAGTATACCTCATTCAACGCATCAGCGGCATCTGTTGGGGTGAAAGACAATCGGTCTACCACAATGTTGACCGATTCTATCAACGTATCGTCATAAGCAAGGGCCCGAGCATATTGGAAGGCCGGATGTAGATAGTACGCTGCAATCGTAAGACAATGAATTACATATTAGTATCAACTGAAAATCACAGCTCATTGATTGGACGAGAATGTAAGTGTTTACCTGCCATGTGAAGATCACGGCTCATTTGTCTGTCCCATCTGTCCCCCACAATCTCCAGAATAGTGGGTCCATATTTTTTGGACGTTGTAAGGATCTTCCGCTTGGCTGCTTCTATTTTGCTGTACACCAACCCCATGGTTGGTACTCTATCCCCATCCACGCATCGTAGAACCTCATACAGTGGCTCTATCAATGACACTAATATCTTCACTCTATCCCAAAAATTCGAGGTGTTGACAATCCCCTCGACCTCCGCCCCTTCACGTGAAGCAGCAAAAGAGGAACTCAGCCAGGTCTCACCTCTAAACATTTGCTTCAATCCATCCTTGTGCTTCAATAGGCTCTGCAATGCGATGTAGTTGGTGGCAAATCGTGTGATGCCAGGCCTCAACAGTTCGCCGCCACAGTGCTCCCTCATCCATGCCAATACAAGTGTGTGGTTGTAGATATATTTCGTGATTTTTTGTGCCACCTCGACCACAGATTTTACCATACGAAGCTGCCCAATCTCCTTCAGCATCAGATCTACACAATGTGCTGCACAAGGGGTCCAGAAAATGTGCCGTTTTTTCTTCATTAGCTCCTCCCCAGCCTTCTTATAGTTCGACCCATTATCAGTCACCACTTGTACAATGTACTCCTCCCCAATCTCAGTCACCACTTGCTCCATCAATGATAAAATATATTGGTGACTGTGAATTTGACCAGACGCATCCACTGATTTGTGAAAGAATACCTGTCTGTCACAATAAACAAGGAAGTTAATCAGGCTAGATTTTGTGGTACCTGACCATCCATCACACATCAGTGTGACTCCGTACTTTGTCCATTTCTGCTTGAATGAGTCAATGTAACTCTTGATCTCAGCAACTTGTTCATCAAGGTATACGCCAGCCAATTCTCTCGCTGTAGGTGGCTGCACGTGTAGCCCAAGGATCTGTGCTTCCTGAAACATTGGCTTGTAGTAAGGGCTATTGGCTGCATTGAAAGGCAGACCCGCGTGGTGCCACCATTTTGCAACAGCTTGACCAAGTTTCCATTTAGGTCCCTTCTGGCCATACGCATCGTCCATCCTCGTTTGCTTACCATGCTCTCGGGATAGTGCACCGGGCTCCACATCTTCGATGTTGATCGATTGTGTCCTTTTCCTTTGTGTCCCCGAGTCACCAGTCAATAAACTCCTTATGCCTCGTGATTGTCGAGTCGTAGATGAACCACCACTCCCTGATGCTCCGGTCCTCGCGGCCTCGCGACTACGGACTATAGTCTCCTCGGGATGTCTTGACTCTTCCCTGCTCTGACGTACTGCCTCACGAAGCTCTGCTTCGTATGGATCGTTCACAGTGACATACACATTAGCCTGCTCAGTACATGCTTGTTCGTCTTCGTCACTGGGTGTCCATGCACATTCCTCCTCGTTGCTGCCACTTGGGCGCCCGCTCACTGCCGCTTGATCCCTTTTCTTCTTTTTTTCCTTTTCTTTCATCTCAGCTCTCTTCTCACGCAGGTGTCTAGCCATTGCAAGTTTCACATCTCTAGGCACATGGGTACACCCAGCAACCTCAGAGTATCCTGCCCCGGCTCCTCCGGCCAAATGCTTCTTCAACCGAGACACCCCTCCTCCCCGGTGTTCTATTTTACAATAGTTACAACGCCAGCACCTACGGTTGCCATCCAACAAAACTCCGTGTGACCACCCAATATCATTTGTTCGTTCCTTAGGAGCCATATTAAGTACTTAACTGTATCTCCTAAATGTAAAAATTACAAATCATATTAAGTACATTATTTTAAACAGAGACTAACAATGAAAATAATATCATTATTTCTACAATATGCAAGACTAAATTCAATATTTACTACATGTCAATATAATTTAGTTCAAAATAATATCATTATTTCTAAAACATGCATATAATGCTAATTTTTTATTTAATAGACCTACATTTAGTTTAAATTAATTTGTAACATATTTATCACTAATTATATATTTATAATTATAAACATGTCTAATTAAATTAAATTATATTAAATTATTTATCAGTAATTATTTATATTATATTAAATTATTTTACGTCTACAACTAATAATGAAAATAATATCATTAATTCTATAAAATTAAATTTAAATTTTAATACATCTCAATTAAATCTAATATTTAAACATTAATTAAATAATATATCAAACATAAATATATTTCTACAACATGAATTAAACGATCTTTATATTATTTCTACAACCAGAATTAAATAATATATCAATATATTAAATTCTACAAGATGAATTAAATAAAAATTATATTTTTCTTACAACATAAATTCAACCTGACATCAAAAATAATATTAAACAATGACAATCTAACAAATTTTATTCATATATTTTTAAATTAAAAAAAGATATTACATTTTTAAAAATTAAAATTTTTTCCTCCCCCCCCCCCCCCCCACCCCCACGGTCGCACACCCCCCCCCCCCTCATCCCCCCACCGCCTGCCGGTGGCAGACGCCCAGCACGGCAGCACCCCCACCCCCCCCGTCCCCCCACGGCGGCCCCCGTCCCCCCCCTGTCCCCCCCCTGTCCCCCCCCCGTCCCCCCACGGACGCACAGCAACACCCCCCGTCCCCCCACGGCGGCCCCCGTCCCCCCACGGACGCACAGCAACCCCCCCCGTCCCCCCACGGCGGCCCCCGTCCCCCCACGGCGGCAGACGCCGGCCCCCGTCCCCCCACGGACGCACAGCAACCCCCCCCGTCCCCCCACGGCGGCCCCCGTCCCCCCACGGACGCACAACAACCCCCCCGTCCCCCCACGGCGGCCCCCGTCCCCCCCGTCCCCCCACGGCGGCCATGACGCCCAGCACCCCCCCCCCCCCGGCGGCAGACGCCCCACCCCCGACCATTTTAAAAAAATTTAACTTACCTACCTCCGATCGCCGCCCAACGCCGCCGTCGGCCGCTCAGATCGCCGTCCGAAGATCCTGCTCGCCGTCCGCCGCCGCTGCACCGCCGTTCGTCGGTGGGAGGGGTGGAGCTCTTCCTCCCCCTTCGGCCCGTTAAATGGGCGAACCGCCCCCGACCCGCCGTACCGAGCCGGGTCCCGCCTCGCACCGGAGCGGGACGTGGCGGGACGCACGGGACCTTGCGGTCCAGTGCGACCCGTCCACGACCCCCAGCCCGCGCGACCCGGTGCCCGCCTGGGTCGGGTCGGGTCGTGCGGGTCGGTGCGGGTCGGGGCGGGACGGCAAACCGTGCTTTTACGGTCCCGGGGAGGACATTTTTATAATTTCGCCATTATAAGGGCAGAAATACATGACTTAGTCATCCTGGGATGTAAAGACTTACAAACATGGCCCGCTGAGGGGCGTAATTACAAACATGGCCCGCTGAGGGGCATAAACGTAAATATATCCCGTAGGGGCATAAGTACAAGACCCGGGGACTTACCCCACACGGGCCGAAACAAACGAACAAACGCTTCAAGTGTGCTCCGTAGGTTGTTGAGTGTAGTAGGTCCTTTTTTTTTTTGGACCTCCGGGGGTCTATTTATAGAAGTGGGGAACCTCCCCGGGAGTGTTCGACCCCGTACGGGTCCAACGGGATGAAAATGACCCCGGGGAGGTCACATTTTTAAATTTTTTTAGTCCTTGCGCGGGAATGGGACCTCCCCGAGGTGGGAGGTCCCCGGGACGGTCCGGGACCTGCCCGGGGTCGCGACCCCTCGGGGGGGGGACCTCCCCGAGGTCGTGGACCCTAGGTGGGTCCCGCCCGGGGTCGCGTGCCCCGGGGAGGGCCTCCACGGGGTCGCGCACCCCTGGGTGGTCCCCACCCGGGCCGCACCCACCCCGAGGGGGGCTCCCCGGGGTCGCGGACCCTGGGTGGGTTCCACTCGGGTCCGGACGACCTGGGCGGGCGGACGGGTCCCTTCGGTCCCGGACGGGTCTATTCCTCGCGTGGGTTCAATAAAAGGAGGTCTCCGGGGCTTTGAAGCTTCGAGTTCTCGCCGTGCCTCGTGGAGAATAGCGAGAGGGAGCTCCTCCTTGTTCGTTTGTCGTCTTTCTTGTGCCGTAGGCCACTGCGGGAGGACGTGTTGTTGTCCGTGCTTCGTGATACACGTGCGAGGGACGTTGTGCTTGGTACGTAGACCTTTTCCAGCATCTCCTTCGTTGTTGTAGAAGTGTTCCTTGCTCGTGGTTACACGTTCAAAGGACGGAGACTTAATCCCGTTGGGATTTTAATACAACCACACGATCCTGACAATCATTGTGGCTTGTGCTTGGCTTGTGGCCATCCCCCGAGGGGTTTAGATTGCCACCACATGTGGGCTATAAAGCCTTAAACTTAGGAATATCCGACGGGACGGCGATACGCCGAATAGAGGATCCCGTGTAGGAATTTCCTATCGGATGGTGATACACCGTACCGAAACCTTGTCACATGCGAGATCAAAATCCCGAAAATTTAGCATGATAAATTACGGGTGCAACAATGCGTAACCTGGGTACTTAGTTTTCCATCATGTTGGTTTTTGCCAATCTTTTGTATTTAACAGTAGAATTGCTTTTCACAACTATTCATAAATGTACATTTCAGATACATGCAAAATGTTTTTATTGTTATGTGAGTCTTCATTCAGTTTATTTCTGTCAGGCTTTTGAAAAGAACATGCAGTGTATTGCCGGTCGATGCATTTGATTTGCTAACATTTTTATTTCACAGTGCAAAATTTTCAGAATCCACATGACCTGTTATAATTTGCGGTTATATGGTTTCTTAATTGATTTTTTTTGGTTCAGGTATACTCCTATATCAGATCTGGATTCTAAAGGATACTTCGATTTATTAATCAAGGTAGAAGATGCCAGCATGGAATTATCTATCCATCAAACTTCTTTTCCAGGTTGCCTGTTCTGGTGCAAGCACAAATTATATATATATATATATATTTGGATATGCGTACACATACTTTTTTTTTAAAGTCGATAGTACCTAAAAGGAAATGAAAGTGTACGAGTGCAAGAAAGCAGGACTACCCAAAAGATCCTCCTATACAAAGTCACACCATGGTGGAGTGTCTCTCAAGAATCCCCAAAAGAGCAAAAAGGGAGAATTTATTGGAATCTTGTTTACACAAAATGGAGGCTCACTCCCAAACTTTCTCCCTTACAAAAGAAGTAACACTCTCAGTAATCAAGGGTTCTTTTCTGATAAGCCTCCCATTCCTCTCACTCCAAATCACCCGTAATGTGGCTTGCAGGATCAACCACCACACCTTTTGCTCCCTCTTAGGCCTAGCCAAGTGCCGGGAATGAAGGAGTCCCATCACAGAATCCACCTGAAGGTCCTGGATCCTGTCAAATAGAATCTGCCACAGCTCCTGTGAGTACGCACATGCTGTGAAGATATGATCTGCTGACTCCTCTCCAATCCCACACAAAAAATGGGTGGGCAAACCAACCACATTGTGAGCCAGCCTGTCACAAGTGGGGACCCTGCCATAAGAGATTGATGTGTGTGTGTGTGTGTCCTTGCACCTGCATGAATTTTATTTGGCTCATTATGTCTATTAGTCTTTTGTCACATGGACCAGTCAAGGCTCTGGTGCCATCATGCTACGCTTGCCATGCTGAAGGCATTTGTTTAACAATGTAGGTGTACCCTGAAGGGAAAATGAGCCAGTACATGGCAAGCTTGAAGCCAGGAGACGAGCTGGAGGTCAAAGGGTAAACCACTTCATGAACTTGTGCGAAGAACTTGTACAATGAAACTAATATACCTTTTTTTGATATCATCAGGCCAATTGAGAAGTTCAAATATCGCCCAAATATGAAAAAACAGATTGGCATGGTATGTTGTCGCTAACCTAAGAACTAAGTTTATTAGACCTCTGTGATACACATTGCCAAGAAATTATTAGGAAACATATAGTTATTTGTTTCTTTATTTTCTTAAACTAACTAAAGAGTTACTTCAGAATATTTATTTGGTGTAAAATTCTACTATTGCTATGTTTGTAACTATCTCATAAATATGGGGCATGCACATGTTCACTAACTTTTTTGTTGACTATTTCTGCATTAAGTACCAAGCAACTAAAGGTTGTCTAAATAATTGTTTGCCACAAAAGTGTCTTGTAAGCACCCAAAGAACTAACCATCGAAAGGAATGGGCCTAAAGTATTGTCTGGAGCTATTTTTTTCAAAGGAATGGACAGCTGTTGGGGTAAATCTTATCCCAGAAAAAATTATCCAAAAATTTTGGTGTGATTTATTTACTAAGAAACTCATGGCTATTTCATTCTTGTCTGACAACAGACCATGAAATGCAGTGCACAATTTCCTCCCCCTAGTGCGTTATTGGCTGTGTCAAATTGCTTCCTACTGGCGGGTCAGTTAACTCTCTCCACTGATAGTGAAAGATGTTACAGTAGACATCTTGTTGTTATTACCTTCTCATTCACCAAAAGTGGATCCCATGCTAACAAGTCCTTGTAGTATGAATCTTCTATTGTCAATTTGCCTGTTGGGGAGGGGCCGCAGGGTCATCCTGGGGTAAGATCTGCCATCGTTGCCGGAGGGCAGGCCACATCCGGAGGTTCTGCCAGCAGCAAGGGACAGTGGATGGCTGATCTTTTGCGGAGGTCGTCCGTGCGGGTGTGCCATCTTGGCAGGTTAAGGACAGTGGCAGAGGGTGTTGGAAGGTGGGGGAGGTCCCGACTGACTCCCTCCCAGTCTGGTTGGAATGGATGCGGAGATGCATCTGGGTCGTCCTAATAGCAGGAGCGGCTGATGCGGACAAGGTGTGCTCCTTGTGGGAAGGGAGAGGTGCAGAAGGGGGGAAATGGGTGGTTCAGCAGTTGGTGAAGTCAGACTTCTTGGTGGTTGGCGAGCGAGAGGAGGCGGCTTCGGCGGTGACGAAAGTGGGCTTCGTTGCGTCTGATGGGTTTCTCTGCACCTACAGCGATGGACCTTGGGAAGGGGTGCTTTCCCTAGCCCTAGGGATTCCAGCATCCGCCTCCGAGTAGAGGGGGTCGCTCTCGTCCTTTGTGAAGAGGTGGGCCTCTCTATCCTCCTCAGGGCCGTCGGCAGGGTGGTTGCCGTGAGCCTGCAAATCATGCCGGAGGGATCCCGTACGATGGTGGATGTCTCCGTCATCCTCTCAGGCAACTTGGTCGTACCGGAGGTTGATACTTTCTTTGTCGGCGGCAAGAGCTTTGCAGTCCAGATTTCGGTTTAGTTGGTAGACGGTAGGAGCCCTAGGGTTTCAGGGACCTGTTTTGGAGGTTAAAGATGACGGGCAATTGACGGGGATTCAAATTTTGAATTTTGAATCCGCTGCCGATTCCTGCTCCTGTCGGACCAGTTTCGGGCTGGAATTTCGTTTCAGGTGGTCTTTTGGGCGTTGTTCCAAATACCTGGAACTTACCCGCTTCGGGCAGGTTGCATCTGGGTATAGGGGGGCCCGCACAGGGTCATCCCTCCTAACCGACTCCTTTGTTCGCCCCCCCCCCCCTCTTTCTGGATCTCCTCAGGTGGGCCCTTCGGATCGGACGATGGTGGATGGTGGTTGCCGCCGACCAGTCGGAGTACTCCCTCTAGCAGCGTCGTCAACCCTGGAGGTGGAGACGACTTCTGGCATGCGGAACCATGTGTCGAGCCCGTAAGAAGGCCGGCGGTCCTCCAACACATTCCGCCGACCCAAGAACGGTTGGCGAAGTGGCCCCCGGAGGGCGTTCAACGGTCGTGCTCTCTGCTCCCGGCAGAGGCTGCCCCGACCATCCTCCTGCACCGGTGGCAAAGGTTCCCTCTCTCTAGAACCGGCCGGGGGCAGTGAATGTTTGGAGTTGGCAGGCTCTTCTACTGCTGGCGCCTACAGACGAGAGATGGAGCTTGACCTCGGGTGCCTCTAAGCTAGGGGATTGTCATTTTTGTCAGGGTGTTCCTGTTGAGCTGAGGCAGACGTTGAGCCTAGCTGAGAAGGACTAGCCAGGGGAGGTGGAGGTTTCCACGCGATACCATCTCCCTCTGTTGTTTTGAGTGGAGGACAGCTGCATGCTGTACTTCCAGTGGCCGAGTCTTCCGTAGGCGGGGGCTGCAGTGCTGGTGGGGAGGGGGAGTCCTTGAGGCCCTCCCTTTCCTCTTCATCCTTTTCGACGAGCAGTTCCGTAGACACCTCTGGCCCTTGTAGGAGGGGCTATGTTTTGCGCACTGGAAGCCACAACCGATGGTGTCATTGGACATTAGGAGCCTCAACTTCCGGCGGGGGACCTCGCGGCACAAACAGAGGCTGCCGTTCTGGTTTTGGAAGGAGTTAGCCAGCAAGAAGTCTTAGCACTGCCTCTCCCGCCTCAGGAGTTGGAGGAGGATCGAGTCGAGGACACCAATCAGGGGGGACGAGTCTTGATAGGGAGGGAGAGGGGAGCCTTGGCATGGAGGAGGTTAAAGAAATCTTAGTTAACGTGGAGAGTTTTATGGAGACTCAGGGTAGAGACGTTGCTAGTATGATTGGTGTGTTTTGTGTGGGTGTGGATAAAGACGTGAGGTCTGTCTTCTGCAAAATCCAATGAAGGTGGCAAGCGGATATATCAAGGCCAAGGCAGAAATAAACCAGTAGAAGAGGGGGAATGGAGAGGGACGAGGAACAAAGATTTCAGTGAAGGTGTTCTATACTCCGTTTTGAGCACCGCTTCTTCCGGCATGTTACACTGCGGTTATTTCAGCATTTTGGGTGATTTTTTTGGGCTCCATGTCCAAGCAGAGTAGACGGTGATGCATGGCCGTTGGCCTATAGAGTCTCTTGTTGTGGATGGTAGGGGGGCAGCTTAGAGTGGCTAGGTGGTTTGCTTTTCTCTTTTGCTTGCTCCCGAGGCAGAGAGTTGTCTGTTGTCTTTTGTCTTTTGTATTTTGGAGCTGTGTGGGAGCACTCCATACAGAGTTGTACATTCTTATGTGTTCTTTTATATAAACGGTGGTACTATCCACTTTCAAAAAAAATTATATATCACATCTTTTTCATTTTTCATGGAAATATGACCTTTTGTTGAAAGATGCTAAACAGCACGCCTTGTTCAACTAAGCATTGGACAAGCATATTTCTTATACTTGTCTTCATAAAGCCTCATCCTATCAAAATTTAGGTGGGCTTAGGAGCTGAACCAAGTTCAAAAGGTTTTGGACATGGTTTTCCAGCTGGCTGTCAACTTGACATTCCCATTTGTTTTGCTGATACCTAGCTCCAACCAACTGATGTGCAAGGAAGGGCTTCCACACGTGCATGTCTAGTAGTTGACAATACTGGCATATGCTAGGTGTCAGTTGATCAGTACATGATTCATTGACCCCATCTTTTGTATTTAGCTATGGTGACTGGTAAGAACTACATATTTTCAAAGTATAACCTTGATTGATTGGAGCACTGTTTAGTTATCGAAGATCTTGTCACATTGACTTTTCCTTTTTCTTACCATTGAATGTTTGTACAAGATGTCTAATTTTTTGTCCATGCTAGATTGCTGGTGGCACTGGTATCACACCAATGCTGCAGATTATCACAACCATCCTGAAGAATCCAGATGACAACACACAGGTATACTTGTGAATTCTTCAGATAGCATGATAGTCTTTTTTGCATTGGTTTTGAAATTCAAAGTTTTACTTGAGCCAGACACAGTATATTGAATTATCAAATAACCAAATATGAGAATGAAAAGATTTTTTTATCCACTCTCATTTTGGCCCAGTTGATAGTCTGCCTACTACCGAATTGACATTGGCATCCTTGATTTTGCCATCTTCTTACTGCTAAGGCCTATTTTGTATGTTGTCCCTTACCTTTATGCTGTCTAAAGTATAGACCCCTTTGGGACCAGCTATGGTATTATAGTCAGTGGTCTCATTCAAATCAATGGCTTGCAAATGTTAATGCTTAGATCAAATTGGGCTTGCTATTTGCATGTAATCCTGTATTCAGAAGCAATCCATGTGTTTAATTTCCTTTAGTTCTTCTTGGTTTGTAAACATACGTTTCTTGTTGGTTTGTTCATTTGATTAACTAGAAATGTAGAAACAATTCTACTCCTATGTAATTTGTTACCATTTCCAACAGCTCCCCCTCCAATCCAAGAAGTTTCTGTGGCCATTCTCCTTCAGTTATCACTGCTCATGTTGAAGAGATTTCTGTCTACTTGTCCTTCAGGTGTCACTGCTTTATGCCAATGTATCTCCAGATGATATATTACTTAAGGGGAAACTTGATCAGCTTGCAGCCAGCCATCCAAACTTAAAGGTAGTCACCTTTTTCAGAAGCACTCAGTGAGTCACAAGAATTTCACTGATGATACTAATACTTTCTCTGCATTTTGGCATGAAAACAAGCAGATATTTTACACTGTAGATAATCCATCCAAAAATTGGAGAGGAGGTTCAGGCTATATATCCAAGGACATGATTTTGAAGGGATTGCCTCGTCCTGGAGAAGATGCTATGATACTCGTGAGTTTCTTAGAAGTTGAATTACCAACCCCTCCACCCTCAGAAAGAAAAAAGGAAAAACAATCTATTTAGTGGGCAGAGTTCAATAGAATATCATTATGTGTCTCATGCTGTCCAGCTCTTCTTTAGCTTTTGGCTTTGGACATTTGCACCTGTATATTTTACTTTATGAGTATTACATGGTCATTTTCAAACAGAAAACTCAGATTAGGGATCTATGCCATCAAAGGTGACCATCTTGCTTGCCTAGGCAATGAGGCAAGCGAGCAATGCCTCGCCTTCCTTGCCTCATGTTCGGCTCACTTAGCTAGGTGCTTGAATATTTTAATCTATGTCAAGTACTTGTATTTGTTAATTGCATGGTACTGCTTTTTCTTACTCTTAGTTATCCTAAAATGGCTAATGCCTCTTTTAACATTGTCTAATGCCCTTTTTCTCTTACCTGTTGCCACATCTTTCTTTCTATTGAATCTATTGATGATTCCTAAGACCATCTCCTACTTATACGAGTGCTGTATACAAATTGGTCTTTACTAATTGGACATGGTCAATGTTTTCCAGAGCCTTACATATCATTATCTTGCATGTTCTCTTTATTTTCCTCCTATTTTTTTTTTACCCTTCACGCTGTTTTCTGAGAGAAAACATGTTGCCTCGAATGCCTAGGCACATGGCATTTGAGGCTGTGGCACTCCCTGCTCACCTCACTTCTCTTGCCTGGGATTTTGAAGTTGAAATTTATGTTTTGCAGGAGTAATAAGAACTTCATGTACATAAATGAAATTGTATTTTTTTTGGGGCTTTCATTTTAGTGGTTGCCAAATATTGCATTTCCATTGCAGAAGTCAGGATTATGAGTAATGCTATGATCCTTGCAGCTCCTTTCTGCTGCAGAGAGTTGTCCATGGGCCAGCTCAAAGTTAGCTTGAGGCAAGTCTTCATCTATATGTGACAGGCCTGGTTGCGACCTGTGCTATGGCTGGCTGTAGTCTGGCCCTAGCCAACCATAGGATTATCGAGGACTAAACCCATATAAGGACAACCTCTTTTACTTCGGGTTAAAATTACAGAACTGCTTACTTACAACCCAGTGGTATTCTCATGGCAGTAACCTTTGAATGAGCTACACTAACTGGCTACTCAGTCAAAAAGATTCACACTTTTTATGCACCCAGGCACATCAATCATGTCAAAATGATTTTCTTCCCCTGTACATCCAGATCCTTCAGGCCTTACATTCCATCTTTGGTTCAATAGGCTAAAGTTTCTTGCCAAACCTAGTGGAAAACAAGCCTGGTCCTGTTGTCTTGTGATCTGGACAGGGAAAGTGGCAACCTTTTCTGTAAGATGCATACCTGTGTTTGTTGAAGGCAAAGTTCCTTTTTTCTTCTCATGTAATAAGTTATGCTCATTGTTCCTTTCTAACCCTGCAGGGTTACGACAAGGGACAAAAAGTGATTTAGAAGAGGAGTCTTCATTAATGTAGTCATTGCCTGAATATACACTTGATTGACAATAACTTGATTGGCTAACACTTGTGTTTGTACAGGTATGTGGTCCTCCAGGAATGATGAAGCACATATCTGGAGAGAAAGCCAAGGATTGGACGCAAGGGGAGGTGAGGACTAGGAATTGATATGACCCATATTTTCTAATGATCCTATTTGTTTTATCAGTTTATCTACTTTTCATCTGGGACCAGTTTGCATTTGATACTCTCGCTTCATTAGAAAATTGGTTTGTTTACACTCTTTTTGGTTACTGGTGGGGGGAGCATAAAATGTATTGAGGGCAGCCATTTCTTTTGACATCTTGCGATATTTTGAAGAAAGAGGGGATGATACAGCCATTTTGGGTTTGGGAACTTTTGATGTTTTGACAGGCATGTATACCACTTCCTGTAAAACCAGCCAAATCATTTCTGAGCTAATACAGTTGACGAGGAAAGATATCTTAGCTGGGGATGGCAAGTTTATTTTACCTACTCCTTTAATTAGTTGAGAACAATTTAAAAGCTAATAGACTTATTGACGATGTTCATATGTTAGCGGACTAAAGCAACCAAATGGCTTTGATAATTCAGTTATGGCAACAAAACATGTCTCCATGCTAAATCAAAATCAGCATCCATTGTCGAGGACTGGATTGTATCATGTGTTTCACCAGCGTCACTCTTATCTATTATAGTTGTCATGTTTTCCGAGGCTTATGTGTTTAATTTATTGGCAGCTGTTGGGATTGCTCAAGGAAGTTGGATATACAGAAGAAATGGTGTACAAATTCTGAGAAAGTGTAATGGTAGGTCAAGAACATTTTTAAACCCAGCAACTTTCTGTTTGAGAGGAGGTAGTAGCACAGCTGAGCTGTTCCACCAAGAAAAGGGTTTGTCTGTTGGTATTGTTGCTGAACAACTTCTTGGGATGAAAAGACGAAGCTTTTTGCAAGATCTACAAATAAGGCTTAACAATAATGATGCAAGTTTAAATTTGTTCCAACTCTGAAGTTTTTTCTTGCAATTCCAAGATTCTTGCTGAGTTTAGACTAGAGGTTTATGGATGGGATCATGTTTAGCCAGAGTTTTTCGGCCACTTTCTCGATATCATATTCCTTGCATGAGAGGGAATCCAGCTCAAAGATGGTGTTTGGATTGATGTAAAATGCTGAAAAATAGAGACCGTAATGCTGAAAAATAGAGTCTAAAGTCGATGTGATGTGCCTGTTTGGTTCATATTGTCACAAGTACCAATACAAAGCCAACTTCAGAGATTTTGGTTTCGCTGTTTATGAAAGTTATGATGTTGAAATCTGCTCATTTTATCATTTTACGGCAATCCCCATGTGTGTGTGTGTGTGTGTGTGTGTGTGTGAGAGAGAGAGAGAGAGAGAGAGAGAGTGAGAGAGAGAGAGAGAAAAAGAGAGAGGATTTAAACTAACCAGTCCTATGATGGCTAGTGCTATTAGCTGTGCGACACACCACAAGCTCTCTTGTGGTGGCTTTGTTAGTGAGAAAACATGCCCTTACATTCCTTCATAGTGATTAGCTTTAAATAAAGATAAGTGAAGAAACGAATTGATTCTTACAGGAAGAAGAGCATGAGACCACACGCAGCATTTGCACGAGCAAAAGTTCTTTGGCATGATACAATGCTTGGGTTGGGGGGGGGGGGGAGAGGGGGTGGGTGGGTGGGAAGGATGGCCATTGTTCTTGCAGAAGGGGGAAACATCGAGATTCCTCCCCAAATATTCAATGTCTTGGGACATCCAAGAAGGAAACCCCTGTGCAATTCTTGTCTTATTTAGTTGCATACTGGAGAAAATTAAAAAACAATGTCATTCAGTTATAGGAAGTCTCTTTGAGCACTCTCTCTCTTCTCCCATGCCCACCAAAGAATGGAAAAATTATGTGGATGTAACTTGGTGTGTCTCAAAAATATAATACTGGACAACAAATAGGGGGGGAAAAGGTATATCAGTTCTTTGTGTATAAGAAGAGTAACGAGTAACAAAGCACTAAATTCCATTTGAACAATATAAACAGTGTATAAGCCCTAGTTTCCATCTTCTAAATGTCTAATGTCCAGCTTGGTGATGTATGGTGCATTCACGGGCATGTACAAAATATAAGTATAGGCATGTAACATATATGACCCAATGCACCGAACTACATGCATATATGACATGTGATATAAGTATCCATATATATGAATGCATGCATGCACATGCATACACGTGTGAACCATGTGAAAAGGTACACATCTATATGCTATGGTATTAATGTATTTGGAAATGGCATCTCAAAATCATGAGCCTTAATGTAGAAGAGAATGTAATCACTAACTTAAGAGATGGGGTGGAAGAGCATGACTGCAGTAAAGAGGAGATTGCAATTGCCTCTCAACTTTGAAGGCACCGATCTTTGGGGCATCGGGTTCCATATTTGAACATACAAGTTAATTGACAACATTGTTCTCATTTGTTCACTTTAGAAATAGACATAGCATCAAATATATGCTTTAATTTCTTAGTTCTATGGTTTGTTTTTTATCTAGACTTTTAATTGCCTAGGTCACGTTTAACCTAGCGTGCGTGGGATCTGATGTAATCAATTTAAGATAAATTATTAAAAAAATATTACAACTTGTAAGAATATGATGCTCTCATTTAATGTTTTTATAAGGGATATTTTCTTAAATTTCAAAAATTCTATGCCTACATGTCTGTAATCGTAGAAATCTTAGTAACACTTTTATTGTTTATGAGGGCATATCCTGCCGACTCATTAGGGCCAGTCGGCCCATCACGGCTGCCCCGTCCTCTAGACCCACTGTCCCGCACGCCGGCCCGACCCACCTCCTGCTCCACCATAGTCCCGACGTAGGCACCGTATCTGCGTGTGCCTCTCCCGGCGGGTGTGGGAGACACACGTATTAATGACAAAGAGTCACGCTAGTCTGGCGATGGGAAAGGAGGAGGTCGCCCACATCGCTCTCCCTAACAGAGCAATCTCACGCTCTCTCCGACGAGCCCTGCCATATTAATGGCCAGCGAGCCATGTCGCATTAATGGTGGAGCTGCCCCTCCGGCGAAGAGACGGCGAGTTAGTGCCCACGTCTCCCTAGCCCGTCACGCGAGTTAGGCGGCTCACGTCTCCTCCGGCCACGGCAACCCAACAGTCACCCCTGCGACAACGGTATAAATAGAGTTCTGACCCAGCGACTAGAGAAGCATGTGACCTAATCCCCTCAAAACCTCACTCTCTCACTCCGATTTACCTCTCCCACTATCCCCGAGTGTTCGCCATCTTCCCCCATAGTTATCTGACTCGACCATCGAAAGGTTGTCCCCTGAGATAATTCTCAGGGCTCCTTCTAACCCTTCATTTGTGACTGCATGTCCTTCTTCTACGACGCTCTTTTCTTTCCCGTCAAATAAATCCTTGGACTTATGAATCGTGATCCAGACAACTATTTCTCGAGCGCTACAGTTTCAAAAGTGTCACAGCAGTCCACTTCCATTTCAAGATTAGTATTTGTATAGATTATTCAGTTGTCACAGTCAAATGTGACGTGAACTTAACAACAGATGGCTTGATACGATGAAAATACCTCCAAATTCTTTCCTTCAATGGTCATGTTTGTTTCTTGTTATAAAAGATAACAAGGGGGCACCCCTTCCCTACTGACGATATGTTATCTGACACGCTAGCTAGAGGGAATGATAGGGGATATGTATCATCCAATATCGAAAGTTGGAGAAGATGATTAAGCCCACATCGTTTGACACTAGAGTTGTAAAAGATGATGTCGCCCACTCTATCAAATGTCCATTGATGACGACGATAAGGGGACTTGGAACCAGGAGTAGACAATTGAGAGCACTACAGCTGGAGAAGATAAATCTATTGGTGGAGCATCCTAACATGGAACCCCCGTCACAGATGAAACTCTCCCGTACAATTACTCTATGAAATCCTTCCCTTTGAAATCCTGCTCCATATATGTCTCTTCAATTGCCAACTAAATATTTTTATTTCTTGCCAAGAAGAATAGTGTAGAGGAAAGAGAGAGATCTACGGAGGGTATCGAGAATTGGGCATTCTTTGGTAGAGAGAGATCCAAGTGTGAAACTATTGGGATATATATATATATATATCAGTTAAGATAGTTTAATCATGTGGACCTTTTTTGATGATGAGTTAGCCCAAGGTTATCCCAAGAATAATCTGGGTTAAATCCCCAAAAGTGATTTGGTTTGGAATAAAGAGGTTAAGTCGGGATAATCAGGGTTCAACTCGGGTTCCGAATTCTAACTTCCTGGATGATGCAATAGCTAACCTAGTCCTGGAATCCACTTTTACTCCTCTTCGCAGGATGCCCAAGTTGTTGAACAGATTGTCGTCTTTCAACCACAGAAATAGTATGCTAACTATGCTTTAGTTGAACAAATTGGATAGTCCAATAAATTCTTCACCTCACGAGGCATTATGAGATCTTCGATTCAAATTTTGACTCTTTTATCATTTGAGAGAGTGTAAAATCTTGATGTTTTCGGATCTCAACGAGTGACTTGACGAAAAAAAACATGTTTTAGTTGCGGAGCAAATAGTGGTGCAACATGGGGATGAACAATTCATGTATAGTAACCACTTCTACGGAGATGGTCAAGCATCAATATTGCATGCTTTATTATTAAACACTACAATTAGTTCTTTTTGGATGGTCAAATTTTAACTCAGTATGGTCTACGTATCATAGTGAAGTAAATTAGTCAAATATGTCAATCTCCGTATTCTCATAGGGCCGCTTTGACGACCAGTTTGGGTAAGTCTGGATAAGTTATTCTAAGATTAAGTCTAATCGACTTTAGTAGTTAATTTCTTATTCTACTTAGGATAAAATAAATAAAAAATCACGTAATCTTATCCTACTCGATTTAGAATAGTTAATTCAACATTTTTGACCGAATAAGTTACTCGATTTTAATCCTATGACAACTCACCCAATCTCAAATAACTTACCCGTGCTACTAAACCTCATTTGGTAGAATAATGGGAATAAGTCACCCTATTCTACTCTTATTTGATTACTAAAGTCATCTTTAACGAACACAATCGGATAACTCTAATCCTTACCCAATATTTGATATCGGAATAAGAAGAGATAAACTCTATTTATCTCCTAATCTCTGTTTATCGTGTACAAAAAAATGAGAGCCATAAGATGCAAATAAAAATTATGATAACAAAGAGGGGGCCTTGTGTCTTTAGACCCCAAAGAGAGGGAGATGAAGGTATACAAAAATTAGATAGAGATGATACTTGTGTACTTAGATGAGTACATAATATTAGAGGAGATGACTCCTAACAAAAAATTCTGGAGGACCAAGGTCAAAACTATTGGACAAATAGTCTAAAAACATTTTTTGCTTAATTATAATCTATCTATTTATTTAGTCATTTCTTATTTTATTTTTCATGCATCTTAAACATTGGTTTTAGTTGTTCTAGAATTTATCTTTCTAATTTAAATATTTTTAATTAATTTTTTATCTTATATATCATGTTCTTTAGTTGCTCTCCTGCTTAAGCTAAGAATACATTTTACATTGGATGCCACCTCATGATAGTTAGAGCCTTTGCATCATTTATAAAGTAATTCTCTTCGGCCTCTCACCTGTCATTTGGTTGCACATCTACTGAGCAATGGAATATAGTTGGAGAATTTTGACTATTTTTTAAAGTTATAGAGACTAAAAAGTGTCCCCTTCGTCTCGTATCACACTTTTAAGATTTGTTTGATGAGTAAGAACAGTTGTGCACCCCAAGAAAACCTGCAAGCACTAGAGAGAGTGTCAAAAGGAGTCATGTGAGTGATCTCAGAGGACAACCCTCTGATGTTTAAGTCAGAGACGAATGAAGGAACACAGAGAGGGTGAGGAGAATGGGGAGAGTCAAGGGCCTGCTGAATGGAGATGATGCAATGTGTCGTGGGGGATGCCCAGAGACGTGGGGAGTGCTTGGAGAGTAGGAGGACGCTCGACGACAGGGCTAGAGAGGGGAGAACAGGGTGGAGACCACTCGATCTTCCCTCTCTGTGTCGCTTGCCTTCGACGTCGTTGGAGTCTCTGTCTATATGCATCTCTCTATGTCTGCATGTAGGTCCATCTAAGATCCTATTTATATCGGCTGCTGGGGGGTCGTCTCTTACCTAACTTAGCCACAATGTGGTTAGTGGAGTGATGTCTTGTTCAATCGTGGGGATCATCTATTGTCCACTTGTTCGTTCTCTATGGAGAGACATCGTGGCGGGCATCCCAATGACGTGGGTGCGATCCGATGCTCGTCGGGATAAGTCTCGTAATGACAGCTTCAACGTTCGTCCGTTGGCGAGTCTCACAGCATCTGGAATGCACGAGCGCGGAGATCTCACCTATGGGCTGGCCAGGCCATGACAGGCCTCAAGTGGGCTGCATTTTAGGGTCGCCAGTCAGTCGGAGATAGCCGCTACGAGCATGGCTACTCTGGGCCATAATGGGCCTGACGTTACTAGGTTGTGCTAGGTCTGGTATGTTGGGTTCGGTGCAGTATTCAGAGGGGGGGTGAATGAATATAGCCCTTTAAAAATTCGCCCAATTAAAAACCTTCACCCAAAATAAGATTTCGCTCACTTAAAAATTGGAATGCTAACAAGACAAAATAGAACACTCATCTACTGAACCTATAAGCAAACAGTTGAGCGCCCCTATGCATTCATCTAGCGGAAGCACAAATAGAACAAAACAAACCACAATGCAAGAGGGTTTTTAGGTGGTTCGGTCCAGCAGACATACATCCACCCCACACTCAACCCGAGTGTGGCTTCCTGCTGACTCACAGCTTGAACAGCTGGGCATCACAACTTGTCATACATCAGCTGGGCCTCACAGCTTGCCATCCGCTGAGCATCACAGCTTGCTTCCGCTGGGCAATACAGCTTAGCCATCGCTGACTCACAGCTTGAACCCGCTGGGGATTACAGCTTAACCCGTCCGAGAACAAGTCTCGCCAGCTGAGGATTACAACTTTACCTGTCCAGTGGAGACCTCCACTGCATCCGCTGACTAACAGCTTGAAGAAGGGATAAAATGGAAAACGAAAACAGAACAAGACAGCAATCGAAAGCTGTAAATGAAATACACAATATAGCTCTCAACAGAGCAGACTGGCCTGGATTTGATCCACGGTCCAGTAAACAAATCTTCAGACTTCACTCTTCTTCTCTCGATCTCACTGTCTCTCTTTCTTTCTCTCTTTATCTTCTTTCTCTTCTTCTTTCACTTCTGCTCTCTTTACTCTTCTTCTGCTCTCTTCTTTCTTCTTCTGCTCTCTTTACTCTTCTTCTGCTCTTCTGCTGGATCGAAGTCTCTGCACTTCTGCTTTTTCTTTCTCCACTTCGATCACTCTTCATCTGAAGATGAAGACTCATATATATAGTAGCAGCAGCAGCAGCACGTGTGCTCTCCATATCTCCCGCCCAAAAACCTTGGACCACGTGTCAGTCTCTCAGCCAGCTTCAGCACACGTGTCACGATCCTGTCTGCCCTTCCAGCCTCGGATCACGTGCCCTTCAATAGCCTCCACGAGCAGAGCACCTGTCAGACAGAGTATCGGAATATCAGGTTAAGTGAAGAGCTCTGTATAGACTTGTAAAGACGATCATGATATATAGACTTGTAATGTAAAAGGGAATGCATGTAATACAATTCTTTTAAATACCCAGAGACTAGTGCGTTCTCGCACGGGAGCATATGAAGTCTCAGGGGAGCATCTATGGCCTCTGGACAGCATCACCAGCGTCAGGGGAGCATGTGGAGCACATGCTGTCTCTGGGGAGCAATCGCTGCTCCAGGGGAGCATCCTCAAAGTTAGGGAAGTATTAGCAGTCACTGGAGGGCATACTCGGTCCCAGGAGAGCATCCGGGGGGATAGGCGAGCATGCACGTCTGATGTACAGACTCTACTAATGTATAGACTTGGTGGATAGTGATGCATGGCCAAACGGATGTACAGACTTCACTGTGAATGCATGAACAGTGAATGAGTGTATAGACTTGATCAAAAGAGACGCTGGCTAATCGGAGCATTAACAGTCACTGGAGAGCATACTCGGTCCCAAGAGAGCATCCGGAGAGACAGGCGAGCATGCGCGTCTGATGTACAGACTTGTGAAAGACTTGAATGCACGACCAGTGTACAGACTTGGAGAACGGCTTGAGACACAAGGACGCTGCTCGCTGTACAGACTTGAGGTTTCAACAGAAGGCTTTGAAGGCGATGTACAGACTTGCATGAGATGCATGCTCCAGTGCAGTGTACAGACTTATGCATGAGACGCTGAGGAAGACGGTGGATGTACAGACTTCTGAGTGTACAGACTTTCCACCGACCAATGTATGGACTTGCTCAGCCTGAGGCACTGTATAGACTTTATGTGGGACGCTCAATGAGACGCTCAATGTACACACTTCAATTTCCAGTGTATAGACTTGCCTTAGACGCTAAATGAGACGGACGTTGTGCAGACTTGCTGTGCCGTGCATGAACAGTGCAATGTATAGAGTTCATGTGCAATGCAAACGGATGTATAGACTTGAGCTAAGCAAGCTACAGTGCCGATGTGTAGACTTGGCCAATGTTCAGACTTGATGGTGTGCTGTGCAAACATGCTAAGATGCAATGTATAGACTTATGCGAGCATGCTGCAGCCATTGTACATGCATTGTCAATGTATGGACTTTAAGTCCAATGCAAAGCAGTAATGTATAGACTTTGAACTTCGCCATGCTTACACTAAGCGATGTACACACTTGCTGAACCACTGTATAGACTTATAGAGATGACGCTGCAGACTTGAGAATGCTGCACTACAGACTTGAGAATGCTCACAGCGTTGACGCTGCATGAGACTCTAAATAAGATGGACAGTCTGAGGCAGTCGACCCATCAAGGATATCAAACATGGCACACTCATGCAATCTCCACATACTAAATCAGATATAACACACTCAAGCATTCAAGTCAACATGCCATCATCAAAACAAAATATAATATCATAATGCACTCACTGTGTTGCAATCATCAAAACAAAACATCATTGCTATCATCAAATCAACATATGCCTAAGGGGCACAACATTCTCCCCCTTTTTGATGATGGCAACACACTGTGACAGTGAGTCACACACAAAATTTTCTCTCCCTTTGACATAATCAAAAAGAGAAAAAAAATAGTATAAACAAGAGTGCAAAGTGCAGTATGCATGCAATAAACTCCCCCTGAAGGTATGACTCCCCCATGATTTCAAAGGTAGAGAAGGTGGGAGGGTCACTAGACAACAGCTGAATCATAGGTTCAGAAAGGAAGCATGATTATAAACAATTGTTAAAGTATAAGAATCAGCAACATACAGTTTTCAAAAAATTCAGGTTTAACAGTGATAAATCTAGAGTAAAACACCTGACCCCTGAAAAAGAGTTTATAGACTTCATTTATAGCAATGAATCTAGGGCACATGGCATTAATAGATAAGTCAGAAATAATACCCTTTTGTGATTAAACATGGAAGTTCAAGAAAGGAAACTTGAATATGTATTGAGAAAAATAATTTTCACTCATTGACTTTTGATTTCAAAGGGTTACAGCAGTTTGTATTTCACTTTTCAATTTCTGAATCTGAACTAAGTGAATAGACCTGTGGCATTTATGCTGTTGACATTAGGTGTACACCTTGATAAGAGGTAGGTACCCCCAGTTACTAGGCATAAACTACAAGATCTACTTCAGATCAAGACCTACAAGGAATAGTCTTCACTTTTGACATTAAGGGTATACCTTGATTAGAGGCCAGTACCCTCAGTTACTTGGTGAGGACTCCCCCTATAGATTCGACCCTATGAACAGAGTTAGCTTGAAGCACTTCATGACATGTGAATTTTCCTGCTTCATTGGAGGAGTTCACAGTTTCTCAGTGCAATCAACCATTGCTCTGTCACAATGTTCAGTTCTTTACATTTATGATCTTATTTACTGCTGCCCTTAATTCATTTAGAGTGATTGTTTGAAGAACATTACACACTCTTGTTCACCTGTTCTAGATATTTCCAGTTCAACACATTTAGGCATTAAAAAAACTTTTTCTATTTTAGCCATGAGACAAAGATTAAGAGCTATAAAAGTTTTCTTTTATCTCAAATTCTGAAGTGCAGACACTTAACTCTCCAATTTATAAAGGTTAAACCTTTAGTTCTTTCAATTTGTAAGAGTGATTCTTATAAGTGAACAATTGCATTAATCACAGCTCAATATACTAAACCAGAAACAATTGCTGTTGTTCAGTGAAAAAGATGGGGAAAAGATAGCAATAAGCATTATGGTCCAATAGCATCTGATGTCAAAGAATATGAATGAATTCAATGGGGACAGTGATAAGTAGCAAGGATTCAATATGATGAACTAAGCTCTCAGCTCCCCCTGACACCATGATGCAAAAGATATGCTATGCAGCACACTGCTCTACATGCAGACTATGCAACAATGATATATGTGGCAAGTATGCAATCAATTCAAGTTTATGCATCCAAGTCATGAACATTTTTATCCGTTTTCAGATTTTTTAAAAAATATGATGCACTGCACTGTTCTACATGAAGACAGGACCCATGGTACTAGACAGAGAACCCGGTCTCAAAGACCATCTCACACATGGTAGAAACCTCCGGACAGATTTCCCTGCCTTTTAGTAACATACCATTTGATATACCAGGGTTATGCAAGACAATGCAACATACAGCAGTCCTACCTGCATTGAACAGCATCAATGACAGTCATGCAAATGATGTATGCAGACATAAGACACATGTATTGACTGTGTGTACTAAATGAACCATTCACACTCAGTCTAAGTATGCATTCAACAACAAGCATGCATTGCACTGTCACAAAGCACATGCATTTACACAAAGTCTATATAGTGCATCAACTGAATACACTAAAAAGCATTCAAATTCAGTTCAACATATAGCAAGAGAAGAATATCAGATATTCAGAATTGAATTCAATAGCTGAGTCTGGAATGCAGACTGATCAGCTAGACATGAAGAGATCATCATAAATCAAGCAGACAGTTCAACAATTTCAGTTAATGAATTTAAAGCAAAATTCAGAACTGACCTGAAATATAGAATCCTGGGGCTTTCTGTTGAGTGCCTTGGATCATAAACCCCTTTATTCATCAGCTTCCAAGGCACACCTGCAGCATGTCAATCAATTTGATCCTGGAGGGACCCAAGCAGTCTTGGGTCCTGCACTACCCCTATCAGGTGTTCTAAACAGTTTCTTAGCAACATGGTCATCAAATTTCATCAGAAAATAATTGTCCATAGAGTGACCAAGTTTACCACAATATCTACATGAAACAGCAGATTTTCTGGTCCTATGATGCATGTCAACAGCAACATGAGACATATGATAATGAGCATGAATTGTTCTGTTGTTTACATGAACATTTTGTTTCTTGTTCTTCTTTATCTAGCATTCAGCAGATTTGTGACCTGATTTACCACAATTAAAACATGAGAAGTTCACAGGTCGTTTTGCAGAGAATTTAAAAGCTTTGTCATTAACATGACTTACCTGAGCATGCCAACAGTTCTTGACTGTATGGCCATGCTTCCCACACTCATACCACCTCAGGTGCTTACTTCTCGAGTTGTTGTTCCCCCAATGATATCCTGACCAACATTCATTTGCCTTATGCCCAGGCTTTTTACAAGTGAAACAAATAATGTGCTCACCTGAAGTAGATTCATATCTATATGGGCCATGAGCATGTGTGAAAAATCTAGAGTTCACATTATTGTCTTCTTTCATTTTAAAGCATGTATTCATTAGATGACCACGCCTACCACAGTAGTAACAATATGCAACAGATTTCTCAATGGCATGGTTTCTATCAAAAGATTTCCTTGAATGCAATGTTTTACTAGCATGCTCATCTTCTTTCAGTATTCTGCAATCATCAATGATATGCCCTTTCTTGCCACAATAATAGCATGATAATTTCTTCTCTGATGCATGTGAGTGAGTGGATGAATAGTGAGTGACATGTGTCAGTCTATCAGACTCCACACTGCTAGCAGAATTCACATCACATGCAGGGACAATTTTGACTTTATTCAATTGACCATTCTTTTTCAATTTATTGCCCCCTTTCACAATTTTTGTTTGCTTTTCATTTTTCTGGGCTTTGAACTGAAATACAGATGAAGATGATTTCAGATTTTCATTTTGTTTTGGGGATTGCATTGAAGTACTAGCTACATCTGAACCTTGCACAAAGGTGTTGTATAGCTGGCTTTTAGTGATGTTCTTGACATCAAAAGTGCAATTTGTTCCCCCCTTTAAATCCTTATCCTCACTTTTCACAACAGTTTTTATTTTTCTTTCAATTTTTGCAAACTTGGATGCTGAGTTTTCCAGGTCATGAATTTTATTTTCCAAGGATGCTATATGAAGCTCATAACTGGCTATCTTCTGTTCACTGCAATTTACACATTCACTTAAGACTTTATTTGTAATTTTATACTTCTCAACTTCTTGTTCCAGATTGATCAAAGTTTGTGATTCTTCATCATGGACACCTTTTCCTTTTTCTATGGTGAGAAGTCTTTCAGATAAGCCAGTATTTAACCATTTCAATTTTTCAACTTCAGCTTTTAATTCAGTGTTTTCTTCCTCAAGATTTTTATCCTGAATTTTATTATTAGCACATCTCTCTCTTCCAGACATTTGCTGCAATATTTCAATTAGTTCCTCTTCTCTTCCTTCCACATTAATTTTCTCAGCAACCAAGTTTTTGTGATCCTCTTTAAGTGAGACTATTTGTTTGTTCAGCCATTCATTCTCACTATAAAGATCCTCATTTCGTTCTCTTAGAGCTGAGCACATATCACAGTTTAATTTAGCAGAAGAAGAATGTGAAGCCTCCCCATTGATTTCATTTATCTTACCCATGAGATTTTCAATTTTCTTTTGAAATCCTTCATTCTCAAGTTTCAGTTTATCTAATTCAGAATTAACTTGAGTCAGTTCTTGCATGTCTTTTATATGTTCATTTTTCTACTCATTCAGCTGATTCTCAAGTTCTGATATCTTGTCCAGACATGTTTGATTTTCAAGTTTTAGAGAACCATTTTGTTCCTGAAAATTCTGAACATCTAACATACATGCATCATAAGATTGTTTCAGATCTGGACAACTTTTACAAGGAACTTTCAAAGTTATCTGATCACATTTCTTTTTCAATCTCTTATTCTCAGATTTCAATTGTTCACATCTATTATTAAGTTCCTCATTCATATTCCATAGGTCATCAATTGAAAGTTCTCGAGATTCAGAGCTTACCTCGGATGAAGTTTCATCATTAGCATTTCTCCGATCAGCCATCAAACATTTGCTGTGATTCCTGATTAGCTTTAGTTTTTCCAAAATGCCTTTGGCAGACCTGCAAGAAGAAATGCATTCGATTAGAGATCTGTCAATTGATTCTTTTAATAAAACTACAGCTCTATTATTGACAGAGTCTTTCAGTTTATCCTTCTTGGTCCATTTGGATTTATCCTTCGACAGTTTGTATGGACCGTGAGTCATTACCTTCCACAAATCAGGATCGGTTGTGCTTACATACCGATGCAACTTTTCCAGCCATGGGCCAAGGTCATCACCTCTGAATATCAGAGGATTAGCCATCAAAGCAGATAACAAACAGATTCAAAGCACAAAGCAATCGACAATAAAACACCACAACCAGATAAGCAAGGCAAAGCACTAACTCAGTGAAACTAAACAACGAGCACAGAAAGCACACTCTGAAATGCACCAAACACTAGCAGGATCCTCTGCAGATTGTTAGATCTGTTAGATCAGAGACCCGCTCTGATACCAAGTGTTGGGTTCGGTGCAGTATTCAGAGGGGGGGTGAATGAATATAGCCCTTTAAAAATTTGCCCAATTAAAAACCTTCACCCAAAATAAGATTTCGCTCACTTAAAAATTGGAATGCTAACAAGACAAAATAGAACACTCATCTACTGAACCTATAAGCAGACAGTTGAGCGCCCCTATGCATTCATCTAGCGGAAGCACAAATAGAACAAAATAAACCACAATGCAAGAGGGTTTTTAGGTGGTTCGGTCCAGCAGACCTATATCCACCCCACACTCAACCCGAGTGTGGCTTCCTGCTGACTCACAGCTTGAACAGCTGGGCATCACAGCTTGCCATACATCAGCTGGGCCTCACAGCTTGCCATACATCAGCTGGGCCTCACAGCTTGCCATCCGCTGAGCATCACAGCTTGCTTCCGCTGGGCAATACAGCTTAGCCATCGCTGACTCACAGCTTGAACCCGCTGGGGATTACAGCTTAACCCGTCCGAGACCAAGTCTCGCCAGCTGAGGATTACAGCTTTACATGTCCAGTGGAGACCTCCACTGCATCCGCTGACTAACAGCTTGAAGAAGGGATAAAATGGAAAACGAAAATAGAACAAGACAGCAATCGGAAAGCTGTAAATGAAATACACAATATAGCCCTCAACAGAGCAGACTGGCCTGGATTTGATCCACGGTCCAGTAAACAAATCTTCAGACTTCACTCTTCTTCTCTCGATCTCACTGTCTCTCTTTCTTTCTCTCTTTCTCTTCTTTCTCTTCTTATTTCACTTCTGCTCTCTTTACTCTTCTTCTGCTCTCTTCTTTCTTCTTCTGCTCTCTTTACTCTTCTTCTGCTCTTCTGCTGGATCGAAGTCTCTGCACTTCTGCTTTTTCTTTCTCCACTTCGATCACTCTTCATCTGAAGATGAAGACTCATATATATAGTAGCAGCAGCAGCACGTGTGCTCTCCACATCCCCCGCCCAAAAACCTTGGACCACGTGTCAATCTCTCAGCCAACTTCAGCACACATGTCACGATCCTGTCTGCCCTTCCAGCCTCAGATCACGTGCCCTTCAATAGCCTCCACGAGCAGAGCACATGTCAGACAGAGTATCGGAATATCAGGTTAAGTGAAGAGCTCTGTATAGACTTGTAAAGATGATCATGATGTATAGACTTGTAATGTAAAAGGGAATGCATGTAATACAATTCTTTTAAATACCCAGAGACTAGTGCGTTCTCGCACGGGAGCATATGAAGTCTCAGGGGAGCATATATGGCCTCTGGACAGCATACCAGCGTCAGGGGAGTATGTGGAGCACATGCTGTCTCTGGGGAGCAATCGCTGCTCCAGGGGAGCATCCTCAAAGTTAGGGAAGTATTAGCAGTCACTGAGGGCATACTCGGTCCCAGGAGAGCATCCGGGGGGACAGGCGAGCATGCACGTCTGATGTACAGACTCTACCAATGTATAGACTTGGTGGATAGTGATGCATGGCCAAACGGATGTACAGACTTCACTGTGAATGCATGAACAGTGAATGAGTGTATAGACTTGATCAAAAGAGACGTTGGCCAATCGGAGCATTAACAGTCACTGGAGAGCATACTCGGTCCCAGGAGAGCATCCGGAGGGACAGGCGAGCATGCGCGTCTGATGTATAGACTTGTGAAAGACTTGAATGCACGACCAGTGTACAGACTTGGAGAACGGCTTGAGACACAAGGACGCTGCTCGCTGTACAGACTTGAGGTTTCAACAGAAGGCTTTGAAGGCGATGTACAGACTTGCATGAGATGCATGCTCCAGTGCAGTGTACAGACTTATGCATGAGACGCTGAGGAAGACGGTGGATGTACAGACTTCTAAGTGTATAGACTTTCCACTGACCAATGTATGGACTTGCTCAGCCTGAGGCACTGTATAGACTTTATGTGGGACGCTCAATGAGACGCTCAATGTACACACTTCAATTTCCAGTGTATAGACTTGTCTTAGACGCTAAATGAGATGGACGTTGTGCAGACTTGCTGTGCCGTGCATGAACAGTGCAATGTATAGAGTTCATGTGCAGTGCAAACGGATGTATAGACTTGAGCTAAGCAAGCTACAGTGCCGATGTGTAGACTTGGCCAATGTTCAGACTTGATGGTGTGCTGTGCAAACATGCTAAGATGCAATGTATAGACTTATGCGAGCATGCTGCAGCCATTGTACAGGCATTGTCAATGTTTGGACTTTAAGTCCAATGCAAAGCAGCAATGTATAGACTTTGAACTTCACCATGCTTACACTAAGCGATGTACACACTTGCTGAACCACTGTATAGACTTATAGAGATGACGCTGCAGACTTGAGAATGCTGCGCTGCAGACTTGAGAATGCTCACAGCGTTGACGCTGCATGAGACTCTAAATAAGATGGACAGTCTGAGGGAGTCGACCCATCAAGGATATCAAACATGGCACACTCATGTAATCTCTACAGACTAAATCAGATATAACACACTCAAGCATTCAAGTCAACATGCCATCATCAAAACAAAATATAATATCATAATGCACTCACTGTGTTGCAACCATCAAAACAAAACAGCATTACTATCATCAAATCAACATAGCACATGCTTGTGCCTAAGGGGCACAACATGGTATATTTTTCCCTCCTCACTAGCCCCCACTCTCGAACATCGAGCATGATCAGTGCTCGGGAGGAATTGTACAAGGCCCGATGAGGGGAAACCTAAAGGAGCCTTCGCGAACCTTCCCATACCTCTGACACGGGGAATCCCATTGTCTACGACCTTTCTTGGCATGCAAGGCAACTCTGCTGGGTGCTGAGTGACATCACCGTCATCATGGCGGTGTCACTTCACGCGTGGAGAAACAAGGCCTAGCAGGCATCGGAGAATCTCTTGGTTTTCCTGCCGAGTGTATTGACAACAGTGGTCGAGCTTTCGACCGTTTGCTTGTCAGGGCAAGACGGACATACCGCCTGCTGGAGACCTTATAAGAAGGACGAGGGGAGCCTGCAGAGGCACCGATGTGCTCTACTTCTCTAGCACTGGTGCTCGTACTTCCGTGCTGCTCACTCAGTGCCATAGCGAGACTCCTCTCCTTCTTTCTCTTTCTCTCGATCTCATGTCGCCTCGCGGGAAACTCATCTTGGGCGGTTCCGAATCTTTTGGTGAGGGGGAGAGTAACCGTGGTGGCACCTCGAGCACCTAAGGCACCCGTCCTAGTCCTCGTCCTCTCTATTTCAATGTCTCCTACCGGGTGGTCTACTGTAACGACCCAAGATCCGAATACCGTGAATTACCCGATACCATTCGAATCCTGACTAGCCACCCACGAGCTGGAAGGCTCGGAAGGGTTATTTAGGTGTGTGGAGGTACATTGAAATTTAAAATAATGTAGGGCATAACTATATAATTAATGATTTAAATAATAGAAAATAAATTATATTTTTAATTATTAAATTAACTACATAGTCTAGTCCACAAAGTATAGTCTACAGGGAAAGAAATGTACTCTATCGTCGGGTAGGCCCTCGGCTCTGGCAAGCTGGCAACTACAAACCTCTGTGCTGCACCTCTGAACCTCGAGAAAGAAGCACAACATCTGAAAAGAAAGGGGTGAGCCTCATCTCATTGGCTCAGTAGGGGTTCCGTGGATCCCCACCACGAAACAACGACGGTAAACAACAGCGATAACAGTAATAACAATAATAACAATAATAGGAGTAGCAACATCAATAATAACGATGGAAGTAACAGTTGTAGCACGAACAGTAACAACAGTAGCTGGTGAAACCACTGCTCTCTAAGCTACTCCTAACGGTAACAAAAAGTAAACCCCGATCTCACAATCGGGACCGTCGAACCACCAGTAAAATCACGGCTACGCTATTGAAGAAAAAAGCACGACATCCCCATCGTGAAGGCGGCCTCGCAGACGAAGGCCCACACCAAGACCACGCGGTCCAAGGGTATAGGCACGACCTTGCCATCGTGAACCCTACACTATCTACGGGTGAAATCTCGACAACTCTATCGGGAACCCTAGACCTCTACGTTGAGAAACGTACATAGAAGCCACCCAAAGAACCACATCCTCGCTGACGGGGACCCAAACCTCGATTCAAGAGAGTCATGTGTCGCGTGAGGTGAGAACATGCCTACTAGAAGTAAGGCCGGATGCGTCCACTAATGACTTAGTCTGCGCCTCGGGTGTCTCCCTACTCCCCCAGGTGGAAACTGAGATACCGTATAAGAAATCGAAGAACAAGGGTCTAGTCGGGGTCCTGCTCGTCAGCACGCGTTCGAAGTCCCCGACCACGTGTGCACACACTGACTGACTACCATATGTCATGCCCTCTAGCTGGTTTTCATCCCGGCCCAGACTCGAGCCGCCACAATGGGAGGCCCTACGGCAACCAGCCTAAAACCATCTCTCTCGGGTCTAGCTCTCTATCATTTTCAAGCGGGTCGGCACATGCATGTCCAGGCAAGCTACGACTAGTGGGAAAGTCACTCGACATGGGAACTCTCAAAAGGAAACCACCGGAGTACTGACAGGCTACACACTCGCCAGTCGCAAGTAACATGGGACACAGGGTGGCAGGTAGACCTGTAAACGGATCGGATATGGAGCGGATATATAGTGTGATATCCGAATTCATATCCGATTAATAATCGAATTATCTGATTAGTAATCGAATTATTAGTCGAATACTTTATTCGGATAATGATCGGATAAATACGAATTCGAATTCGGTTCGAATTTTAAACGGATAATTACTAGGCCTACTTAGGGGTGAGTTGTGTTAGCCGTGCGAGAGCATCGTATGTTATTTTCTCAAAAAAAAAAGAGTGAAAGTTATTTTTATTTTGGGAGATGTTATCAAAAGATTAGACTTCATCCTAAAAAATAGGAGATAACTTATCAAGTGGGTGTAAATGAATTTATTATTTTTAAATTATATTTTGAGATAAAAAAAGATAAAAAAGAGTAATCAAATAATATATTAAGATTTAAGTTAATTATATATAGAATATATGTATCATTAGATTTTTATCTAAGGGTTCATATTCGGTCGGATAATATCCGACACGGATATCTCAATATCCGAATTCGTATCCGATTAATAATCGGATATCCGATATCCGATTAAATTATCCGTCAGATATTTTATTCGGATAATTATATGATTAAACGAATACAAATTCGAATTCGGTTCGAATTTTAAACGGATAATTACTAGGCCTAGTGGCAGGGTGTCACCAGACTCAGGATGACTAGCTAGACTTGATAATCCAACGGCCATAGAGTCACGTGACTCATCCCAAGGCCATTGTACCATACGGCACCATGCCGCCAAGTTATCCTAGTTTAAAGGTCAGAAATCACGGTCAAAAGAACTCATGAGACGGCTCACAACCGCTAGGTTCATTCCCTCTCTAAGGGAGACTAGAAAGCCCTTGGCACCCCTAGCTGGGTCACGGGACTCACGGTCATCGGCCATGCTCATGGCCACACAGAAAACGCTTTTCAAAGAAACTAACACTGTGCGGGGACAGCCCTCCGCACCTACACAGGTACACGGGGACTCGAACTAGCATAAGGAGGAAGCTCGGAACACACGGGGTCACTTGAACCCTCAAATCCGCACAGGCATGCTAATTAAGGTATCATGATTCCTCCGAACACCCAAAATACGAACTCAGTCCCCACAGGGTGTCCGAGGCATCCACGGGGTAAAAAGGTCGACCAATGGGTCTCAACCAGGTGGACCGGTGGCCCAAACGGGAGAAAAGGCTACATTTCGATCGACGAGCCCATTGGGTCGGTCGACCTACACAGGGGTCGATAGACCTGGCCCACTGGGTTAGTCGACCTAGACCACAGCCAGGCTGCAGGCCGCCCTGGTTGGCCGACCGAGCTCACTGGGTCGGTTGACCGAACCTCTGTAGTTTGCCCACCGTGGTAAACGCCCAACCAGTCGACCGAATTGGCCAGTCGGTCGATCGATTCCGATGATGCACCCACGAAATCCCATCTGGCCCTATTCCACACCCTAATCACCATGGGTGATGGGGAAAACATGGGGGAAACATTCCCGACCCTCTAAACTACCAAGAGGGCCCACACAAACCACAAAAATGTGGTCAATTTGATGAATCCGTCGCTCACCCCAAAATCATGAATTTTAACCCCCGCGTGAAAGTAAAGCACCTTCGGTCTCACATCGGCCTACAAAACAGGGGAAAATGTGTAAGGTTTCGCACAGCACTATCGGGTAACGCAGCGGATAACAAAAATTTATTTGTCCGATCCTGGTGCTATGGAAAGCTTAATCTGTGTTCTAATCGGTGTTTCTAAGACCCTAATTACGGGTTGCGTGTTTCACCTTGCGCGGAACGACGCTGTCCGCGATGCCCGATGCAGAATATCGATCCGCACAGCTGTACGGCCTCTAGATCAGATCCACATGGACCCTTGCGCAGCGACGGTACCTCCCCGGCACGACCTTCCCTGGCTCTATCACCTTCTGGAGAGAGAGAGAGAGCAAGAGGGAGAAAGGGGGAGGCTAATCCTCTCCTTTAAGCCTTAATGCTTGATTAGCTTAAAGGGTTGGAAGAGAAGTGTTCGAATGAACTCACGTAGGATGCTATATATAGAGTTTGGTCATTTTCTAAAAGGGCTCCAAAAGACCAAAATTATATATATATCCTATCTACTATTATACATATGTATTAAGCTCTATTTACACTCCTTTCCAAAAGGAATTAAATAGAAATAATACATACATTTGTATAATAATAATCCGTCACCTAAGAATCCATTGTGTGTGATCCTCTAGGCCCATAGTCACTCTAGTTTAAGGCCCATTAACTTCTAATTCCCAATTAGAAGTAAATTAAACGTATTCTTCACTTCTACTAGAGCCGAAGAATAGTTTAATTTATTCCGAACCTTTGATCACGTTGGGTCAAGCAAATCCGCGTAATCCTAGAGGACGCCAGGTTTAAAACCAGCCTGTCTGGAACCTGTGAGTCCACAGTTACCGCATCGATTTAATCCCTCGCTCCTTCTATGAGTCTGGTACGATCGAGGGTATGGTTTCTGTCAAACCCCATGATCGTGCCATTTGACTATGACCTCCTTAAAGTGTATGACGTCCGTTCTAAACGAACTCACACGACCCTGGCCAGGGATTTAACGGAGCGTCAATGTCATGACCCATTAATTGTCTGATATATACCCGACAGTGAGCGATCCATTCTTGACTATTGATGATCTTCACACGTATCCTGGAGTGGTTAACGACTCGGCAACTCATGACTTATGGTTAAAGTCACTTAGCCAAGTGATTAAATCATTCCAATCCTCGTGTAAGATCCGATCAATGCCTCAGGTCAAAGGACCAACGATGCTACTGAGACAATTGGATCTTCAGTTGACATTAGGTATAATCAACCATCTGAAGATCCAATAGCGGATCAGTTCAGTGTACATCCTCCAAGGACATACACCTACATATATGTGTTGGTGTCCCGCACCAATGACCATGAGACTGGTCACTGACACATCATGTGTACTGGTTTAATAGGTAATCAAAGTCCCCGAGTGATTACCCTCCAACCAGGAACAGTTTAAGGCATGTGTACATGTAAAGTCAATCTCATGTTCGAGATCTCATCTCGAGCTGACTTTACAACCACATATCCTAAGGACAACGTAAAGTAACACAATCGCATATTTACGCTCAAACACCACTTTATTAATAATGAACAAGATCGTACATATATCGGGTCTACCCGACCCTAAATTGGCCTGTAGCACACCAACACTAACAATCTCCCACTTGAACTACAGCCAATTGCCCACAACTTTGAGACCCATCTTATCCCGATGACGCTCAAATACAGTCTGTGTCAAAGGCTTAGTCAGTGGATCTGCTATGTTGTCTTCTGACGGTACACGCTCTACTGTCACATCTCCATGATCAACAATCTTTCGAATAAGGTGAAAGCGCATGAGAATATACTTTGACCTTTGGTGAGATCTCGGTTCCTTCGCCTGGGCGATGGCCTCATTATTATCATAAAATAATGGGATGGAAGCTGATATCTTGGGAACTATGCCATGTTCCAAGATGAATTTCTTCATCCAGACGGCTTCTTTAGCAGCTTCAGCTGCAGCAATATATTCCGCCTCCGTCGTCGAGTCTGCAGTCGTGTCTTGCTTGGAGCTTCTCCAACTGACTGCCCCTCCATTCAACATGAATACAAATCCAGACATGGATTTGTAGTCATCTGGATCTGACTGGAAACTAGAATCTGTGTAAGCTCTAAGCTGTAGGTCCTCTCCTCCATAAAGCAGAAAAAGATCCTTAGCCCTTCGCAGGTACTTAAGGATGCCCTTTACTGCCATCCAGTGCTCTTTGCCTGGATTTGCCTGATATCTACTGACAATGCTTAAAGCATTGGCAACATCAGGCCGTGTACATAGCATTACATACATGATTGACCCTATCGCCGAAGCATAGGGTACCTTATTCATGTGTGCCACCTCCTCAGAAGTTTTAGGACTCATCCCCTTGGATAGGCAAATTCCATGTCTCATGGGAATGAGACCTCTCTTGGAATTTTCCATCCTAAATCTTTTGAGGATAGTGTCTATGTACATGGATTGGGATAATCCTAGCATCCTTTTAGATCTATCTCGATAGATCCTTATGCCCAGCACATATGATGCTTCTCCCAAATCCTTCATGGAGAAAGTCTTGGACAACCAAGACTTAGTTGATGTCAACATCTCTACATCATTCCCAATGAGTAAGATGTCATCAATATAAAGGACCAAGAAGGTCACAGAGCTCCCACTGACCTTCTTGTAAACACATGGTTCATCTTCATTCCGAATGAAGTTGAAAGATTTGACAGCCTCGTCAAATCTTAAGTTCCAGCTTCTAGATGCCTGCTTTAATCCATAAATGTACCTTTGAAGTTTGCATACCTTATTAGGATGTAGCTTGGAGGTGAATCCTTCAGGCTGTACCATGTACACATCTTCTGACAGATTTCCATTAAGAAAAGATGTCTTCACATCCATTTTCCAGATCTCATAATCCAGGTATGCAGCAATGGCAAGGAGGATTCTGATTGACTTAACCATGGCTACCGGTGAAAAAGTCTCGTCATAGTCAATGCCTTGTCTTTGACGATATCCTTTCGCCACTAGTCTAGCCCTGTATGTGTCAACCTGTCCATCTGCACCAATTTTCCTTTTGAAAATCCATTTGCAACCGATAGGGACCTTCCCTTCGGGTACATCAACTAAGTTCCAAACTTTGTTGGTGTACATAGACTGGATCTCTAAATCCATTGTCTCTTGCCATTTCTCGGAGTCTACACTACGGATCACCTCCTGGTACGACTGAGGATCATCATCCTCATCGATACATACCTTAGAGGACCCTTCTGAGACATGTCCAACATATCTCTCAGGTTCTCTTGGTAATCTACCAGATCTCCGTAGTGTCAGCGTTTCACTTTGAATAAGATCAACCGATACAGTCTCATCTAATGAGTTTGTGTCTATGGGTTGTGGTTCTTGGACCTCGTCCAATTCTATCTGGCTCCCACTATTTTTATGGAGTAGATATTCTCTTTCCAGAAATACAGCTCTCTTGGCCACTAAGACCCTTTGCTCAGAAGGGTGATAGAAATAATATCCAAACGTCTCCTTTAGATATCCCACAAACCTACACTTATCAGTCCTCGACTCAAGCTTATCACTCTCGTTCTTCTTTACATGAGCAGGACACCCCCAAATTTTAATGTGATTAAAATTTGGTTTCCTGCCCTTCCATATCTCATATGGTATAGAAGGAACTGATTTACTTGATATCCTATTCAATAAATAAGCCGCAGTCTCTAACGCATAGCCCCAGAGAGACAAGGGTAGTCCTGACATAGATATCATGGATTAGACCATGTCTAACAAGGTCATGTTTCTCCTTTCGGATACACCATTGTGCTGCGGTGTATACGGTGGAGTCCACTGAGAAACTATTCCATGGTGTTTAAGATAAGAAGTGAATTCATGGCTTAAGCATTCACCTCCTCGATCCGATCGAAGAGCCTTAATACTTTTGCCTGTCTGTTTCTCTACTTCATTCTTGTATTCCTTAAACTTCTCAAAGGCTTGTGACTTATGTCTCATTAAAAACACATAGTCATATCTAGAAAAGTCATCAATAAAAGAAATGAAATAGAGATAACCTCATTTTGCTTCTATGGACATGGGCCTACACACATCCGAGTGTATGAGCTCGAGAAGGTCAACAGCCCTCTCACCATGTCCACCAAAGGGAGCCTTGGTCATTTTCCCCATGAGACACGACTCACAGGTATCAAATGACTTGTATTCGAAAGAATTCAAATACCCATTTGAGTGTAAGTGAGAGACTCTTTTCTCACCTATATGACCAAGTCTGCAATGCCATAGATATGAGGAATTCACTTCATCAGCATTGGAAACTTGCATAACATCAGAACGTGTATCTAATACATATAGACCATTGACTAATGAACCATTGGCTACCATCAAACCATTATTCATTATAGAGCACCCAGTGCTATTAAAAGCTAATGTATATCTAATGTTATACAAACCAGAGATTGAAATAATGTTCTTAATAATATTAGGAACATAATAACAGTCATTCAGCTCTAGAATGACTCCTGAAGGTAAATTGAGGCGTGCAGTCCCGACAGCTTTGGTAGAAACTAAAGCTCCATTGCCCATCCTCAGTTCAATCTCCTTTTTGCCTAGTCACCTTCTATTTACCAGCACCTGCACAGAATTGCAGATATGAGATGCACATCCAGTATCCAATACCCATGATGTGGATTCCATATATGACAAATTAAGGTCTTTGATAAAAATACCTTCATTTAGAATTACCTTGCAATTCCTTTTCCAATGCCCAGTTTCCCCGCATCGAAAATATTTGTCTTCCTTTTCATTCTTCTTGCCCTTCCCTTTGTCAACTTTGGCGAGTTACTTACCCGTGGCCTTTTTCTTTCCCTTCCCTTTGTTACTCGTGGTGGATATTTGAGAAGTCTTCCTTTTCTTGTTGGCCCGGCCAACAATCATTACAGACGAAGATGGTTTATCTTTCTGCATGGTTCCTTCAGCACTCTTTAACATATTGAGCAGCTCTGGGAGAGTTGTTTCAATCCTGTTCATGTTAAAGTTCATGATGAAGGAAGAAAAGGAATCGGGCAATGACTGGAGTATAAGATCAATGCATAGTTCAAGATCCAACTTGAATCCCAATGCATTGAGTCTTTCAATCCACTCCATCATTTTCAGTACATGGGCATGTACTGATGAACCCTCAGACATCCGTGTCTTGAAAAGCCTTTTGGAGATGTCATACCTCTCAATCCTACCCTGCTCCCTGAAGAGCTGGCGTAGATTGAGAAGTATACTTCTACAATCAGTCTTTTCAAATTGCCTCTGTAGCTCGGGAGCCATAGAGGCCAACATGTAACATTGGGCAAGGGAGGAGTCCTCAGACCACTTGGCATAAGCCAGTAACTCACCCTCGTCGGCATCAGGAGCTGGATCAGAATGAACCGTGTCCAACACGTATGCAATCTTTTCGACGGTAAGGACTATGCGTAGATTACGTAGCCAATCCGAGTAGTTCGGTCCAGTTAATCTATTTGCATCTAAGATACTGTAATATCCCGGACTTTCGGATCCTTCTTTGTGGGTCTCGGATCTGGTTTTCGGAGCGTTCGGCTCTGTTGTGTCCGAAATTTCGTTCCGGACATCTTTTGTGTTCGGATCGGTGCGATCCGGAGTCGTTTCGGAGGCCCGGAGGCGTTCCGCGGCTTTTTCCGTGCGTGATTCCCGACTTCCGGCGCGGGTTTCGGCTTTTCTCTTCGGACGCTCGCTGCGGGTGAACCGGGCTGTTCACACGGGCACGAGTGGTACCATTGCGATCGGTACGTTCCGAGGATCGTGGGGGTGTAATTTCCTAATTTTTGGTATTTTTCGCATTTTCCGAGTTTTTCTATAAAACCCTTTTTCTTTTCTCTCTCCCCCACCATCTTCTTCTTCCTCTCTTCTTCTTCCTCCTTCCTCCTCCACCGTGTCTCCCTCCCTCTCCCTCTCTTCCTCCCGGTTGGCCACGGCGAGCTCCCCTCCGGCTGCAGACGGCGGCGGGGCGACGGCGCGGTGACGTGGGCGGCGGCGAGGCGGTCGTGGGGGCGTGCGGCGAGCGTGGGAAGCTTAAGGAAGAACGAGGGTTTTCAAGCGTTCTTCGCGATTCGTGGACGATCCGGCGGAGCATTCGCTCCATTGAGATAGGGTGACGTTCCCTAGCTCTTCGCCGTTCTTTTCCGTGATTTGTAGGCCGCGGGGAGGCCGAGAGAGGCATGTTTGGGCATTTTTGGGGTTTTTCCATGTTTTGGGGGTGAGCCGCCCGATCTATGGTTTTAGCCCATGATTCTATGTTTTGGTGGCTTAGATGCATGCTAGGGGTCCCCAGGGGTCTTCCCCCTTATTTTCCCCCTCTCCGGTGGAGGTACGGGGGCGTGGTTGGTGTTTTTGGGGTTTTCCCGCCGTAGCGTGCTCTGGGGCAAGCGACGGTCACTCCAGTGACCGTCACATGCTTGTAACACCCCTAGAGGGGTGCGTTACTTCCCTGGGTGTTGGCCTTTGGGGTCGAGGGCTGTAACGGTCCTACGACTGGCCGCCGTTTGCTAGTGACGCCCCTGGGGTGGGCCGTCACATGCTTTTCGACCGTTGGTTTTGACCGTTGCGGGTCAGGCCATGTGACGCGCCATTCTAGGTGCGTTATATGCGTGTAACGCCCTGGGGCAGGAGCGTTACTTCCTGTGTTTACCCCAGGCGTGAGGGCCATGTAACGCACTGGTCCAGGTGCGTTACATGTGAGTAACGCGCCCGGGCAGGGCCGTTACATCCCTTTTTGAATCTGTGCCGTGGAGGGGCGTGTAACACGCTAGGCTAAGCGCGTTACATCCGTGTAACGCGCTGGGCCTGGGCCGTTACTTCCCTTTCCCCCGTGTTGAGTGACGGTCCGCCTTAGACCGCCATTTTAAGTGACGGCCCTAGAGTGGACCGCCATTTGCAGTGACGGTCTGAGGGTAGACCGCCACTTCCTGAGTTGCCCCATGAGGGTGGCAACCTTACTTTTCTCCAACCGTGGTCTCCGTGTGACGGGACTAGTGCGTGGGGTGATTCCCACACGTTGTCGGGCTTGGGCGTTGTTTTTCGTGACTTGAGAGTCTACTCCTTTAGCGACCCTCCACTAGTCGTAGCCCACCAGTACGCGGTGCTGGTCTCACCTGGGAGTGGTGTACGGGCACCCACCTTTCGAGACGGTTTGTGAACCGGTTACCGTAGGCCCCTCGTCGTAGCCAGAGTCCGGCTGCGGGGGAAAACCGATCAGAGGGCCAGACCTAGGACGCGTGGTCTGTGTGTGCACACGTGGTTGGGGGCGGTTGGACCCACGTCGACGGGCGTGACCCCAGCTAGTCATTTGTTGTGAGTTACTTTTCGGTGTTTGCGCCTCGGGTAGGACCTACCACGTCAGGCGGTTCACCTGCGGTGCGGTGTAAGACGTCAGGGGACGCTACCGGCTGTGCTTCTAGTGGGTGGTACTCCTGTCGGGTACGGAGTGTCAGACTGTCAGTCGTGTGTTTCCGACCTTCGGGTTTGTCGGTGACCGTTGAGCTTCGGTCTTCTCTTCATAGCACGTGTGTCGATTTGCGTGCCATAGAGTCTTGCTTTGTAGAGTACAGGGCTTTCCTTTCCGAGGTACTCTCCTACCGCTAGAGTAGTGGTTTCTCACCTTGCGAGGTAGGGTTCGAGTGATCCCTACTGAGTCTTGTTCCGAGACTCATTCCCTGCGTGTTTTCACCGTGTTTCAGGTGAGACGCCACCTTCGGGGAGCGCGTCAGGAGCGCAGCGTGGTGCGGGTGCCCAGAGGTAGTGCCAGAGGTCTGAGCCGGGGGATGCCCCGTGTAGCTGTACTTTTCTTTCTTGTCACTGTACTAGTCGTGGACTGTTGTCGTGGTTATTTTATTTTGTAGACCATGTAAATTGTTATCTTATTTCCTGCTTAATATCATAACTGTTTAATTTCTGCAATTACTTGTGATAACTACGTAGTTTCCACACCATCCTTTTAACCCTTCCGAGTCTTCGGACTCGTGGGTGGCGGTGCGAGTCTCGGGTTATCGGGCCTTCCCGGTAATCGGATTCTCGGGTCGTTACAGGTGGTATCAGAGCGCGGTTGTGGAATTACATGGGAATCATAGGTAATTGTAGTGGTCCACTAGTCCATGGCGATGATGTACAGGTGACGCTGGCCTTGGGCACCGCGTGTTTTATTCTGACATTGCCGTTTCCGTGTTTTCTGTCTTGTGCTTCAGGAGCGAGGATGGCGCCGAGGAGGAGTTCTCGCTCTCAGCAGGGGCAGTCGGATGGAGGTCAGGAGATCCAGCAGGGGGTCCAGAGGGACCAGGAGGAGCATAGCAGAGTTCCGGGAGCTACCGAGGCCGCGGATGCTGCGAGAGCTCCGGGGGCCGAGGATTTCTTCCGTGGCATGTACCATCTCATGTCTCAGCAGTTTGGCGGAGAGGCCGCTGAGGGCTCGTCAGTCAGGGGTGGGCCGGGCCGAGCAGTGAGGGACTTCATGCAGTTCCATCCACCTTACTTTAGCGGCCAGGCAGACCCTGATGCGGCTCGTGATTGGCTCGATGAGATGGAGCGGGTGTTCAGTTCTGCGAAAAGTATTGTCGAGGACAGAGTGGTGTTGGCCTACAACCAGTTGTAGGGTACGGCTCGGAGGTGGTGGTCTTCCGAGTGGAAGACGTCCTTTCAGCTTCGTCCACTTGAGCAGGTCGAGTGGGGTGACTTTGTCAGTGCTTTCGAGCGTACGTACTGTCCAGACGTCGTTGCTACGCAGCGGATGCGGGAGTTTCTGGAGCTGGTGCAGGGTGACATGTCCGTGTTACAGTACAGGGCCCGATTTGTCGAGCTGGGTCCGTACGCACCTCATGTCATGGAGCATGAGAGGGTGAGGACCACGTAGTTTGTACAGGGCTTGAGGCTGGAGCTGAGGCACCATTTGATCGTGAATGGGGCCACTGATCTAGAGACAGCGTCTCGTGTTGCGATTTCCTTGGAGATGGATATGCAGAGGACTCGAGGACCGATCAGCCAGGGGCAGTCCGTGTCAGGTCGCAGCCAGCAGTCGGCTACCCAGCAGCAGGGTTTCTTCCAGCATGCGTCGGGTGGTTCAGGAGTACCGGCATCGGCAGCTTCAGTGACAGGATCTGCGTCTTTTAGCTCGAAGGTCAAGAAGTTCTTGAAGAAGGGTTTCCGTAAGAAGCCCAAGGATCAGGGACAAGCTTCATCGGGCAGTGTGCAGCAGCCGATTCCTTTGCAGCGTCAGGGATCAGGGGGTGGATCACGAGGATCTTGTCCACGGTGTGGTGGGACCCACCCAGGCAGGCAGTGCACGGCGCCGATTATCTGTTTTCGGTGTGAACAGCCAGGGCACATGGCGCGTGACTGTCCACAGAGACCGCCGCAGCAGCAGTTTCCCCAGCAGCAGAGGCAGCAGCAGCAGGGACAGTATCCGCCACTACCCAGGTCAGCCAGCGTGGGAGGCAGGCAGAGGGCTCGAGGCCAGATCACGCACTTGACCAGGGCAGAGGCAGTGGCGTCGCAGCTCGTGGAAGGTACCGTTCAGATTTTGGGTTGTGGGGCTCGGGTTTTGTTTGATTCTGGCGCGTCTCATTCGTTTATTTCGGAGGATTTCGCGTCGAGCGTCGAGGAGCCGGTGACCCAGTTGTCTTGTGATTTGGCGGTGGAGTTGCCTTCGGGTGACTTTATGGTCACTCCGTATTGCTTCGACCAGGTTCCGGTGTGGATCGATGGCCGGAGTATGCCAGGCAGATTGTATGCGTTGCAGCTTCGGGATTACGATGTGATTCTAGGCATGGATTGGCTCGAGACTCATGGAGCGGTGGTGGATTGTGGGATGAAGAGGGTCTACTTCCAGCATCCGAGTAAGAGGACCTTCTATTTCCAAGGTATCCGTTCCGCCTCTTCTCGATTTCTTATCTCTGCTATTCGAGCCCGTCGGTTGCTTGATTCAGGTTGTCAGGGTTTTCTCGCGTCAGTGGTTGTGTCTGACCGGATGGAGCCGGATGTAGAGGACATCACGGTGGTGTGCGAGTTTCCCGATGTTTTTCCTGAGGAGTTGCCTGGATTACCTCCACAGCGGGAGATCGATTTTGTGATCGAGGTTGTACCTGGTGCGGGACCTTTGGCGAAGGCTCCCTACCGTATGGCCCCCGCTGAACTGAGGGAGTTGAGGGCGCAGTTGCAGGAGCTGCTGGCCAAGGGGTACATTCACCCGAGTTTTTCCCCTTGGGGTGCGCCCGTGTTGTTGGTGAAGAAGAAGGACGGTAGTCTGCGGCTGTGCATTGACTATCGGCAGCTGAATGAAGTGACCATTAAGAACAAGTATCCGTTGCCGCGGATCGATGACTTGTTCGACCAGCTTCAGTCTGCGCGAGTGTTCTCGCAGATTGATTTGCGGTCAGGTTACTATCAGCTGAGGATTCGCGAGTCCGATGTGGAGAAGACTGCATTCAGTTCGAGGTACGGGCATTATGAGTTTCTGGTGATGCCGTTTGGACTCACCAATGCCCCAGCTGCCTTTATGGACTTGATGCAGAGGGTGTTTCATCCGTATTTGGACCAGTTTGTGGTCATTTTCGTGGATGACATCCTTGTTTATTCGTTGTCTGCTGAGGAGCACGCGTACCATTTGAGTGTGGTACTGCAGACGTTGCGAGATCACCAGTTGTATGCGAAGCTCAGCAAGTGCGAGTTTTGGCTCAGCGAGGTGCACTTTCTGGGGCACGTGATTTCTGGTGATGGCATTTCCGTGGATCCCACCAAGGTCGAGGCTGTGATGCAATGGCCGAGGCCGAGGTCGGTGACGGAGATCCGGAGTTTCTTGGGGCTTGCGGGTTATTATCGTCGGTTTATCCAGGATTTTTCCCGCATTGCGACCCCGATGACTAGGCTCACGCGGAAGGATATACCTTTCGTTTGATCCGAGGAGTGTGAGCAGAGCTTCAGGGAGCTGAAGAGATTGCTCACCTCGGCTCCGGTGTTGGTTTTGCCTTCTGGATCGGGGGGTTTCGTGGTGTGTACATATGCTTCCGGCGTTGGACTGGGTGCTGTTCTGATGCAGCATGGTAGAGTGGTGGCTTATGCATCTCGGCAGCTAAAGCCTCACGAGGAGAACTACCCTACTCATGACCTTGAGTTGGCGGCTGTGATCTTCGCGCTGAAGATCTGGAGGCATTATCTGTACGGTGAGAAGTTCGAGGTGTTCACTGACCATCAGAGCTTGAGGTACGTGTTCTCGCAGAAGGACCTGAACCTCAGGCAAAGGCGTTGGATGGAGTTCATGAAGGACTATGACTTCACCCTGTCTTATCAGCCAGGCAGGATGAATGTCGTCGCCGATGCCTTGAGTCGAAAGGTTGCGGTCAGTGCCTTGATGTTGAGGAGGTGGAGGCTCTGGGAACAAGTGCCCGAGGTATCTTTCAGGCTCAAGATTCCCCAGGAGCCAGGGTTGGCTGTGCTTGCGAGTCTGACTGTCACTCCTGCTATCCGTCGTCAGGTGACAGAGGCTCAACATGCGGACCCTGAGTTGTCCCGGATTTTGGCTATGGCTGACGTAGAGCTCGGCGAGGACGGTGCTGCGAGGTTTCGTGGCAGGTTGTACGTCCCAGCTGAGGAGCAGGTTCGTCGTGCGGTGTTACGCGAGGCTCATGGGAGCAGGTACATTGTACACCCGGGTGCGACGAAGATGTATCGGAACTTGCGGAGGCAGTTCTGGTGGCCTGGCATGAAGAGAGATGTCGCAGAATTTGTGGCCAGGTGCCTGATCTGTCAGCAGGTGAAGCGGAGCATCAGCGACCAGGCGGTACTCTCCAGCCCTTGGATGTTCCTGCTTGGAAGTGGGACCATGTGACCACGGATTTTGTGGTGGGGTTGCCAAGAACCCCGAGTGGGCAGGACAGTATTTGGTTGCTGGTGGATCGGCTGACGAAGGTGACTCGGTTGCTACCGGTCAAGGTCAGCTGGAGCGTGCCTAAGTTGGCTCGTCTTTATGTGGAGCGGATCGTTCCGTTGCATGGGGTTCCCATTTCGATCGTGTCGGATCGGGATCCGCGCTTCACTTCTGGATTCTGGAGGAGTTTCCAGTGAGCTCTTGGCACGGAGTTGACATTTAGCTCGGCATATCATCCTCAGTCAGATGGTCAGTCTGAGAGGACCATTCAGACTTTGGAGGACATGCTGAGATCCTGCTGCCTGGAGTGGCAGGGGAGTTGGATACATCACCTACCGTTGGTGGAGTTTGCCTATAACAACAGCTATCATTCGAGCATCGGCATGGCTCCTTAAGAGGCATTGTACGGGCGTCCTTGTCGGACTCCACTCGATTGGTTTGAGGTGGGTGAGCGTGTTTTGACAGGACCGGAATTGGTGCAGCAATGTGTGGATGTTGTGCACCTGGTTCGTCAGAACATGTTGGCGGCCCAGAGTCGGCAGAAGAGCTATGCTGACCGTAGGAGGCAGCCCCTCGAGTTCGCCGTGGGCGATCATGTGTTCTTGAGAGTTTCTCCGATGAAGGGGGTGATGCGTTTTGGACGGCGTGGGAAGCTGAGTCCCCGCTATATTGGTCCTTTCGCGATTGTGGAGCGCATCGGTGAGGTTGCTTACCGGTTGCAGTTACCTCCTGAGTTGGCGTCGGTGCATGACGTGTTCCACGTCTCGATGTTGCGGAAGTATATGCCCGATGACTCTCATGTGCTCGAGTTTTCCGTTTGGCCTGAGGTGACTCCAGATCTTTCTCTCCCAGAGTTTCCGATCCGCGTGGAGGATAGGCGCGAGCAGCGCCTGCGGAACAAGGTCATTCCCTTGGTAAAGGTCGTGTGGCAGCAACACTCTGGTGGTGAGGCTTCTTGGGAACGTGAGGACGAGATGCGTCAGCAGTTCCCATATCTGTTTGAGTGAGTCTTCCTCTTCTTTCCCCTCTGGTTGTTCTCAATTTCGAGGACGAAATTCCTTAAGGGGGGAGGGTTGTAATATCCCGGACCTTTCGGATCCTTCTTCGTGGGTCCCGGATCTGGTTTTCGGAGCGTTCGGCTCTGTTGTGTCAGAAATTTCGTTCCGGACATCTTTCGTGTTCGGATCGGCGCGATCCGGAGTCGTTTCGGAGGCCCGGAGGTGTTCCGCGGCTTTTTCCGTGCGTGATTCCCGACTTCCGGCGCGGGTTTCGGCTTTTCTCTTCGGACGCTCGCTGCGGGTGAACCGGGCTGTTCACACGGGCACGAGTGGTACCATTGCGATCGGTACGTTCCGAGGATTGTAGGGGTGTAATTTCCTAATTTTTGGTATTTTCCGCATTTTTCGGGTTTTTCTATAAAACCCTTTTTCTTTTCTCTCTCCCCCACCATCTTCTTCTTCCTCTCTTCTTCTTCCTCCTTCCTCCTCCACCGTGTCTCCCTCCCTCTCCCTCTCTTCCTCCCGGTTGGCCACAGTGAGCTCCCCTCCGGCTGCAGACGGCGGCGGGGCGACGGCGCGGTGACGTGGGCGGCGGCGAGGCGGTCGTAGGGGCGTGCGGCGAGCGTGGGAAGCTTAAGGAAGAACGAGGGTTTTCAAGCGTTCTTCGCGATTCGTGGACAATCCGGCGGAGCATTCGCTCCATTGAGGTAGGGTGACGTTCCCTAGCTCTTCGCCGTTCTTTTCCGTGGTTTGTTGGCCGCGGGGAGGCCGAGAGAGGCATGTTTGGGCATTTTTGGGGTTTTTCCATGTTTTGGGGGTGAGCCGCCCAATCTATGGTTTTAGCCCATGATTCTATGTTTTGGTGGCTTAGATGCATGCTAGGGGTCCCCAGGGGTCTTCCCCCTTGTTTTCCCCCTCTCCGGTGGAGGTACGGGGGCGTGGTTGGTGTTTTTGGGGTTTTCCCGCCGTAGCGTGCTCTGGGGCAAGCGACGGTCACTCCAGTGACCGTCACATGCTTGTAACGCCCCTAGAGGGGTGCGTTACTTCCCTGGGTGTTGGCCTTTGGGGTCGAGGGCTGTAACGGTCCTGCGACTGGCCGCCGTTTGCTAGTGACGCCCCTGGGCTGGGCCGTCACATGCTTTTCGACCATTGGTTTTGACCGTTGGGGGTCAGGCCATGTGACGCGCCATTCTAGGTGCGTTATATGCGTGTAACGCCCTGGGGCAGGAGCGTTACTTCTTGTGTTTACCCCAGGCGTGAGGGCCATGTAACGCGCTGGTCCAGGTGCGTTACATGTGAGTAACGCGCCCGGGCAGGGCCGTTACATCCCTTTTTGAATCTGTGCCGTGGAGGGGCGTGTAACGCGCTAGGCTAAGCGCGTTACATCCGTGTAACGCGCTGGGCCTGGGCCGTTACTTCCCTTTCCCCCGTGTTGAGTGACGGTCCGCCTTAGACCGCCATTTTAAGTGACGGCCCTAGAGTGGACCGCCATTTGGCAGTGACGGTCTGAGGGTAGACCGCCACTTCCTGAGTTGCCCCATGAGGGTGGCAACCTTACTTTTCTCCGACCGTGGTCTCCGTGTGACGGGACTAGTGCGTGGGGTGATTCCCACACGTTGTCGGGCTTGGGCGTTATTTTCCGTGACTTGAGAGTCTACTCCTTTAGCGACCCTCCACTAGTCGTAGCCCACCAGTACGCGGTGCTGGTCTCACCTGGGAGTGGTGTACGGGCACCCACCTTTCGAGACGGTTTGTGAACCGGTTACCGTAGGCCCCTCGTCGTAGCCAGAGTCCGGCTGCGGGGGAAAACCGGTCAGAGGGCCAGACCTAGGACGCGTGGTCTGTGTGTGCACACGTGGTTGGGGGCGGTTGGACCCACGTCGACGGGCGTGACCCCAGCTAGTCACTTGTTGTGAGTTACTTTTCGGTGTTTGCGCCTCGGGTAGGACCTACCACGTCAGGCGGTTCACCTGCGGTGCGGTGTAAGACGTCAGGGGACGCTACCGGCTGTGCTTCTAGTGGGTGGTACTCCTGTCGAGTACGGAGTGTCAGACTGTCAGTCGTGTGTTTCCGACCTTCGGGTTTGTCGGTGACCGTTGAGCTTCGGTCTTCTCTTCGTAGCACGTGTGTCGGTTTGCGTGCCGTAGAGTCTTGCTTTGTAGAGTACAGGGCTTTCCTTTCCGAGGTACTCTCCTACCGCTAGAGTAGTGGTTTCTCGCCTTGCGAGGTAGGGTTCGAGTGATCCCTACTGAGTCTTGTTCCGAGACTCATTCCCTGCGTGTTTTCACCGTGTTTCAGGTGAGACGCCACCTTCGGGGAGCGCGTCAGGAGCGCAGCGTGGTGCGGGTGCCCAGAGGTAGTGCCAGAGGTCTGAGCCGGGGGATGCCCCGTGTAGCTGTACTTTTCTTTCTTGTCACTGTACTAGTCGTGGACTGTTGTCGTGGTTATTTTATTTTGTAGACCATGTAAATTGTTATCTTATTTCCTGCTTAATATCATAACTGTTTAATTTCTGCAATTACTTGTGATAACTACGTAGTTTCCACACCATCCTTTTAACCCTTCCGAGTCTTCGGACTCGTGGGTGGCGGTGCGAGTCTCGGGTTATCGGGCCTTCCCGGTAATCGGATTCTCGGGTCGTTACAGATACCGCGGAGGGGGTTGGACGACGACATTGTAATCTGGATAAGAAATAAAAGACAACTTAGCATGTGTTCAAATTGTAACTTAGATGTGGTTTTCTATCTTAGTTAGTCCCACTATTTTTCGATCAAACTATATAACCCTCAGTATATAGAACGGGAGATCAGCGAGATCTACCTAGTGGGTCGAAATCCCAACGAGACTGATGTACGACCTTGTGGAAAGCACAACAAGTCATACACCATCTCAAGGGCAGTCAACAAGCACTTGCATCTAATGCAATATCTGATATTCGGCCCTCGAGAAATCATCCCCTTGTGGAAAGCACAACAAATGATATTCTCGGTTAGATTTAACCATCATTACTACATAGCAATGAGTTCATGACCCGACTCTTGTGGAAAGCAGAACAAGGCCGAGTTCAATTCCTCACCCCATTGAGGCCGAGCCTTGGAGTTTAATCCCGCCCCCAAACTCATGGACCTTGTGGAAAGCACAACAAATCTATGAAATGAAGACGTTCATTCACTCCAGAATGATGGAGGGCCACGATGACTCCTAGAGCCACGCTTACCAGATCTAAAATTTAATCGCGAGGGAATTTAATTTTATCTTGATCTCACCCTAGGTGGTAATATAAATATATCCAATATATTTACCGTACCTAGTAGTATGCACAAAATAAATGCATCCAATGCAAAAATAAAACGCAAGTGATCATGGACTTAATCCCTAATGTAACTAAGGCATCCGGCCCGCTTCCGAAGCAGCTGGATCGTCCTCGTCGGGTGTGCTCCGCGCTTTCAAACTCTGACGTCGCAGTAATTACAACTTTTACACAGCACGCAGGCCGGAAAAATGTAAATTACATATCAATAAAATTCCAGAAGCCCTTAGGGCGAGTACAACAATTGAGGAAGATAAAAGTACATTGAAATTTTAGCAGAGAGAGAAAGGAGGTTCGCAGACCCCAATTAATTACATTAATCCAAGTCCATGATCACTTGCCAACACATTCAAATAAAATCAATCAAGGGTTATTTTTCTGAAAATAATCCTTACTTTTGAATTTAAAAGTGGGATGTGCAAACAAAAACAGGCCAGCTTTGTTTAATTTTAAAAATCGATGCATGATTAATAAAAATTAAACAGACAAGTATGCCAATACAAGGTAAATAAAGTAGAGCACGTAAAGAACCATCATTTTCTACAGGGGCATCTAATTAAGATAATTAATTAAATTTAAATTTAAATTTAATTATCCAATAATCAAATTTAAATTCAAAATTTAAACATGCCAATAATTTAAATTTAAATTCAAACTAATTATACAATAAATTTGTTTGAAAATAAATTTAAAATAATACAATTATCCTCAATTAGTAATTTTCTAAAATTTAAAATTTGAATTTTACAATTATCTAATAATTAAAATTCAAATAATTGAATTTTCCACATTTAACTTCAATAAAATTTAAAATTTGAATTTTCTAATTATCTAATAATTAAAATTTTTAAAATTTAAATTTTACTGAAGTAACTTCGATTATTACCATTTTATCTTGAGGTAAATAGTAATTATCTCACCTCGGTAAATTCAACACGGTTAAATAAAAATTTAACATTTGACATTTACCATTAAGATAACACTATTTAACTTACGAGGTAAAATTGTACTTAATTTACTATGCATTTACATATATATATCATATATATATATGTACATATTTTTGCACTAAAAAATTAGAAAAGGGTAAAATGCAATTTTTTTTGAATTAAAAAAAATATATGGCGGGGTCAACCCCGCCCGCGTGGGCGGCGCCCGCGCGCGCGGGCACTGATAGCCCGCGTTGCGGGCGCCCGCGGGGGGGCACCGTCTGCGGCGCGCCCGTCGCCCCCGCGAGTCAGCGCTTGCGGGAGCTGACCCGCGGTGCCGCGTGCGCCGCCCACGCGGCGCACAGCGCCCTGGGCGCACCGCACCGAGGGCGCAGTGCGCCCAACTCGGGCCAACCTTTTTTTTTTTTACAAAAAAAATTGCTGCCCTGATGCCCAGGATCCAAGAAGAACAGAAATCCCCAGCACTCCTGTCTTCAAATAATAATTGAAGATTTAAGATGCCCCTAAAGCATGGTTCTAAACAGCGATAAAACACCGATCAGAGCGGGAACCTAGCTCTTATACCACTGTAAGGTTTCGCACAGCACTATCGGGCAACGCAGCGGATAACAAAAATTTATTTGCCCGATCCCGGTACTATGGAAAGCTTAATCTGTGCTCTAATCGGTGTTTCTAAGACCCTAATTACGGGTTGCGTGTTTCACCTTGCGCGGAACGACACTGTCCGCGATGTCCGATGCAGAATATCGAGCCGCACAGCTGTACGGCCTCTAGAGCAGATCCACACGGACCCTTGCGCAGCGACGGTACCTCCCCGGCACAACCTTCCCCGGCTCTATCACCTTCTGGAGAGAGAGAGAGCAAGAGGGAGAAAGGGGGAGGCTAATCCTCTCCTTTAAGCCTTAATGCTTGATTAGCTTAAAGGGTTGGAAGAGAAGTGTTCGAATGAACTCACGTAGGATGCTATATATAGAGTTTGGTCATTTTCTAAAAGGGCTCCAAAAGACCAAAATTATATATATATCATATATACTATTATACATATGTATTAAGCTCCATTTACACTCATTTCCAAAAGGAATTAAATAGAAATAATACATACATTTGTATAATAATAATCCGTCACCCAAGAATCCATTGTGTGTGATCCTCTAGGCCCATAGTCACTCTAGTTTAAGGCCCATTAACTTCTAATTCTCAATTAGAAGTAAATTAAACGTATTCTTCGCTTCTACTAGAGCCGAAGAATAGTTTAATTCATTCCGAACCTTTGATCACGTTAGGTCAAGCAAATCCGCGTGATCCTAGAGGACGCCAGGTTTAAAACCAGCCTGTCTGGAACCTGTGAGTCCACAGTTACCGCATCGATTTGATCCCTCGCTCCTTCTATGAGTCTGGTACGATCGAGGGTATGGTTTCTGTCAAACCCCATGATCGTGCCATTTGACTATGACCTCCTTAAAGTGTATGACATCCGTTCTAAACGAACTCACACGACCCTGGCCAAGGATTTAACGGAGCGTCAATGTCATGACCCATTAACTGTCTGATATATACCCGACAGTGAGCGATCCCTTCTTGACCATTGATGATCTTCACACGTATCCTGGAGTGGTTAACGACTCGGCAACTCATGACTTATGGTTAAAGTCACTTAGCCAAGTGATTAAACCATTCCAATCCTCGTGTAAGATCCGATCAATGCCTCAGGTCAAAGGACCAACGATGCTACTGAGACAATTGGATCTTCAGTTGACATTAGGTATAATCAACCATCTGAAGATCCAATAGTGGATCAGTTCAGTGTACATCCTCCAAGGACATACACCTGTACATATGTGTTGGTGCCCCACACCAATGACCATGAGACTGGTCACTGACACATCATGTGTACTGGTTTAATAGGTAATCAAAGTCCCCGAGTGATTACCCTCCAACCAGGAACAGTTTAAGACATGTGTACATGTAAAGTCAATCTCATGTTTGAGATCCCATCTCGAGTTGACTTTACAACCACATATCCTAGGGACAATGTAAAGTAACACAATCGCATATTTACGCTCAAACACCACTTTATTAATAATGAACAAGATCGTACATATATCAGGTCTACCCGACCCTAAATTGACATGTAGCACACCAACACTAACAAAATGGAATGCACAAGCTAAGGATCCATCCCCCTACCTCTCACGACGAGATCCCGCGTCGAGGATGGTAATTCCTTGTGAAAACGTGCCTTGAACCAATGTCGACTTCACGAACTCGCGAACGAGCTCCACCGTGCCACCGCCCCATTCCTTGCTCCATCCTCGCCGCTCGCCCCCCCACGTGCCTTACCATCCCGCCCACTCCATCCTCTGTCGGCCGTCCGGAGAAGGGAGGGAGAGAAGGAGAGAAACGAGAGGAGAGAGGGAGAGAAATGAGAGAACGAGGGGAGAGGGGGTGGTTTAGAAATTTATATAGGAATTATTTTGGGATTTCAACAATCTAGAAATAGAAAAATAATAAAAAATCATCCCCACGATTCTCAAAAAATGCACAATGCGCCTGTAATGTCTCGGAGCCCGAAAATACAACTGTTTGCCCCACACAGGGGTCCGAAGGCTCGATAGCCAAAAATCCGATTTAATCACGAAATATGATTTCGGACCCACAGAAGCTCTCCGAAACCCACGGATTCCTGATCCGAAAATCTTGGGTGTTACATCTACGGTCTCAGGGAGGCCTTCTAAATCCCGACGGACATCGACGTCTTCTTCCCCACAAAAGACGATTACTTAGGGGGGTTTCTTCCTAGGGGAATTAGCATTTCCAAAGAGGCCTTCAAGGTTGGTTTCAACGTTCCCATCCCCTCTCTTTTTGAGTCAATCCTCCATTTCTATGGTTGGGAGCCAGGCAACTGTTGCCCAACTCCTGGCGCATCCTTTGCGCCTTTGCATATGTTTGTCACCAGGTGGGCGTCACCCCTACCCACTGGCTCTTCCGCCAATTCTTCAGCGCTCAACGTTGTCCTGGCTATGATGTCCTTGCCTATTACTTCCTTGCTCGGAGCAAGAGGACCTTCCTATACTTTTCTCCTACAACCTCTAATATCAAGTGCTGGTTAGAGCGCTTCGTCTTTCTGACCAATGTCGATGGCGCCAGACGAACTAGTGATTGGGAATTTACCACTATCTGCCAGATTCGCACGGCCGACACACAGTCGCCCCAGACCAAGGAGGAGGCGGTCGTAATTGAGATGATACTCCACCGCCCCCTCCATGACGTCGACATGAAGTTGACCCCTATGCTCCTCATGTCACTAGGGTTGAGCCCCCCACTACCACATGGTAGGACATTCGCTGTCATTATTGCTTTCTTCAAACTGGGGCCTAACCCTTTCTTCTATTGCTTACAAGCACTCCAGAACCTCCTCCGAGTGGAGCTGGAGTTAAAATTTAAGACAATTGTACTACAGTCATCCATCCTACACTCGCGTGACCACGTCTCTTCACTCACGGCTGCTCAAATGGAGGTCACCGCCCTCCCAACCACCTCACTGGCGGTTGTGCCCCTTGCAAGTGGAGGTAGGAGAGTGGGCATCCCACCATTAGACTCTGTCTTCGTCACCTTTGACGCCCATCCCTGTCTCCAGTCTTGAGATAGACACGTCAGAGACCACTCTGGGTGTGGGCGTAAGTACCTTAAGCGTCTCTGAGAGCATCATGAGTGAGTCTTCTGCAATGGCGGGGGACAACCCAAGGCAGTGGATCTTGAGGTCATGGCAGCTTTGGATCGCTAGCGTCGCCAAGAGAAGAGGAAGAAGAAGACCGCCGCCCCCGCTCTAGCAGGGCCATCAAGGCCCCTAGTGTCTCCTCCATCGCCGCCACCTTTGGTGCAGCCACCTTCTGCGTACACCGGCCCGTCGGCATCTATCCCAGCACTGGCATCGGAGATCGGAGCGCCACATATTGCCGCCCCCGGCCAGCATACCTCCGCTAAAAGGGACCCCGAGGAGTTCGAGCCCCTCCTTCTTGGTCTACGATTTAATGAAGAAGTTATTGGGGCTGAGAGACTTGCCAATGAGTCTCTCCCTTGGTGTCGGCGAGAGTTTGACATAGCTGTCGGTGAAGAACCTGGTGTCCATAGGTCGAATCCTTGACTTGTGGGACACCCACTTTCGGGAGACCGAACAACAATTGACCACTGACCAGAAGGAGCAGGGGGTCCTGGCGACCCGAGTTCAGGTGTTGGAGGAGGATCATATTGGCCTCTAGGCCCTTCTGGAGTCTCGAGGGTATTCTCTGGCAGAGGTTGAGAGGGACCGAGACACCTATTGTGAGTAGCTGTAGGTGTCTGAGGTCGCCTGGCAATGGATGAAGGCTCGGGCCGAGGAGGCTAAGGCAAAGGTAGCAGAGCTAGAGGCTGCCCTTGCAGTAACCAAGGTAGAGGCGACGTCGGTGACGGAAGAGGCGGTCGAGCAATTTTGGTCGTCCTTGGAGTATGGGGACGGGCTGCATGCTGAAGCCGCCCTCGTATATGGGTGTGGACACCAAATTGCACACCCATGATATCCTACTCGGCCCAGTATCAACAACGGCCCGAGTAAATAAGCCCCGGGAGAGATTGTCGTGAAGTCGCCTCCAGGAGTCACGACAGTGAAGAGAAACCAAGCACAAAAGGGCCCACAATCTGTGAGCCTCGAGAAGAGCCAAACAGGCCACGACTCGTGTCTATAACGGGCTCAGAACGGGGTCAGAAACACGCCCAATTTTGGCCTTCAACGGCACGCCCCAAGGCCTTCAGCGGCACGCCCCATGAGCCCTTCAGCGGTACACGCCCCATGGCTCCAGCGGCACGCCCCTTTGGGCCCTCAGCGGCACACTCTTCTGGGCCTTCAGCGGCACGCCCGTTGGGTGTTCCCGCGGCACGCCCTTTTGGCCCTCCTACGGCACACTTATTCAGCCCACCAGTGGCATAGCGTTAAGCCTTTTCAACGGCTGAACGACGTGGTGCCCATGCCCTACGCGTCCTTGGCGCGCAGTGAGCTCCCTGAGGTATCAACCAACCGTTGGGCCACCTGCCTACTCCTCCTGCCATTAAGGACAAGGGAGTCAACTCCCATTGAATGCTCGTCGCACGCTTCCCGCCTTCGGAGGCTCCCGCCGCCCGGGGTATAAAAACCCCTCTTCGCTGCGAAAGGAGGAGGTGGAGAGGCATACACAGGGGAAGCTCCCCAGTGAAGAAAGGAAGAGGAGAAGAGGAAGAGAGGAAGAGAAGAAGAAGGAGAAGAGAAAAAGGGGGAAGAGAGGGGAGAGGGCTCGCCGCTCCACTTGCCGCCGCCGTCTGAGCGCAGAGGGAAGAGAAGAAGAGAAAGAGGAAGAGGAGGGGAGGCTTTGCCTCCCCCTCCCGCTGCTCCGTCCACCGTCGTCCGCGCGAAGAGCAGAAGAAGAAGAAGTAGAAGAAGAGAAGAAGAGGAGAAGGAGAGGGGAGGCTCCGGCTCCCCCGTTGCTATCCCGTCCACCAGCACCGGTGTGAAGAGAGGAAGAGAAGGAGAGTGAACGAAGAGAGAGAGTGAGATCCGGGAGGGGAGGAGTCCATGCTCCCCCCCATCATATCTTCTTTCTTTCTTTCTTTGTCCCCTTGTTTTCTTTCCCGTCGCCATGTATTAGCCCCCCGGGGCACTCCTCTTATGAGAATAAGAATAGAAAGGCTTGCAAATGTTTCCCCAGACGTCTCCCCAACGCATGTCTTCCGTGTTTGCATCCCTTGGTGTTTCATGCCCCCCCCCCCTCTCCCTTTCTCCTTCGGTTAGGGTTTGTTTCCTCCCGGGCATTTTTGCCTCCGCTCACCCCTGGGAGCCCTCAGCGGTACGCCCTCCATACGCCTTTAACGGCACGCCCTTGGGCATCTCCAGCGCCTCTCGCGGCCTTCAGCGGCACGCCCCCATCGGGCCTTCGCCGGCACGGCCTTGGCGGCCTTCCCCGGCACGGCCTTTATGGCCTTCACCGGCACACCCTCACCCTTCCGGTCCTTGACCGGCACACTCATGGTAGTCCCCCGCCGGTACACCCCCTTTGAGCACCCTGTGCTTGCCTTTGGCCGGTACGCCTAGGCCAACCCTCAGTCCACCCCGTCCAGCCTTGGGGGCCTTCGGCTCATTGTTTTCTCGCGTTTTCCGAAGTCTTATAAAGGTGTTGCCGCTCTCGGGCGCCCACCTCCAGTTGTCGGGTTCCGCCACTCCTTGTGGGCGCATTCCCTGTATCTCCCTTACGCTCGGGTCAAGGGGAGATGCTGCCGAATTTTTTGTTAGAAACGATAACATATTAAAAAGCTAAAAAGAAACAACTAACAAATGGAACGATCACACGTTAAGAAGGACTAAAAGAAAGCAACAAACAAATGAAAAGAACAACGGTAAAATGCTTCAACCAATACAATGGAACCGCAACCAACTCAAAGAGAACCAAATCGAACGGCAACTAAACAACTGGAACACTCGTCCTCGTGGGAGAAAGAATGGGAACTGATCAAGAGAAGAAAAGAAGAAACCTCTGCACACTTAATAAAATCAGAGAGGAAGAAAGGAAAAGCCTTAAAAGAACTAGGGGGAGAGTGGGCCTTCACCGGTACACTTAATCCAGCCCTTCGTCGGCACGCCCCTACGGGCCTTCCCCGGCACGCCCTGCCAGGCCTTCGCCGGCACGCTCCAACCGCCGCTTCCCCAGCTCGCCCCAGCCAGCCCTTCACCGGCACGCCCTGTCAGGCCTTCGCCGGTACGCCCCAGCCAGCCCTTCACCGGCACGCCCTGTCAGGCCTTCGCCGGCACGCCCAAGCCAGCCCTTCGCCGGCACGCCCCTACTGGCCTCCCCCGGCACGCCTCCCCTGGCCCTCAGCGGCACGCTCCTTTGGCCCTCAGCGGCACGCACCCTTTTAGCCCTTCAGCGGCACACTCCCAGCCCTTCAGCGGCACACCCTCCGCCCTTCAGCGGTACGCCCTTCTCTTAGCCCTCTAATGGCCCATTCTCTCTCCAGAAAATATGAGTAATAATAATAATAATAACAAATAATAACAAATTTAAAAAATGAATAAATAAATAAGAATAATAAAGGAATAAGTAATAGTAATAATAAGCTAAAAAAATAATAACAATAATAATAATTAGACAAATAAATGATAACAAAGATGAATGAATAATAATAACAAACTCATCAAGAATGATAAATAAATAAATGATAACCTAAGATAAATAATAATAACAAATTTGACGAAACACGACAAGCAAACGAATGATAATAAAACGAATAAACAATAAAAACAAACCTAACAATAACAATAATAAATGAATAAATCACAAGAAAAAAATAAATAAATAGCAATAACGAACTCACTCAAAGATATACATAAATCAACAAATAATAATAGTAAAACTCTAAGTAATAATAAAACGATGGTAAAATCCGCTTTGCAGCCCCGTCTCTCTCGTGACCCGGTGCTGAAGGAACAACGATGTCGCCCTCCCAAGTTGGGCCTGAGCCTTGGGAATCATCCCGAACTGGCCATGACCCGACCTCGCCTCGGGCCAACATTCCGATTGAACCGGACTCGTTTCTCAGGCCGGATCCCTTCCGAGCCACTACTAAAATTTTGAACGGGTTCACCCTGATTTTCGCCGCGTTTCTATTGCAGACATGTGTCTGAACATGAAAAGACCCGTGAGCAACCAACATGGCCGACGGCTCTCGCCCTGATATGGTCGTGAGCCGGCATTATTCCGGGCCGATAGCCCGTTAGATCGGATTCATTCTAACGGGATTCGCTCCCGCTCTTTCATTGAAATTACCGTAAACTCGACATACATTTGTACGGGGTCGTTTCCACCCACGTTGCACTTTCAATATGGGCCCTTGCCCGAACATGAAAAGGTCCGCAAGTGATCGACAGAATCGGAATAGAACGAGACGGCTCTCGCCACCCCTGGACTCCTTCCATGGGAATATCAATAAGACCTCCGTGGGCCACGCTTAGACCTCGGGCCCGTCCCGATCATGGTCATCGTCTGGCTCATATCCTCGGTCTACAGCCCGCTCCTTTCGAACACGTGTCCAGTTCTGGAGTCTAGTCCCGGGACTCTCCCCCGTTGCCCTCCGGCACCGGGAATATTAATGATGCCTGCGCAAGCCTCGTTCGGACCACGGGAGGCGCCCCCGGTATGGTCCTGACTCGATCTCGCGCCGGGCCAATAGATTCACTGGTTTCATGTTACAATAACCGAGATTCAACCGAATATTTTCAGTGTCACGGAATAATGTATTTACCGTATCATGGCATACATATGTTCCAGCTCCTCCCACGACGATTACAATATTCTCAAGCCGGGCACCCGTCTGAATATTAAACGGTCTCCCGAATGACCGACACATTTCGAACGTCCGCTTCCCTAGACACAGGACTTTTCAGCTGATTCAAGGGATATTCCCTCGTTGCCCCTTGGCACCGAAAATATTAATGAAGCTCATGCAAGTCTTGTTTCGACCGCGGGGGACCCACCGCAGTATGGTCGCAGCTTGCTCTTGCATCGGGCCAACAGATTTACTGGTTTTTGACCGCTCCAACCGAGGCTCAGCCGAACGTTTTCCGCTCTTCCGAACAATAAATTTGCCATATCCTGGCATACATATGCTTCGGTTTTCCCGCGACGATCGCGCTTTTCCTCGAGCCGGACATTCGTCCGAACATTAAATGGTCAGTACACGACCGACATGACCGCGAATGATTTTCTTCTCTCCCTCGCGCGAGGATTTTGATACCTCGTAATATACCTTTCATGCAATTAATTTCTTGGCCATGAGGCCCTGAATCCCGGCGATTAATCAAGGGTGTTCCCTCATACGGGGGATGTAAATGACGCCGTGACCTTTATGGCGCGGCGGGTTTTGGTCCCGACACGAACCACACAATCGTCTGACCGAGTTAGATCGAGCGCACCATGGGCTCTTCGGAGCCCGAATAAATTGTCACTTTGTGACTGGCACGCCCGCGCACTTAATAGATGAACCAACCATTCCCGAATAGACGAGCATAATAGACGAACGAAAAGTGCGTCCACAATGGGCCAGCCAAGGATGCCGTTTTCAAAGGCAGGTGGGTTGTGGCCCTGAAGGCCATCGCTGATGCCACCGGTGCTCCTATGCATGATTTGCAGCCGTCTTCTTCCCCGTATGAGACCGAGGACGATCGATGAGAGGCAGCTCAGAATGTGGAGGTTGAATAGGTTGGGGAACTTCCAGAGGGGAGCCAATCACTGATCACCCTGGTAGATAGCCCCCCACCATTTGGAGCCGCACCCACAGAGCCCGCCAACGAGCAAGGTGCCACCACCGAGCAAGGCGCCGTCGAGGAGGATGCTATAAGGGGAAGCGTTCCACCCGCCTGAAGCCTCTTACTTCTTCTTTTTCCTTCTCTTTTTTTAATCTCCCCGGGCGTGCCCAAAAAAGCATTTTTATAATTTCAATTTTTCTAGAAATAGAAAAGCTTTGTTTCTTTCTTATTTCACAGTGACAGGCTGGACTGCCTATATCTCTTCCGTTGTCGTATCCTTGATGAAGATCGAACAACCCTTTGATGCTAGGTCTCCTTTGGGAATGTGGAAAGCCAGTTGGATCTTCCTATGAAGTAGTAGGTGGAGACCGACATGATTCTCGGGATCCTTGCCTCAATTTCAGGTGGTCGATAAGGGGAAGTAACTCCCATGACCTTCTAGGGAGACCATCTCCACTATAAATAGGAGGCCCATGGGGGGATTCTTGAGTATGCAGTGCCTTCCTTCACGCCTTCAAACTCGTCTTCATGAAGTAATGTCTCAGTAGGGTTCAGATGCCTCTTCAAGGGGGAAGTCTCCCAAGCGTCCCTGCTTTCACAAGGGGGCCTTACCAGAGACGATCAAACCCCCAGTGGAGGGCAGGAAGGTCGGGGCCTTGGAGGACTACAAAAGGGGTTACCTTCAAGGTTGGTAGGATGTGTTGGTGAAGGTCCATCGCTTCTAGGCCATCAAGGGGGTGTTGAGCCTCACTCCAGACTTGTACCATCCCGGGGATGATGACTAACGTCCCTTGTACCCTCCTTGCTTGCAAATAATAAGACTTCTTCCCTTGCTTCTTTTTCTGCGTATGCTTGTTCTTGTTCCCATTTTGAGTGTTCCCATGGCGATTACGGCCTTAGTTGCTAGGATTAGTCCACGGTGGGGCTAAGCCTCGACTGATTGATGGGGGAGTAGTTAGTGGTCTGTCGTCGCTCTTTTGAAGAGAAAACAGAGTATGGCGAACTATGAAACAACCGACTCTTGTTTCTAAGGGACATGTTCAGCTCTCTCATGAAAAAGGAAGAATGCTCGTTTGTCATCCTCTAGGAAGTACCTACTAGGGTACACCTATGCGGTGGTCGGTGGTTCGTCACAATTCCTCAAAGGAAGAATAAAGTGGGCCATGAAATGATCATCCCCAGTTTTTGAGGGGTGTATTTGAATCTCTCCCGAAGAGGAGGAATGCTCGCATGTCGTCCTCTAGAAAGTACCTTCTAGGGTACACCTATAGGGTGGTCAGTTGTTTGCTATGATTCCTCTAAGGAAGATTAAAGTGGGCCATGAACTGACCGTCCCTAGTTTCTGAGGGGTGTATTCAATTCTCTCCTAAAGAGGAGGAATGCTCACGTGCCATCCTCTAGGAAATACCGAGAAGGATACACCTGTGGAGTAGTCAGTGGTCCACTGTCGTACTCATGATAAGTGGGAGCATGAAATGACCGGCTCCTTTTCAAAGAGAGTTAGTCTCTCCTTAAGAGGAGGAGACGTCTCGCCTCTTAGAAGCTAAAAATCACCCTTAATATTTTCGATGGAAACAAACATCTTTCTCCTAAAGTGGAGAGGGGCACTGCTCGCCTCTTAGAAGTTAAAAAGTCACCCTTAGTATTTCCGAGGGAAATGTGCATCTTTCTCCTAAAATGGAGAGGAACATTGTTTGCCTCTTGGAAGTTAGAAAGCAACCCTTAGTATTTTTGAGGGGAATGTGTGCCTTTCTCCTAAAATGGAGAGGAGCATTGTTCGCCTTTTGGAAGCTAAAAAGCCACCAGTGTCCCTGTGAGTACTGGAGATGGGACGAAACAAAGAAGGTCCGTAATCTAATCCACTCTTTTATTGGAAAAAGGTATGATATTTACATAATTCCAAATGTGGGGAATCTCACAACCCTCAAGCGATGATAGCTTGTATACTCCATTTCCAAGCACTTCTATAACTCGGTATGGACCCTCCCAATTTGGAGCCAATTTTCTTGTAGCTGCTCGCAGGTCAGCAACGCTGGCACGACGTAACACGAGATCCCCAGGGAAGAAGATGCGCTCTTTGACCCGAGTGTTGTAGTACTGGGCTAGTCGTTACTGGTAGGTGGCCAATCGGGTCTAGGCGCAATCTCTATCTTCTGTCAACAAATCAAGGTTTTCTTGTAGTGCCTAGTTGTTACGCGTTTCGTCGAACTAGTTGACTCTGAGAGTTGGATTGGATATCTCGATCGGTATGATTGCCTTAGTTCTGTACGCCAGATGGAATGGAGCCTCTCTTGTGGCTGCTTGGGCAATAGTGCAGTGTGCCCATAGGACGCTTGAAATGGTGTCCACCCACGACTCATTGACTTGTTGCTGGCAGATCTTGATGTCGTGAAGGAGAGTCATGTTAGCGTTCTCTACTAGATCGTTGGCCTGGGGATGTCCACTGAGGTATAGTGGTTCCAGATCCCCAGCTCTGAGCATTTCTCTCGAAAGATAGCACTGTCGAATTGTCTACGGTTGTCTATTGTGAGGACGTGTGGAATCCCGAATCGGCATATGATATTGCGCAGGATGAACTTCCAGAATCCCTCACATGTGATCTTCCCGAGGGGTTTCATCTCGACCCATTTAGTGAAGTAGTCGACGGTGACGATGAGGAATTTCTTCCTCCCTTAAGCTTCTAGGAAGGGACCCAAGAAATCTACTCCCCACCGAGCAAATGGACGAGGCTCCATTAGGGTGTGAAGTTGCGTCATAGGCTGATGATGCAAATGTGCACACTTTTGACATTGGGTGTAGCTCTGCACGTACTCAAGGTAGTCCTGTTGTAAGGTGGGCCACCAATATTCTTGCCTGGGTAAGCTTCTGGCGAATGCTCATCCCTCGACATGGCTGCCACATAGCCCTTCATGGACCTCACAGATGGCTTGCTTGGTTTCAGTGGAGAACAAGCATTTCAGAAGTGGTGAAGATAGTGAACACCTGAAGAGGCGTCCATTAACTAGCGTGAAATGTGACGTTCGAGCCCGTACTCGCCTGGCCTCTGAACGATCGTCAAGTAGACGATGGCGAAGGAGATAGTCGAGGATGGGATCCATCCATGACGGCTCATAGTTGATGGTGTTGACCTGAGGTTTGGGCTCCTCGATGCTTGATCACTGGATCTCTTCAATCAAAATCGATCAAGAGCTTGCCGTCATCATAAATAAGGCCAGGCGAGAAAGGGCGTCTGCTTGGGCATTCTATGCTCTCATAATATGTATTACCTCTAAATGAGAGAGACCTAAAGAGACATCTTTAGTCTTATGGAGGTATTGTATCATGGCGGGTTCTCAAGCCTCATATTCTCCACGAACCTGACTAGCAACTAGCAAAGAATTGCTATATGCATGAAGCTGGAGCGCTCCGAGGTGCTTTGCCATATGGATGCCAGACAATAGTGCTTCATACTCAGCCACATTGTTTGTGGCCAAGAAATTGAAATGCAAGGTGTACTGCAGCGTGACTCCGTCAGGTGATAAGAGAACCAACCCTGCCCCACTTCCGCTCGCATAAGAGGATCCATCCACATATAGTTCCCAGGCAGGTCTAGAAGAGTGCACGGCCCCTTCCTCGTCGGGAAGCATGCACTCAGCGATGAAATCAGCCAAAACCTAGGCCTTGATAGCAGTCCTTGGGCAGAAGCTTATGTCGAACTCTCCCAACTCTATGTCCTACTTCACCAGTCTCCCTGAGGCATCAGGGTTCTGGAGGATCTGACGCAGGGGATGGTCAGTTAGGACCACAATCGTATGGGAGTGAAAATACAGTTGCAACTTGTGTGCGGCCATGACTAAGGCTAACGTGAACTTTTTGGTCTACAAATATCGAAACTCTACCCCTTGGAGAGCTTCACTTATAGTAGACTGGCTTCATGCTCCTCTCGTCCTCTCTGGCGAGCACAGTGCTAAGCGTGCTCGATGTCACAGACAAGTAGAGGAGTAGCTGCTCGCCGAGGAGGGGTTTAGATAGAATCAGTGGTGATGAAAGGTACCTTTTGAGGTCCTTGAAGGGTTGCTCGCACTCTTAGTCTAAGTTGACATTCCCTCTTTTCTCCGGTGACTTGTTGGCTTGTCTGATTAACTAGAAGAATGGGAGGTACCTTTCAACAACTCTGGATAAGAACCGAGTGAGGGCGGCGATGCGGCCGGTGAGGACTACACGTCCCTCATGCATTTTGGTCATTTCATCTCCAATACGGCTTTGATTTGGTCAGGGTTAGCTTCAATGCCTCGATGGGTTACCAGGAACCCTAGGAACTTGCCCGACTTCAGCCCAAATCCACACTTGTTTAGGTTGAGTTTCATGTTGTATCGTCGTAAAGTGGTGAACGTCTCTGCTAGGTCCTCTAGGTGGTCGGTCACGTGCAGACTTTTGATGAGTATATCGTCAATATATATCTCTATATTGCGGTTAATCTGCGAGTCAGACATGTGATCGACGAGATGTTAGTACGTCATTCCTGCATTTTTAACCCGAACGGCATCCTTGTGTAGCAATATAAGCTATGGTCGGTGATGAAAGCCATTTTGTCCTGGTTGGGGTCATGCATGCTGATCTGATGGTATCCGGAGTAGACATCTAGGAAACTCAGCATCTCGTGCCCAGTTGTCGCATTGACGAGTTGGTCGATCTGTAGCATTGGGAAGCTATCCTTGGGAGTGGCCTTGTTAAGGTCGGTATAGTCAACATACATGCACCACTTCTCGCCGCTCTTGGGGACTAATACTACATCAGTGACCCAGTCTGGATATTGGGTTGGTTGGAGTAGTCCGAAGTGCAACTTCTCGCTCACTTACTCCCGAATGATCGTCTGTCGCTCGGGATTACAACATCTCCTGTGTTGTTGAATCGGGAGGCATTTGGGATCCAGCTTTAGTTGGTGGGTGATTATCTTTAAAGGGATACAGGGGAGCTCGTCATCGGACTAGGCGAACACATCCTAGATCGCCACCAAGAAGCACTAGTAAGCCTCCTTCTCATGCTCGAATAGTAGCGAGCCAATTCGCAGGATGCGGTCTGGGCTCTCGCCAACTTGGATGAGAAAGAGGCCTTTTGCCGGTGTACTTTCGCTCGATCCCGGCACATCCGTCCTAGGCTTCTTTTCTAGTGGGACATCTTCCGTCTTTCTCTACCTGGTGGAAATCAAGTAGCACCAGCGGGATTTTCTCTGGTCTCCTCGGGCTTCCCCCACTCTGTGGGGGGTGGGGAACTTTAGTTTCTGATGGTACGACGAGGGAACCCCTTTCAATATGCCCAAGATTCCTCGTCCATTTATGGCATTGTAGCCGGTCATGCCTCGCATGACTATAAAGTCAGCCACAAAGGTCACATCCTTCGGGGCGGTTCCGAAGGTGATTGGGAAGGATATTCGTCCTTTTGGATAGATCGTCGAGTCGGAAAATCCAAACAAGGCCATGTGTAATGGAGCTATGTGGGAGAGGTCCACACCCATTAACACAAGACAATCGTAAGAAATGACGTCCAGACCACTTTCAATATCTATGAGAATACGACACATTGTACATTTGTTGATAGTCGTGGAGACTACTAGGGCGTCAAAATGTGGAGTGGTCACGCCCGCCAAACCCTCATCTGAAAAGATGATAGGCTCCTTTAGGAGATACCGAGTAGGGGTCCGAGCAGTTGAGTCGCGGCGGCTCATGTCATTACAGTCCACTTGGTTGACTCGGCGGAGGCCTACGTTCGGCACCCATTGGAGCTATCCCCCCTGATGTCGGCCCTCCGGAGATCATCATGATCTCTTATTTGTTGGGTCGATTATCAATGGGGGGGTGACATTATGGCCTTCTACTGTCGTCTCTCGGCAGCCTTGACTATGAACTTGTCTAGGAGCCCTCGGTGGATCGGATCCTCAAGAGCATCCTTGAGTTGGACATAGTCGGCGGTGTCATGGCCATGGTCGCGATGGAAGCGACAATAACTCCTTTGATTCCTTGTCCTCGGATCGGACTTCATCTTCGAGGACCAATTGAAGTAGAGTTCCTCATGGATCTCCATGAGGATCTACTCAGGTAGGGCTGACAGTGAAGTGTAGTGCATATAATGGCCTTTCTCCTTTAGCACATTTTGGTCGCGACACTCCAGGTCTCGGTGCTTGTGCTTGCTTCTTCCCATCGGGGGGAATCAGCCGGTCGCTTGCAGTCGGGCTGATTGGCCCTGGCCGCTTGACCTAGCGTAGTGTTGTTCTCCTCGTAACTGGCATGCTTTTAAGCCAGGGGCAAGGAGCTCCATTAGCATTGTCGGGGACTCCACTCCGAGCGTCCTTCAGAGGATTGCGTCCCGGGTGCCTTACGTTAGTGCTGTCGTGGCAATGATGACGTCCAGGCAAGGAATGTAGAGAGCCTCTTTATGAAAGTGGGCAACGAAGTCCCACAAGGGTTTCTTGTGGCCCTGCTTTATGGCGAGGAGGCTCACGACAGATCTGACATCCTTTTTGTAGTTGAGAAAGTTTTTCATAAATATCTTCTTTAGCTGCGGGAAGGAGGCAATAGTCCCGGCGGGCAGTGATTCGAACCATGTCCGAGCATTCTCTAGCAGGGTGATGACAAATGTCAAACACTTAACAACATCAGAGGCCCGGTGAAACACCGTGTTGAACTCGAAGCTGTGCATGTGATCAGCGGGGTCAGTGGTGCCGTCGTACGGGGTAAATGTCGACAGTTGAAACTTAGAGGGGATCGGTGCCTCTATGATCTCTTGGGAGAAAAGTGCGTGGAAGTCGGAATCGTCATTGATTAGCCCCTTGGTCCATGCCACCCGGAAAATATCGTCCAGGTAGCGGACCTTGTCTTCGAGCTCACGCTCGACCTCCTCATAGTGTCATAATCGTTGCGCCATGTCTGGGTTGGAGTGCAGCGGACTGGCAGGACGCCGGGAAGGTTGACTGCGTGGGTGCAGAGAGGAGTGAAGGTTCGCGTACTCAACGTGATTCTTCCATCATAGGTGCACCTCCATTCTGGGGAAGTATCGTTGGGGTGCGATCTTACTTCACCTGCCGATTGAGGAGGCCTTGGTACGCCTCCGTTAGTGCCTGTATTTGACGGTAATCTCTGCCAACTCGTTCGCAATGGGATCCTATGGAGAATCACTGCGAGATGGGTGGGAGGAGGGCGAAGCTTCCTGAGAAGCCCGCCGGAGCCTGGGCCCTCTAGCGGTTGCTAGTGTTACGATAGTTTCCATGGGATGCCATGGCTTTCTGTTCTTTCTCACAGACAACACCAAAAAGTGTAGATGCTAAAAAGTGTCCCCTTCGCCTCGTACCACACATTTAAAATTTGTTTGATGGGGAAGAATAGTCGTGCACCCCGAGGAAATCTGCAAGCACTAGAGAGAGCGTCAAATGGAGCCCTAGGAGTGATCCCAAAGACAACCCTTCGATGCTTAAGTTAGAGACGAATGAAGGAACAAAGAGAGGTTGAGGAGAAGGGGGAGAGTCAACGGCCTACTGAATGGAGGCTACGCAACGTGTTGTGGGGTATGCCCGGAGATGTGGGGAGTGCTCAGAGAGTAGGGGGATGCTCGGTGACAGGGCTAGAGCGGGGAGAACAAGGTGGAGATCACTCAATCATCCCTCTATGTGTCGCTTGCCTTCGACGTCGTTGGAGTCTCTATGTACATGCATCTCTCTATGTCTCCCTGTAGGTCCATCTGAGATCTTATTTATACAAGCTGCTACGGGGTCGTCTCTTACCTGACTTAGCCATGACGTGGTTAGTGGAGTGATGTCCTACTTGATCGTGGGGATCATCTATTGCCCACTTGTCTGATCTCTGTGGAGAGGCATCATGACAGGCATCCTGACAACGTGAGTGCGATCCGACGCTCGTCGGGGTAAGCCCCGTAATGGCAACTTCAACGTTCATCTGTTGGTGAGTCTCACGACATCTAGAATGTAGGATAAAGGAGCTCTCGCCCGTGGGCTGGCGAGACCATGATGGGCCTCAAGTGGGCCACATTTCAGGGCTGTTGGTTAGTCTGAGAGGGCCGCTACGGGGTTGGTTACTCTGGGCTGTAATGGGTCTGACGTTATTAGGATGTGTTGGACCTGGCATATTTTTCCCTCCTCAAAACTCTTTTACATCTTAAACAACTTTTTTATTGATAAAAAAGATGTCATGGTCATGATGGTTATACAAGTCCTATCTTGTCAGTAAATTAATGTTATTTCATATTAATAAAAAGTTGTAAAGATGACAAGTCCATGCTCAAAAGATTAGTATTTATTGGCTTATGTTCTCTTTATTTATTTATTATTTTATTTATCAAATAGTCAAACAATTTTTTTAGTATGTTCTTTAAATTTTTTCTGATTTAAACGTTTATCTGCATTCATTTTTTAATATTCATTTTTTGACACCATCTATAAAATAGTTCTATTTTATTCTTGAACTATTATTTTGGAGTGTATGCAACGATTGACATTACTTGCTAGAAAAATTTTGACTATTTTTTCAAAGCTTCTACATCTTAAAATACTCTAAATTGATGGGATGAAGTTCTATGATGACCGCAATTATTCTATATGATTTATGTTCATTGAGAACATGGCATTATTTTACATCAACTAAATTTGTGAAGATGATCAGTCCATGTTAGAAAGATCGGCAATTACCTAATTATTTTACATATCTTGTTTTCTTATTTTGTTTATTAGGTATTCTAGATGATCTTTTTAGTATCTTCTTCATTTATTTTTCTAATTTAAAGATTTCTATCCATTTATTATATATATATATATAGGGCGACGATCAAGTGATGCCGACACCACCTGATATCGCCTATATATATATATATATATATTGGGGGGGATGAGAGGTGAGAGGGGGGGGAGGCGGCGGGGTCGTCGGCCTCCGACACCACCTGATGTCGCCTATACCTGATGTCGCCTATATATATATATATATATATTGGGGGGATAAGAGGTGGGAGGGGGGGAGGCGGCGGGGTCGTCGGCCTCTCTCTCTCTCTCTCTCTCTCTCTCTCTCTCTCTCTCTCTATATATATATATATATATATATATATATATATATATATATATATATATATATATATATATATATATATATATATATATATATATATATATATATATAATAACCACTCTCTTACTTAAACCAAAGTAAATGTCTTACTAACGGCAACCTATGGACAGTTAAAAATTTTGGCACCATCTATAAGATAGTTTTATCCCGTCCATTATTGTCATTTCGTCGAGTTTCCAGATTGCAAGTAAATTTTTTGCCACCATGCATGTGGTAGTTCCAAGGTTTTACATCTCAGACGGTGAGCGGGACACCTGGGCCGTGGGTCGTGGTCGGGACGGACTGGACCGCATGGTCCCGTGCGTCCCGTCACGTACTAGACCGGCCCGTGGTCGGGACGGCCTGGTAGTGCGGGTCGGCCGGCTCGTGCTGGTCCGCCCATTTAACGGGTTGGTGGGGGGGGGGGGGCGTAGGTTGCAGCGGTGGAGGGCGTCCAGGGGCGGTGGCGAGCGGCGGCCAGCGGCATCGACGGGCGGCGGGGACCGGCCATCAGAGGTAAGCTTCGATTTTTGATTTTTTTTTTTTATATGGGGGAGGGTGGCCGATGGGAGGGCAGTGGAGGGCGGTGGAGGTGGTCTGCGGCGATGGGAGGCCGGACAGGGACGGGGGGCGTGGGAAAGAGGGAGGAGGGAGGTTCGGGTGGGGGGCGACGGTGGGACGGGTGGGGGGGAGCCACTGGTGCCCAGATCTGATCGATGGGAGGCCGGAGGGGGCGGTGGGCACCGGTGGGGGACGGTGGCCGGCCAGACAGGGGGGTGGGGGAGGTGGGGGTGGGGCAGGGTGGGTGATGGGCGTCGGTGGGGCTGGGGGGGAGCTGGGGGTGGGGCAGGGGGTAGCTGGGCTCCGGTGGCGCCGGTGGGGGACGATGGGGGTGGGGCAGGGGGGGTCAGCCGGTGGGGGACGAGGCTGGGGGTAGGGGAGGTGGGGTGGGGCAGGGGGGGCGGTGGGGGACGATGGGGGTGGGGTTAATAAAAATTAAAAAATTATAATATGTGAATTTTAAGTTTAATTAAAAGTAATTTTTGTTAGTTGTAGATATTTTAGAATTAATTTTGTTAGATATTTTAGAATATAATTTTGTTAGATAAAATTTACAGATTGTACATTTTATTTAATAGTTCTATATAAATTTTAATTTGTAACAAAATTTATAGATTTAATTTAGATGTATTAAATAATTTTTTATAGTTTTGCATGTTCTAGAATTAAATTTATTATTATTATTAATTTTTTTTGTAACAGAAGTTTTGACTTAATTTAGATGTATTAATTAAAATTTTTAGTTGTACATGTAGAACAATTAAATTTAATATTTTAAATAAATTTACAGAGGATAAATTTGATTCGATGGTTCTATGTAAAATTTAATTTTTAGATGTATTATTTAATTCATTTAGTTGTATATGTTATAAATTTAAATTTAAATTTAGTGATAAATAGTTTAGAATTAATTTTAATATTTTAGATAAATTTATAGATTGCAAATTGTATTCGATGGTTCTGTATAAATTTTAATTTGTAACAAAAATTGTAGATTTAATTTAGATGTATTAAATAATTTTTATAGTTTTGCATGTTCTAAAATTAAATTTATTGTTTTCATTAAAATTTTATTTGTAACAAAAATTCTGATTTGATTTACTTGTATTAATTAAAATTTTTAGTTGTAGATGTAGAACAATGAAATTTCATATTTTAGATAAAATTCACATATGGTAAATTTGATTAGATGTATTATTTAATTTTTTTAGTTGTACATGTTTTAAATTTAAATTTAATGTTTTGGATAATATTATCATTTTTAAATTATATTCGATGGTTCTATGTAAAAATTAATTTGTAAAAATATAATATTTATATTTTATATTAGTTTATTATCATATTTTGTGATACTTATAAATTTTATTTCTTAAATATAGGAGATACATTTAAGCACTCTATGGCTCTTAAGGAGCGTCCAAATGACATTGAATGGTTACATGGAGTTATGTTGGATGGCAACCATATGTGTTGGCGTTGTAACTACTGCAAAACAGAACACCGGGGAGGAGGTGTGTCTCGGTTGAAGAGACACGTGGTAAGAGGAGCGGGTGCGGGATACTCTAAGGGCCACTTTGATAACAGAATAAGGGAGAATATGATGAGTTATTCCATCTATTCACCTTTAACCTAGTTTGATAACAGGGTTAAGTTATTTGGGATCGGTTAGGATTAAGGCCCTTATTATAGGAGTAACTCATTCTACCATTTCACATGGAATGAGTTATTCTCAGGGTAAGAATAAGTTGTCAAAGTCAAAAAAGATAAACTCAATGAATAACTCACCCTGACCCACCTCATATAACTTATCATAACCTGTTATCAAAGAGGCCCTAAGGTTGCTGGGTGTACCCATGTGCCTAGAGATGTGAAACTTGCAATGGCCAAGCACCTGCGTGAGAAGAGAATTGAGATGCAAGAAAAGGAAAAAAAAGAAGAAAAGAGACGAAGCGGCAGTTAGCGGAAGAGCAAGCGGCAGCGACGAGGATGAATGCGCATGGACACCCAGTGACGAAGACCAATAAGCGCGTACTGACCGGTCTAATGTGTATGTCACGGTGAATGATCCATATGAAGCGCAGTTTCGTGAGGCAGTACGTCAGAGTAGAGATGAGGAAAGACATCCCGAGGAGACGAGAGTGCGAAGCCACGAGATGGCAAGGACCGGAGCATCAGGAAGTCTTGGCTCATCTACGACTTGACAGCCGCGGGACATGAGGAGTTTTGCCTCATCTGACTCGGGTTCACAAAGAAAAAGGACACAATCGATCAACATTAAAGATGTGGAGCATGGTGCACTATCCCGAGAGCATGTCAAGCAAACGAGGATAGACGATGTATATGGCCAGAAGGGGCCTAAATGGAAACTTGGACAGGCCATTGCAAAATGGTGGCACCACGCGGGTTTGCCTTTCAATGCGGCTAACAGCCCTTACTACAAGCCAATATTTCAGGAAGCACAAGTTCTTAGATTACACGTGTAACCACCTACATCGAGAGAGTTGGCCAACATATATCTTTATGAACAAGTTGCTGAGATCAAGAGTTATGTTGACTCATTCAAACAAAAATGGTCAAAGTACGGAGTCACACTAATGTGTGATGGATGGTCAGGTACCACAAAAAGTAGCATGATCAACTTCTTTATTTATTGTGACATGCAAGTTTTCTTTCACAGATCAGTGGATGCGTCAGGCCAAGTCCACAGTTACCAATATATTTTGTCATTGATGGAATAAGTGGTGATCGAGATCGGGGAGGAGTACATTGTTCAAGTGGTGACAGACAATTGCTCGAACTATAAGAAGGCTGGGGAGGAGCTGATGAGGACCAGACGACACATTTTCTAGACCCCCTGTGCAGCACACTGTGTAGATCTGATGTTGAAAGAGATTTGTCAGCTTTGTGTAGTCAAATCTGTGGTCGAGGTGGCACAAAAAGTCACGAAATATATCTACAACTACACACTTGTATTGGCATGGATGAGAGAGCATTGTGGCGGTGAATTGTTGAGACCTGACATCACATGATTTGCTACCAACTACATCGCATTATAGAGCCTTCTAAAGCACAAAGATGGGTTGAAGCAAATGTTTAGGGGTGAGACTTGGCTGAGTTTCTCTTTTACCGCTTCACGTGAAGGAGGGGAGGTCGAGGAGATTGTCAACACCAGTAACTTTTTGGATAGAGTCAAGATATTAGTATCATTGATAGAGCCACTATATGAGGTACTGAGATGTGTGGATGGGGATAGAGTACCAACCATGGGGTTGGTGTACAGTAAAATTGCAGCTGCAAAGCGGAAGATTCTTGCAACATCCAAGAAATATGGACCCACCATCTTGGAGATTGTGGAGGACAGATGGGAGAAGTAAATGAGCCGTGATCTTCACATGGCAGGTAAACATTTATAGTCTCTAACAATAAATGAGTAGTGATCTTCAGATGATACAAAAATTTTGCTATGTCTTGTGATTACAGCGTACTACCTACACCCAGCCTTTCAATATGCCCGGGGCCTTGCTTATGACGATACTTTGATAGAATCCGTTAACATTGTGATAGACCGATTGTCTCGCAGGCCAACAGATGTTGCTGATGCGTTGAATGATGTATAATTTGATATTTTGCCATTGAGACTATGAAATGAATTATGTATTTATTATTTTCGATAATGCAGATGAAAACATTTAGAGAGACAATTGGTTCATTTGCGACACCTAATGCCGTGGCCAGCCGTGACAGACTCGATGCATGTAATGTATTTTCACAATGCACATTCTATAGCTTGACAAGTAATCATTGCATCTAATTATTATATTGTATGCCATCTGCCTTAATCACAGCTGAGTGATGGCTAAATTACGGCACAAGTGCACCGATATTAAGGAAGATCGCAATGAGAGTTCTATCACAAACATCCTCATCGAGTGGGTGTGAGCGTAATTGGTCGACGGTCTCCTTCTTACATACCAAGCTCATGAATAGGCTAACATACCGAAGGTTGGACAAAATGGTTTATGTTCATTACAACATGAAGCTAAAGGTTAAGCATGTGCAGATGGATGCAAGGAGAGGAGAGGGAGATTACGACCCAACAGATGATGTGTACTTGCGAGACGATGATGACCCTATGGTTTCATGGGTTGCAAGAAGCACAACTGAGCGTGGTGAGGCAGAACTTGACGAGGAGGGTGAAGAACCAGGCGAAACACAACGACCTAATACTTTTCTCGCAGCAGCTGTGCAGCAGGCAGTGGAGGAGGGAGATGACATCTATGTGCAGACGGTTGGAGACGAGTCAGCAACGGGACGTGATGAGGAAGTTAATGTAACACCTCAAATTTTTTGGAAATTTTTTGGGATTTATCTAGAAATTTTTCTCAAATTAAAATAGATTATTAAGCACTTAAGAAACAGTAATGGGTTATTAAATGAATTTTGGGTTAAAGAAATTCTTATGAAAAGCCCAAATAATAACCAATTAATTAGGCACATTTAGAGTAGGCCCATAAGCCTAATTCCACGACTTTGGACCTAAGCCCACCTAATAGAAACGTAAATTGGGTAATTTATGAATTTAAAATAGGATATATACACCAATTAGGAGGTAAATAGTGGATAAATTTGAAAATTCAAACATTTCGGAATAATTATCAAATAGCCGTCTATCGCGAGACCGCCACTGCATGCTAACGGCCCCTCCATGACCGCTAATTCCTTCTGATTCTGTGAATGGAAGAAGCGTGGAAAGCTTAGATCTTTGACATCCAAATCCTCATGGATCGAAGTGTGTAGACATGTAAACATATCTAGGACTCTTGGGGATCGATCCTACCCCTAATTAGGACTCCCAACTCGATCAAATCCTCAACCCTAACTCAAAACCCTATAAATAGACGCTAACTTCGACCCATGTGAATCCTAATGTTGGCTCACGTATTTCGAAGGTAAGAAGACATCATCTCAAGTTAGTTCTTTAGAATAATTTGTTCTCCTTAGTTTTATCTAACTTTCCTCCAATTTTCGTGCTAGAAGACCCAACCGTTGAAGAATTAGGGCATCTGCAAGTCACTGGTTCGCTACAGGCTGCACAGGAACCAGTACGCCGGTCCAGTGAAGATCAGGAGATTAGAATCCCTAAACGAGGTTAGTTCATGTAGTGTCTTTAGAACTTTTTGTTCCCCTTTGTATCTTCTACCTACTCTCCAATTTTCACGAATATAGGTCAAGAGAATAAGAAGATAGAGGGGCGGAAAGTTGTTAGTTTGGTACAAGACGTGTAAGAACCTGAGCGATCTTCCAGTTAAAAATTCCAAGTCTAAAGCTTGTCCCAAAGGTAGGTTATCTCGTGGATGGATAAAATACCAAGTTATGAATAAAAGTCCTTTGATTTCATGAATTTTCATGCTTTCTACATGGAGTATTTAAGGTTTTAGTGGCACTGCGCATCTAGGTTATTTCTGCATGCATAATTTCTACCCTTAATGACAATGATGATGATCTTAGCTTAATTCATGACAACCTATGTATCTCCATGAGTTATCTTCATTGTAGCAATGTTTTATCTCTCTGTGTAGCATATTTTATATGATTTACTACTCTAGATTAGCGTGTACTTCGATTTTACTGTTGTCCGCCACAAACAGAATGAAACGGTCTTCATGTGACCGCCAGTGATATATAGAGGCCATGCGACAGACCGCTAAGCCCTGGTAGGCGGCCATCATGTGACCGCTATTTATTCTATTCTCTGCTGCCTGTTAACTCTAAACAGATTGCATATTGACCTTAACAACTATATGATAAACCTAGGTAAATAGGTTCTATTCCTAGTTTTGACTTTATATTTGCAATATTAGTTATATTGTGCATCATCCTTGATAGATTGCATGTCTTACATGGGTTTAAATGCTTATTTTAGCATATGCTATTTTCATGCCAAAACATATATTTTTGTAGCAATGATCACATGTTCACATATTCGTTTTGATTTGATCGCTGTTTTACTACGATCCTTTCTCATATATAGTCTTTTCATAAGTACATAGTGCGTACCCTGGGACGTGATAGTTAATTTGGATGAAGAACTCATCATTGGGGGTGGAGACACATCGTATGCGTACAATGATACAGCATGGGAGCGATTGATGTAACCTCCAGCAAATCCACGTCCACCGCCAGCTCAAGTGAAATAATATATACAAATGGAATCGCATATTTGATTAGAGAGCGTAGGCATATGTCTATGTATGATGATGTAAGGAATATATTACAGGATGAGCCGACAAATGAACAATGGTCTCGGGTTGCTGCACCGCGACATTCAATATCTACGGAACCCAGAAGGTTATCCACTTCTAGAGAGGCTAGGGGGAGTTCATCATTTAGAGAGGTGAAATTATATTGCCATATGTACATTTATATGATGTATTTCATTGCTAATTGAATATATTATCATTTCAAATGTGTAGTCTTCGGTAGCATCCAAACAACCATCTCAGTTTGCTGCGCTACGACGCTCAGCATCTAAGGCACCTAGTCATTCATCTCAAGTATACGTATAGACTTACACAGTACAAAGTAACTTGAACTTCTTATCTAACAAAGCGCCAGCTTCTCAGGCATCTAGAGGGACACAACATGCAGCAGATAAGTCGCCGCCTGCTCCATAGAAGAAAAAATCATCATGAACCACATTATTCAAGACCAAAAAGGACACATAATCACCATTAAATCTGATAAATATTGTAGATTTGGAGACATTAGATCCCAATGCAGATGATGACACTCCCGAGCCATCTGTTGAGCCCCACATCAGTGGGAGTCATGACTCCGATGAGGACAGTACACCGACAGGGTCTTCATCCCATAGTCGTGGCGGTTCTCAAGGTGGTCAACGGAGTCGTCGTGGGGATACTAGTGCTGGTGGCAGAGAGCATAGCAGTGGTCAAGGCAGAGGTCATGGGGGGCGTGAACGTGCAGCATGGACAGGGGAGCAGCACTTCACACATGCCACGAAAGATGAGCACCATGGTGCTCCACCGCCAGGGACGAGGCGGGCAGCTGATCATTGAGATCCCTACAATGGAAGTTCTGTTGCACACAGTACTGTAGACATGCCATTCCTGACGTCTCCTGAACAATTTCATATCACTATACAACGCCCCGCGGCGGCTTTTACATTTTGAATCACTTGAGTGCTTCCTTTTCTTGGGTCTTCTTCTGCCTTTTTCGGCATCCGGAATCGTCTCGTCACAGCATTCGGACGGCATCAACACCAGTCAGACGCATCGGAAGGTTCCGAAACCAGGAAGGGTGTCTGCCGGGCGACTGCCAACGCCTTGTCTGAGGACCCAGGCGGGTCTTCATGGGAGCGTCCAGGCTCCTGGACGCCCCCATTATTTTTATTTATTTTTTAAACCCAAAAAAAATGAATATATATATATTAATGGAGGCGTCCAGGACCCTGGACGCCTCCATGAAAACAAAAATAAATAATATAAAATGCCAGTTGGCATAAAAAAATAAAACAAAAAAATAAAAATATATTTTCTTGGAGGCGTCCAGGCCCCAGGACGTCCCCATCAACTCACTCATGGGCCCCACCCACCGATCGACGGTTTGTCGTGTGTGAAAGAATCCAAATTGTGGAGACATCCAGAAGGCTGGACGCGCCCATTTCCAAATCACGGGTCGCCGCTCCAAAACCACGTGTTGTGTTAAACCGTGTGCGACTTTCGGTGAAGTTCGATGGGAGTTATGGAGGCGTCCGGGACACTGGACGCCTCCATGAAAATATTCAAAAAAAATGAATAAAAATAGAATAAAATATCTTTTTTGCCCTGATGGAGGTGTCCAGGGTCCTGGACGCCTCCACCCTCCGGAACCCTATAAATAGAGGCCCACCCCCTCAGTTCTGGGGGAGCTTCTAAGAGATCCGATAGGCTACCGAAGCCAGAGGCTACCGGAGTCATTTCTAACCCGTGGGGTCTTTTGTAGGTGGAGGTTCCGCCGGCTTCTCGGGTGCCCACGCTCGCGAGAGGAAGGTCGTCTTCATCCACCGCGCTTCCACGTCGTCCCTATGCTGCCGGAGCTCCGCCGGATTTCACCATCGGCACATCCAATAAGCCAATCATTTCCTTTTCTTCGTAGTTCTTTTGCATTCATCATCTCGCATCCTCTATCCCCCTTCATAAGGGCGCCTCTTCTTATATACTTCTTGCATCCATCATCTCATTTTCCTCCTACTCGAGTCTGAGAGGGATTTAAAAGACAACACCAACCAGGTGTGTGTCTTGCCATCATTTTGTTATTTTTATCGCAAGGATTTGAATACTACACCTTCATCTTTCTAATCCACTCGTTACTTGTTTGTCGTTGTTTTGCAAGGGTACCCAAGGAAAGCCCTCTCCGTCGGCCGGCCGAAGGGGGAGGAAGAAGCAACCCGCCATCTCCTGCTCTTGAGGTAGGCGCGATCACTTTCTTTATTTTGGGGTCTTTTGGCCCATGGCGATCACATCATGTTCTCGAGGCCGCGGCGAGTCACTTCCCCAATGGCCGTTTAAATTCCCGTTCTTATATTCTCTTTATATTCTGTTATATTCTTATCTGCTCATATTCTCGAGGCCGCGGCGAGTCACTTCCCCAATGGCCGTTTAAATTCCCGTTCTTATATTCTCTTTATATTCTGTTATATTCTTATCTGCTCACATTCTCGAGGCCGCGGCGAGTCACTTCCCCAATGGCCGTTTAAATTCCTGTTCTTATATTCTCTTTATATTTTGTCATATTCTTATCTATTCATATTCTCGAGGCCGTGGCGAGTCACTTCCCCAATGGCCGTTTAAATTCCCGTTCTTTATATTCTCCTTATATCTTGTTATATTCTTATCTGCTCATATTCTCGAGGCCGCGACGAGTCACTTCCCCAATGGCCGTTTCAATTCTTGCTATTTGATTTCTGCACCATTCCCGTCCCCCCGAGGCCGCGGCAAGTCGCTTCCCGCTATGGCCGTTTAACCCCCATATCTTGCTATATTACATTTGTCCCGCTCACCCCGCCGGAGCAATCTCCCGTGGTGGCCCCTTCTCTTTTCTCTTATTTCTGTGTTGCAGCAAACAAGAGGAGCCCGCGCGCTCCGCGTCCTCTTCACTCCTCGAACCGCGTGACGTCGCTCACAGATTGGCGATCACGGTGGGACTTCTACTGCTTCCTTTTGACTACCCTTGCAAGTTCGGAACCGTCCGTGCCTCTCCACCTTGGCGCCCTCGCACGCCCCCGTTGTGCTCACGGCAGCACTGTCAGTTATGATTGGTTGGGTGTTTATTATATGTTTGTTATTTCTGTTATTTTCTTACTCTATATCTCTGTCAGCATTCCATTGCATACATCCATCCCTCTTTTATATCCTTTTTCATTTTTTCTAAGGATCACCCTTTCCCGGTGAAGGAAGGACTCTCCGTTTGAGAATTCCTCTCAACGGACTAGAATCTCCTCCACTGGGACCTCCGTAAGTCCCCGACATCAAAGAATCTCCTCTTCGTTCACTGGGCTGGTTGTATCATTGAAGTTCCCCGGAGTTAGTCATCCATTAGTGGTGAGACGAGAGACCCTAGCTGACACGGCGGTGAAACAAAAATAAACTAGGGTCCCTATTTTGTGTGAACTTCGGATCTCGCTAAAAACATAAAAAAATCATCAAAATCAAAACACAAAAAAGGGCGTAAAGGCATCCACTTGTTTGATAATCTCTGCTACCTGCTTGCTAGTGTATGTTTTTACGTTCTGGGAAAACTGTGAGCATGGCTCACGAGTCTTTTGAGGAGAACCACCCTAGTCGTGGTTTGTCAGCCGACCCGCGAGTCTATGCTATGGACTCGGGTCCTTCTCATGAGCCCTCGCATGAGGTGCAGGTTATTGCCGGGGACACGTCCCCACCACAGGATATCTCTTCCTTACTGGGCGTCCTCGCCAACACGGAGCTTACCTCTGAACAGCTCCGGGCCTTCCAGGCCATTCTGAAGGGGAAATCTGTTTCCCCACGCCCCAGGAATCAACTCCGGCCATCGCACCTCTCCAAGAGTCCGTGCAAGCCATTCCATCTCCTTCATTGGCGCAAGCCATCCAGTCTCCCTCGCTTCAAGGACAAGCGAGCCAACAACCACCCTCATTCCAGTTCCCGTCACAATCTCAAACTCCCGTTGTTCCCCACATACCGCTTCAGCCGGGGCCGACTGTCGGCGGTCCGGCAGCTCCCTCTCATTCGGGGTTCCCCCCTCAAGTCTCCGGGAGACAGTTTCTCCCCCAGTGGCAAGTGCCACCTTCACCTCCAGAGGAGCTCGCCCAATCGCTCCTCAATAGGTTCAATCGCATGGACGAGCAGTTTCAAAATCTGAGAAGAATGGTGGACGTGAAAGCCACCCCGGAGGTTGCTTTGCCAATCCTTCCCGTCATTCATCTTCCTCCCTCTGAAATGCCCACGTACCGCAGATACAATGGTACCGGCAACCCCTTCATTCACCTCAAGGATTTCATGTATGAGTCCTCCTATTGGCAAAATGATCAGAGGTCCCTGGCATACCTCTTTCGAGATCATTGGATGGTCCCGCGCTAGAGTGGTTCTATTCTTTGGAGCCCCGCGAGGCCGAGAATTTTGAAATAGTCCAGAGAAGGTTCTTGCAGAAATATAGGGATATGGTCGGTCCCTCACTCTCCATTACCGACCTAGTGGCCGAAAAGATGAAGCCCGACGAGGATTTTGTCCGCTATGCTGATAGATGGAGGTCTCTGGCGGAAAGAATAAGGGATACCCTCTCCGAGCCCGAACAAGTGAAGATGATTGTGTCTAATGCAACCCCACAGTTCAGACACGTCTTGGCCATGAATAAACTTACTACAATGGAGGAACTCTATGAAAGGGCCCGGTACATCCAAACCCAGTTAAAAGACTCCCCCATTATGAACATGTTTGAGTCGCCGAAGCCCAAAGTGGTCAGAAAGACAGGCACTGGTGTCCCGGGCGGAGCCACAGAAGGGGTCGTGACAAATGAGCAAGTGGGTGCGGTCAACAATGCCAACTATGCAGTCAACCCAAGGCCTCCACAAATGCCCCGACTTCCCCTCCAACCAGGTCCTTTCCCTCTTCGTCCTCCACCCCAAAATAATCCACCCCAGGATAATATGCCTCCATTACGTCAACCCCAGCAACAACAACCACAACCTCAGCAACAACAACCACCACACCACTTCAGTATAACCAAGTTCCACCCCCGGGGAATTATGGTCCCCAACAGCAACAAAGGAGGCCGATCGGTCCCAAGAGAGCCTACTATCCACCGTTGCCAGAAACTCTGGCGGATATTTTCAACGCCCTTATGGCCTCAAACATACTTGTGCTACCCAGGGAAAGGCCCGTGTGGCCCCCGAATGTTGATACCTCCAAATACTGCGTCTACCACAGGCAGCCAGGACACACAGTAGATTACTACTTCCATTTCAAAGATTACATCCACGATATGAATGATGAACATCAAATAGATTGGGATGAAATGAGACGATACGTCGCCGCTCTCAAGGCTAGGAGACCTCCTCATAGGCCACAGCAGCAGTTACAACAGCAGCAGTTACAATAGCAGCAGTAGCAGCAGCAACCACAACAACAACAACAGCCTCAGCAGGCCCCACAACAACAGCCCAACATGGGCATAATCCAGAATCCATTACCGAAGCACCAACAGCCCAATCATCAGGTAACCCCATCTCCTCCTTCCGGAAGTCGGGAGAGAGCAGGTGTGGCACCCGAAAGTACCTCTATTCTTTCTTCCTCCAACCCTATCGTCATGCAACCCCCTCGCCTTGCCCGGGTAGCACCTCTCTCTCATCAACCCGCGTCAGTATCGCCTTCACCAGTTCCACTACCATTACGCCCCCTCATCGCACCCCATGATCCTATCAGCCGACACCCTCCACTACGCCTCACACCCTCTCATCTTCTCTCACTCCCCCACTTTACCATCCACCTCTACCACATTTCCCCTACGCCTTCTAAGCCCCTTATCACCGTCAACCGTACGTAACCCCGCTGTCTCCACCATATCACCACTAATGCCTTCAAAACCACTCATTACCCATCCTCCACCTCAAAACCATTGCCCGCTTCAAGCCCTACCCACTTCTACTTCGTCTCCACCTCCACCTTCCAGACCCCTTATCCTTCATAACCCGTGTGATATCCCCTCTACCTCCACCATGCCTCCACCTAACAAACCCTCATCAGAATCCCTGCTCCCGTCATCACCCCTGCTTCATCAACCATTCCTCCACCACTACCCCTCAAATCCCTATTAAAACCCACTGCTACCCCCACATAGGTACAAAAGCCGCAGGCAATGGTGCTCCGGAGTGGAAGGATTTTCCACAGGGTTTTCCCCACAACAGTCAGAATCCTGAGCAATCTCAGCTAGAGAAGGATGATGGAGAACAACCAGAAAGAGCTATCCCTGGAACACAGTATGATCTATTGAAACACTTGGACAAGACGCCTGCTCGGATCTCCATCCTGAGCTACTTCAAAGATCCACATCCCACCAGGCAGCCTTAATGGAGTATCTTCAAAAGGTCATGGTGAATGAGGACCTCCCTGTAGAAAAGATCTCTACTGTCCTGACCCCAACGGACACACAACCGGCCATCATGTTCCACAACTACGAGCTCGCTCCCAAGGAAGCTCGAAATATGCACTGTGCATTTCAATAAAAATTAATGGGGTATCCATAAACCCGTGCCTTGTAGACACGGGTGCGTCCATAAATGTGATCTCCATGAGCACTCTTCAGTTGTGTGGGGTCGACGAGGAACAAATAAGACCTTCCTCGATCACAGTCACGGCCTATGACAATAGCAAAAGGTCGCCGCAGGGGATGATTATTCTGAAGGCAGAACTAGGTCCCATGTCAATTCTCACGGAATTCCATGTCCTCGACATTGACCCCACATTCAAGGCTATACTGGGTCGCCCTTACATCGAAGCCATGGATGTTGTGCCTTCCACCAACCATCAGTGCCTGAAGTTTCCTTACAATGGGAGGATTATTAAAGTGGTCAGCACTCCTGTCCTTCACATAGTGGATGATATCAACACCTCTCTGCCCTCCGTTTGGCCATCTCATCGGCCCATATTGTCATTGCTGGACGTGCATGATCTATCTCACGTTCCACTAGCACCAAAGGAGCCGGTCAGGGCAACCACAACATCATATCTCCCTTTTCACTCCAAAGGGTGGGAGATTATGAGGAACATCAGCTACCAATAGGGTAAAGGTCTGGGCGCACAGTTACAGGGTAGGCTCAAACCGCCAAAGGAAATTAGGCCAAACCGCAGGTTTGGCCTAGGCTTCAAAGGACCGTTCAAGGCTGATTGGAAGCCCCTCACATGGACTCTATCAAACCACTTCAACAGAGGGCCCGTTGTTCAGATGGGAGATTACCCACGAGAAGCATATGGGGGATCACATGCTGTATATTTGGCTGAAAAATGTCCGAGGATCATCAAAAGAGGCAAGATCAAAGATCCGGAATGCGAGTGGGACAAATGGTTCGACATACGGGACATTTCTGTTGCACTGGAAAGGATGTTCTTGTCTCCGCAGCTTGAAGGACCACCATTGATCTCCGGAATACCAGAGAATATTACCACTCTTGCCAAGGTTCCAAACTATCCTCGTCCTCGCCAGAAGGACCCTGTCATCGACGGATCTTCATCCATCCTCAACATTGCCGTCGACGGCTCATTAGCCGCCATCTTCTCCATCCACTCGTCTCAGCCTTTGCTGATATTTTCTTCCTGGGCCAGACAATTGTCTGATGATCTTCCCAGGTCCCCTTCTTTGCTTACATACCTACGCGGGCTTTTCAACCCGCGCCAGGTCTTCAACCATGATCTGCTCTATGAGCCTCGCTGGTGCGGACACCCGAGCAGTTGATCGGCACGACACACCGAGCCACCGTACCGCACACGGAGCACGACACGAGCCACCTCAGCGTCCATCTGGCTCGGAGACAGCTTGGAGACTCCGCCTTGAGCCTCCCCATTTATTATATTTAGCTAGACTTTATGTGTGTGTAATTTGTATTTATTTCGTTGCATTCGGTTTGCCATTTTGAGTGTAATAGGGGCTTACGAGCATTTCGGACCCCGTGGGCCCCCCGGGCCCCACCACATTGGGCCACCTCAGCCTAGGGTCCCACATGGGGCCAGTCAACATGCCACATGGGAGCATCTAGAAGTTTGAATGGTATTTGGACACATGGGGGACAATGGACTTGAAAAGTCCAAATGAGAGGCCACCTACCCCCACCTACCAAGTCCAACTTCCACATCCTTGCCATTCTAGTCAATAGGCCGCCCCCCCCCCTTTATTTTTTTTTAATTTTCATTTGTGTGGATGGTCACATGCAATCCTAGCCCTCAATCTCCCACCCCTAGATCCAACGGTGGAGGATTGATTAGATTGGTGACCTATATATGCTTGTAATTTCCATTTTTGATGAATTAATGCCATTTGGAATCAAGAAATTGTTGGAGCTCCAGCTTGGTGCGCCCCTCTCTTCCCCCTTGCAGCTGTGAAGGTTGCCTCTGGAGGTGTGACTCCTCCCCTATCAGTTCCGGTCATCGCCGCCGCCGCCACGAGCCGCCACCGCACCGCCATCGCCTTCGCCGGAGTTCTGTCCACGCAGTACCACAGCCACTTCCACGAAATTCCAGTCTCAGCCACGGCCTCAGATCGAGCTGGAACTTTTACTGGATGTCCCAGAGGTGTCCAGCACGTCCTCAGAATTTTGGTTGGTCATAAAGATCTCATTTGGTATTTTTTGATTTTCGTCCAATCACAGTTTCCAGATCTGTCTACTGTCTGTTTCCATTTCCACCCGCCCAGAGTTTCAAGTCTTAGGTCCTTTTTTTGATTTTGTTTGGTTCTGCCAATTTAACTGGGTGTCCCTTGCATCCATCCCTTCATCCACCATTTTTTTTAATTTTTGGTTCGTCCATTTCATATTTTCTAAAATTCGTTCTCAGTCCTAGCTACAGTACTTTCTGCCAGTTCCCAGATCCGACCACCAGACACTCCAAAAATCCTATCAAATCACCACCAGCTCCAAATCCAATTCTAAAAATTGTCCCAGCTTTATGGTTTGAATAGATACAAAGTTAAAGAAGATCTTGAAGTCTGATTCCTACGGAAAGTAGGCGGTCAACAGTGGTTCTCAGACAAGTACCCTGTAAATCTGATGTCTCGGTTACTGTACAACAGGGATTTGTAAATTCATTAAAGTCTAGATCCGGCTAGATCCATCAGATCTCTTTAAGTCTAGATTGAAGCATTTGAAGAGAGCTTTCCAACGATAGCTCATGCGTCCCGATCCGACGTCGGGATCGACCGCAGCGGCTGTTTTCGCCGGAGCGCGCACCTGAAAACAGCAAGCAGAAATCCGTGGGCAGCATTCCAAAAGCTTGGAGATCGGAGTTGTTCGGCCACCGGTCGGTGTTCCCGGCCGACCGCCTTCCGTGGAGACGTGCCACCAGGGGTCCCCATCACAGTGGGACCCACTCCTGCAGATCCGGAGGCCAGCGCCACCCGTGGGCCCCACGGGCCCGCAGAACCCGCCGTTCGGAAAGCACTAAAACGCGGAGTTCGGCACCGCCGGGCGACATCAAGATGCTGCCCGTCAACCCGAGTTGCGTGATTCCCGGGCTCCACATGTGACCTTTTACCTCCCTGCGTGGAGTGGGTCAAATCTTTGTATTGCTGTGATATTGTTTAACCGGGAGTCCGTGATTCGGCCGGGGTTGTCTTCGCCACGCCGGGAGCGTGGAGGTAATGGTCCGAACCTCTTGGCGTTCATTTGCTTAGCTAGTATACGGTCTTTTGCCGCTGCCGAGAGTGTAGGTACTAGCCCGTGTGTCCATGTCACCGCTGTGAGAGTGAGAGTGACCCGTCCCGCGACTCGATCCGAGTCCGGAAGTTGAGTCGGACTACCCTTGACCTCCGCCGGTTCCTTAACCGCGCACGGTCCGCGCTTTCCCTCGCTTGGGACGACGAGTGAGCTTCCACTTCTGTTAGCGACGTTTTACCACTAGGAGCTCGTAGTGTCGGGCTTAGTGTCTCCCTGGTGTGTGCTGCTGGTCGCGTCTTCATCTAGAGTCCGAGGGTGGCACCATATAGTGTCGTCTCCTGAGTCCGTCCCGCATCAGTTTGGTATCAGAGCAAGTCGAGTCTAGGGTAGTCGTTGCATAAGTCTTGCATAGTCTAAGGTTACCCCACACACACCTTCACTCGGTATATCCAAAGGTGTTGTCCGACCGTTAGGCTTCGCCTACCGGGAAGACCACACACTTGCGCGAGTGACCTTCGGGTCGATTACCTCCGCCGCGTACCGAGTCTTGGCCGTGTCTAGGGTGTAGTCGAGTCTCATTCTTTTCAAAAAAAAAAAAAAGTGTTTTAAATTGCATTCTTTCAAAATACCAAAAAAAGGAGTGTTTTCAAATTGCAATTAGGTCTAAGTGTATCATTTAGTGTGTTTGCATTAGTCGGTCGTTGTCACCTAGTTCGTACGTCTTTGCATGCCCACCCGTCGAGGCACCCAATACTCGCCACCACCACCTATGGCGGACTCCCGAGCCCGTAGTTCCGATGAGTCTTCCACGGCCGAGATGTTCCGGGCCATCATGGATCGTTTAGACACGCGTATGGATGGTCTTAGTACGCGTATGGATGGCATAGGGACGCGTCTAGAAGGGAGGATGAAGGTCCTCGAGGATCGGGTCGGGGTTTCGGAGCAGTCCATTCAAGGCCTTGTTGGGAGGATTGCCGTCCTAGAGAGGGGCCCAGTAGCGGCGCAACCCGCGCCGACGAACGGCCAACAAGAGCCGGTGCAGCAACCCGCTGTGCCAAGGGCTCAGGTAGAGGATGTCGGGAGGCAACAGGCGCCTATAGTGGATGATTATGCCTCCGACAATGATCACGGGGGTAACGGTCGTCGTCATCAACGACGGAATCGTGATGACGAGGATGACGACCGCATTCTTAGGGGTGTGCGTGCGGACCCTCCCACTTTTAGCGGGTCCTTGGACCCTAGGGTGTATCTAGATTGGGAGGCCGGTATGGACCGGTACTTCGAGTGGTTTGAGATGACGGACCACCGAAGAGTCCGATATGCGAAGATGAAGCTGCAAGGGCAGGCCCAAACTTATTGGATCAATGTGGAGAGCCTGCTCAACCAGCGACGTCAACCCCAAATCGGTACCTGGGATGATATGAAACTCAAATTGAGGGAGAAGTACCTTCCTGCCTCATATCGCCAACGTCTTATAGACAAGTGGCAAAGCATCTCCCAAGGGAACCGATCCGTGACCGAGTACACCGCCGAGTTCGATGAGTATTATTTGCGGTGCGGGGTCACGGAAGAGAGCACCATGACGATATCCCGCTTTCGGAGAGGTTTGCGGCCTAATTATCAATATGAACTCTTTCGCCGCAATGCCACCACTTTGGAGCAGGCATATCAGATTGCTCTCGAATTGGAGCAGTTCGAGGCCGAGTTCGAGTCACCCCATCGGTTGGGCTCCTTTCCCCTTCGTAGTGTCGAGTCCCGTGGCTCATCTGGCACATATCCGAGGGCCCCCATGGCTCGACCTCAGGAGCCCGCTCGCCACGAGCCCTTTGCTCCTAGGCCTCGCCTCCACCCCCGAGGGACCTTCCTCGTCCCCAGCATCTTACGGCCCCACCCATAGCCCGTCCACCGGCACCTGCACCACCCGCACGTCCTTTGTTGCCTACGCCTCCTATCCGTCGGGAGGATAAAGGTAAAGGACCTATGATTGGGGAGCCTAGTGGATCACGGCAGCAGTGTTATCGCTGCAATGGGTTTGGCCATTTCGCCAACCAGTGTCCCACTCGCCCATCTCTTCACATTGGGGACACACAGGCTGAGGATACCACCCCTGCGGGCCTAGAGTTAGTCAGCTATGAGGCAGATGAAGAGCTAGCTGACGAGTACTATGAGATGGGAGGTGAGGCCCAGGATGCCCAGCAGTTAGACGATACCCATGTGGGGGTCGTCAGATGTATCCTCACCCAGCCACAGGTCAGTGATGACTGGCGTCGGACCACTATCCTTCATGTATTCTGTAGGCTGGGAAAGCAAATTTGCAAGGTGGTCATCGATAGCGGGAGTTGTATCAATGCAATCTCCACGAACGCTGTCACTCGTCTTGGTCTCACACCCGTAGACCACCCTTGCCCCTACCAGGTATCATGGGTGGATACAACTTCCATTTCGGTCAGGCTGCGGTGCTTGGTCCCGCTGCAGCTCCACTCCTACCGTGACGAGATCTGGTGTGATGTTCTTCCCATGGAAGTGGGAAGTATCATTCTTGGTAGGCCGTGGTTATTCGACCGAGATGCCACACTCCATGGTCGGTCGAACACCTGTACCTTCGACCACGATGGCCAGCGGGTCACCCTCCAACCCGTTCGGCCCAGGAGCCCATCTGTTAGGGGTCCTACTGGCCCTAGTACTCCGAAGCCTTCCGTTCCCGGGCCTAGTACCCCATCCCCAGCTCGGGCTATGACCGTTACCTCTGGCCCAGGAGAGCCCTCGACGAGGAGATTGATGATGATTAGCTCCCGGGAAATGGAGCAGGAGCTTAGTCAGGGCTGTCCGGTGTTTGCCATTACGGTCCGAGAGGTGGAGCGGGACTCCGAGGGTGAGCTCCCACCCGAGGTTGTTCCCATTCTGCAGGAGTATGCTGATGTATTCCCCGATGAGCTTCCCGAGGGACTCCCACCTATGCGGGATATTCAGCATGCCATCGACCTTGTTCCGGGCTCTTCTTTGCCCAATCTTCCTCATTATCGAATGAGCCCCACGGAGCATGCCGAGCTTAAACGGCAGGTCGATGAGCTTGTGCAGAGAGGATCTGTCCGGGACAGCATGAGTCCATGTGCTGTACCCGCATTACTCGCCCCGAAGAAGGATGGCACGTGGAGAATGTGCATTGATAGTCGTGCCATCAACAAAATCACCGTGAAGTACAGGTTCCCTATTCCCCGCCTTGATGACATGCTGGACATGATGGCAGGTGCCACTATCTTTTCGAAGATCGATCTTAAGAGCGGCTATCATCAGGTGAGGATTAGGCCAGGTGATGAGTGGAAGACCGCATTTAAGACCAAGGACGGTCTATATGAGTGGTTGGTCATGCCTTTTGGGTTGACCAATGCCCCTAGCACTTTCATGCGGCTCATGACTCAGGTCCTTCGACCTTTCATTGGAGTCTTTGTAGTGGTGTATTTTGATGATATCCTTATCTATAGCCGCACCACAGGGGACCACTTAGACCACCTTCGGCAGGTCTGTATACTTCTTCGGCGAGAGCAGTTGTTTGCGAACCCACAGAAGTGTGCTTTCATGACATCTCAGCTTACCTTCTTGGGTTTCATTGTGTCTAGTACTGGGGTCTCCGCCGATCCGGAGAAGGTCCGGGCCATTGTTGAGTGGCCGGAACCCCGTACGGTTCATGATGTCCGCAGCTTTCATGGCCTTGCGACGTTCTATCGTCGCTTCATCCGCGGATTTAGCTCCGTCACTGCCCCGATCACGGATTGCATCCGTAAGGGCACATTTGTATGGACGAAGGCCGCATCTGCTGCCTTCAGGGACATCAAGGAGCGCATGACCCAGACACCTATCCTTCGACTGCCTGATTTCTCGAAGGTGTTTGAGGTCTGTTGTGATGCGTCGGGTGTTGGGATAGGAGGAGTTTTGAGTCAGGAGTCCCACCCGATCGCATATTTCAGCGAGAAGCTGAATGATGCGAAACTGCGATATTCCACATATGATAAAGAGTTTTACGCAGTTGTTCAGGCTCTTAGGCATTGGAGGCATTACCTATTACATCAGGAGTTTGTCTTATACTCCGATCATGAGGCTTTGAGGTACCTCCATTCCCAAAAGAAGCTGAATTCGCGTCATAGTCGTTGGGTTGAGTATCTCCAGCAGTTCACCTTTGTGCTAAAACATAAGGCTGGAGTGGAGAACAAGGTGGCCGATGCCTTGAGTCGGCGAGCATGTCTTCTTACCACCATGAGTGCCGAGGTCATAGGGCTAGAGAAGATGAAGGAGGCCTATGTTGATTGTCCTGACTTCGGTCAGATTTTTACTACTCTCCAGGCCGGGCCCTCGAGAGACCATGATGATTATGTGCTTCAGGAGGGTTACCTCTTTCGAGGTAGCAGGCTATGTGTTCCCCGAACTTCGGTTCGAGATTTCCTAGTGTGGGAACTACATGCGGGAGGTCTAGCCGGCCACTTTGGTCGGAACAAGACTATTGAGGCAGTGGAGCATCGATTTTATTGGCCGAGCTTGAAGCGCGATGTTGCTAACATCGTGGCTCAGTGCCGTACATGTGCTACGGCCAAAATGAAGAAGCAAAGCTCGGGCCTTTATACGCCTCTCCCCGTGCCTGATGCCCCGTGGCAGGATGTCAGCATGGATTTTGTTTTGGGATTGCCACGTACCTCCAGGAAGCATGATTCGGTCTATGTGGTGGTTGACCGTTTCTCGAAGATGGCCCTCTTTATCCCTTGCTCAAAGACTTCGGATGCTTCTAGGGTAGCCCGCCTATTCCTTACTCATGTGGTGTGCAAGTTCGGGTTGCCTCGCACTATAGTGTCTGACCGTGATGTTAGGTTCACTTCCTATTTTTGGAAGACACTATGGCATATGATGGGTACGCACCTCAAGTTTTCCACTGCATACCATCCCCAGACAGATGGTCAGACCGAGGTGGTCAATAGGAGTCTGGGTGATCTTTTGAGATGTCTTGTTAGGGACCGCATTGGGGATTGGGATCTCATTCTACCTATGGCTGAGTTTGCATATAATGATTCGGTGAATAGGTCTACTGGCATGAGTCCATTTGAAATTGTCACAGGTCGTAGGCCTAGGAAACCCGTTGACCTTGTCCCCATGCCTGTCCATGCTAGAGTGTCGGAGTCGGCCGAGTCATTTGCTAGGCATGTTAGGAGTTTGCATGACGACATCCGTCGTCACATTGAGTCCAGCAATGCACGGTACAAGGAGTTAGCCGATGCCCACCGACACCACCGAGAGTTCCACGAGGGCGAATACGTCATGATCAGGGTAAGACCTGAACGGTTTCCCTCTGGAACCGTTAAGAAGTTGCAAGCTCGCGGAGCCGGTCCATTCAGAGTGTTGAAACGCGTTGGATCCAATGCGTACGTTGTGGACTTGCCCGAGGAATATGGTATAAGCTCTACCTTCAATGTATCGGATCTTGTTGCATATAGGGACCCAGCGGTGATCCCTAGTGAGCCTTTTGAGCCATCTCCTCCCCTTGAGAGTGATCCCACACCTGAGTGTCCACTTCCACCTCCAGCCCCTTTTTCACGGCAGCGTGAGCATATAGATCGTATACTGGACGAGCAAGTGACGGTTACCAGGAGTGGATCTTACCCGCGCTACCTAGTGCGATGGAGAGGACGGCCCGCTACTGAGGACACATGGATCACACATGGTGAGTTGCAGCAGATTGATCCGGACCTTTTGGAGCGATACAGGAGCGATGCAGACCCTTACTCGACAGGGTCGAGTTTCTCCCACCCGGGGAGAATTGGTGCGGACACCCGAGCTGTTGATCGGCACGACACACCGAGCCACCGGTACCGCACACGGAGCACGACACGAGCCACCTCAGCGTCCATCTGGCTCGGAGACAGCTTGGAGACTCCGCCTTGAGCCTCCCCATTTATTATATTTAGCTAGACTTTATGTGTGTGTAATTTGTATTTATTTCGTTGCATTCGGTTTGCCATTTTGAGTGTAATAGGGGCTTACGAGCATTTCGGACCCCGTGGGCCCACGGGCCCCCGGGCCCCACCACATTGGGCCACCTCAGCCTAGGGTCCCACATGGGGCCAGTCAACATGCCACATGGGAGCATCTAGAAGTTTGAATGGTATTTGGACACATGGGGGACAATGGACTTGAAAAGTCCAAATGAGAGGCCACCTACCCCCACCTACCAAGTCCAACTTCCACATCCTTGCCATTCTAGTCAATAGGCCGCCCCCCCCTTTATTTTTTTTTAATTTTCATTTGTGTGGATGGTCACATGCAATCCTAGCCCTCAATCTCCCACCCCTAGATCCAACGGTGGAGGATTGATTAGATTGGTGACCTATATATGCTTGTAATTTCCATTTTTGATGAATTAATGCCATTTGGAATCAAGAAATTGTTGGAGCTCCAGCTTGGTGCGCCCCTCTCTTCCCCCTTGCAGCTGTGAAGGTTGCCTCTGGAGGTGTGACTCCTCCCCTATCAGTTCCGGTCATCGCCGCCGCCGCCAAGAGCCGCCACCGCACCGCCATCGCCTTCGCCGGAGTTCTGTCCACGCAGTACCACAGCCACTTCCACGAAATTCCAGTCTCAGCCACGGCCTCAGATCGAGCTGGAACTTTTACTGGATGTCCCAGAGGTGTCCAGCACGTCCTCAGAATTTTGGTTGGTCATAAAGATCTCATTTGGTATTTTTTGATTTTCGTCCAATCACAGTTTCCAGATCTGTCTACTGTCTGTTTCCATTTCCACCCGCCCAGAGTTTCAAGTCTTAGGTCCTTTTTTTGATTTTGTTTGGTTCTGCCAATTTAACTGGGTGTCCCTTGCATCCATCCCTTCATCCACCATTTTTTTTAATTTTTGGTTCGTCCATTTCATATTTTCTAAAATTCGTTCTCAGTCCTAGCTACAGTACTTTCTGCCAGTTCCCAGATCCGACCACCAGACACTCCAAAAATCCTATCAAATCACCACAGCTCCAAATCCAATTCTAAAAATTGTCCCAGCTTTATGGTTTGAATAGATACAAAGTTGAAGAAGATCTTGAAGTCTGATTCCTACGGAAAGTAGGCGGTCAACGGTGGTTCTCAGACAAGTACCCTATAAATCTGATGTCTCGGTTACTGTACAACAGGGATTTGTAAATTCATTAAAGTCTAGATCCGGCTAGATCCATCAGATCTCTTTGAGTCTAGATTGAAGCATTTGAAGAGAGCTTTCCAACGATAGCTCATGCGTCCCGATCCGACGTCGGGATCGACCGCAGCGGCTGTTTTCGCCGGAGCGCGCACCTGAAAACAGCAAGCAGAAATCCGTGGGCAGCATTCCAAAAGCTTGGAGATCGGAGTTGTTCGGCCACCGGTCGGTGTTCCCGGCCGACCGCCTTCCGTGGAGACGTGCCACCAGGGGTCCCCATCACAGTGGGACCCACTCCTGCAGATCCGGAGGCCAGCGCCACCCGTGGGCCCCACGGGCCCGCAGAACCCGCCGTTCGGAAAGCACTAAAACACGGAGTTCGGCACCGCCGGGTGACATCAAGATGCTGCCCGTCAACCCGAGTTGCGTGATTCCCGGGCTCCACATGTGACCTTTTACCTCCCTGCGTGGAGTGGGTCAAATCTTTGTATTGCTGTGATATTGTTTAACCGGGAGTCCGTGATTCGGTCGGGGTTGTCTTCGCCACGCCGGGAGCGTGGAGGTAATGGTCCGAACCTCTTGGCGTTCATTTGCTTAGCTAGTATACGGTCTTTTGCCGCTGCCGAGAGTGTAGGTACTAGCCCGTGTGTCCATGTCACCGCTGTGAGAGTGAGAGTGACCCGTCCCGCGACTCGATCCGAGTCCGGAAGTTGAGTCGGACTACCCTTGACCTCCGCCGGTTCCTTAACCGCGCACGGTCCGCGCTTTCCCTCTCTTGGGACGACGAGTGAGCTTCCACTTCTGTTAGCGACGTTTTACCACTAGGAGCTCGTAGTGTCGGGCTTAGTGTCTCCCTGGTGTGTGCTGCTGGTCGCGTCTTCATCTAGAGTCCGAGGGTGGCACCATATAGTGTCGTCTCCTGAGTCCGTCCCGCATCACCACTATTGATCTCCGGAATACCAGAGAATATCACCACTCTTGTCAAGGTTCCAAACTATCCTCGTCCTCGCCAGAAGGACCCTGTCATCGACGGATCTTCATCCGTCCTCAACATTGCCATCGACGGCTCATTAGCCGCCATCTTCTCCATCCACTCGTCTCAGCCTTTGCTGATATCTTCTTCCTGGGCCAGACAATTGTCTGATGATCTTCCCAGATCCCCTTCTCTGCTTACATACCTACGCAGACTTTTCAACCCGCGCCAGGTCTTCAACCATGATCTGCTCTATGAGCCTCACAATCCTCTAGCCATAACCACTTTTCTCTCTCCTCCAATCTCTTTTCACTGCTTTGTCATTAAACTGAAAACGAAAAAAAACGTCAATTTTCAAACTCCTCAACAACACATCTTCGTTGAGGAAACCTCTTACATCTCCCACGGGTGCGTCCCGCCCTGCAGACCACCCGTCCAAGGTCCGATGAGCGACCTTTTCTACCCCTCCTCTGAGGGGTCTTCTCCTGTACATTCTACACCATCCTCTTCGTCTTCCTCTTCTTCTGTAAATAATGTCAGTCAATCTAGGAATGATAGGTCAATGGTAGTACCTAGGAAGAAATCCAAGGGTAGACAGATCCCTCGTCGATTCCTTCTAGATTTAGCCGCCAGGTGTCAGGCCCTTCTTGCCATCCCCCAGTTGCTAGAAAATCCCATCCAGCTACCAGAAATAGAATGTGAGGGCGACGGTGCATTTGATGAAGGGTACGGAGTCTACGAGATCACGGATGAAGAATACCCTACCGAAGATGAGGGTGAGGAATATGAGGATGCGGCTGGCGCATATGCTAGTGGAATGAGGAGATTCGACGAGCCGTCAACCGCCGTAGAAGAATCCACCAAAGAAGTCAACTTGGGAACTGAGGAAGACCCTAGGATCATCCTCGTAAGTGACAACCTACCACCCTCTAAAGAAGAGGCATTAATTGAAGTTCTCAAGGAATATAAGGACACGTTTGCATGGAGCTACGAGGATATGCCGGGGCTAGATTCAACCTTGGTCGAACACCGTTTAACCCTAAAACCAGGGTCCGCCTCGGTAAAACAAAGGTTAAGGCGTTTTCACCCTCAGATGGCTTTGAAAATGAAAGAAGAGGTCGATAAGCTCCACAAAGCCAGGTTCATTAGAGTCGTTCTTTATCCTCAATGGGTGGCGAACATTGTCCCGGTCATGAAAAAAGATGGGAAAGTCAGGATTTGTATCGACTTCCGGGACCTTAACCGCGCGTGTCCAAAAGACGATTTTCCCTTACCTCACATTGATGTGTTGATTGATAACACGGCAGGCTACGAAACCCTCTCATTCATGGATAGATTTTCAGGATACAATCAAATTCGTTTGGCAGAAGAGGATCAAGAAAAGACGTCATTCACTACCCCTTGGGGAACATATTGTTGCGTGGTCATGCCATTCGGATTAAAGAATGCTGGAGCTACTTACCAAAGAGCGATGATGGCCATATTTCATGACATGATGCACATATATCTGGAAGTGTATGTGGATGACTTATTGGTGAAATCAAGGACCATGATGGAACATCAAGAAGTTTTGGCTAAGGTCTTGCAGAGGTCAAGGGAGTTCCAATTGAAAATGAACCCGAAAAAGTGTGTGTTTCGTGTGTCGTCGGGTAAATTGCTGGGGTTCATTGTGAGTAAAAGAGGGATCGAGATAGATCCCGACAAAGCTAAGGCCATCAGGGATATGCCGCCTCCCAAGAATTTGAGGGAAGTCCGAGGTTTAATCGGGAGGTTGCAGTTTATTCGTCGGTTTGTGTCCCAACATTCACAAAGGTGTAGACCTCTCTACGAGTTGACCAAACTAGGAGTAGAATTCCACTGGAATTCTAAATGTCAGAAAGCTTTTGAAGGGTTGAAGGAATATCTGGCTAGTCCACCCGTTCTCATTCCACCCAAACCAGAAAAACCTCTGATCCTTTACGTCTCAGTCTTGGATGACTCCGTGGGAGCCGTCCTCGCACAAGCTGATGAAGAAGGCAAGGAACGGGCAACCTATTACTTGTCCAAACTTCTCAATCCCTGTGAGTAGAAGTACACCAGCATAGAGAAAACCTGTGCTGCCCTCGTTTGGGTAGTGCAGAAATTGAAGCACTACTTCCTGGCTCACGAAGTCCATTTGATTGCTCGAATGAATCCTATCAAATTCCTTCTGAAGAAATCCGTCCTTACGGATAGGCTAGCACGCTGGCAAAGTTTTCTCTCTCAGTTTGACATCACCTACATCCAGCAAAAGGTGATTAAAGGCTATGCCATTGCCGAGCATCTCGCTCACCATCCTCTTCCCAAGTTCGATCCCGTCCAATCAGAGTTTCCAGATGAGGAACTCATGTCCGTCAACCAATCAGATGAGCCAATGTGGACGCTATATTTTGATGGAGCTCTGAATTCTCAAGGGAGAGGAATCGGCGTCGCCCTCCTGTCGCCTGAAGGCCTCACATTCCCATTGACATACCAGCTCAAATTTCCAGTTACCAACAATATACCCGAATATGAGGCTCTTCTAGCTGGCCTAGAACTCGCTCATTCTTTTCGTATCACTGAGTTGCGAGTCGTAGGTGATAGTCAACTCATCCTTCGCCAGGTGCTCACTAAATATCGCACTCGCGATCCCAAACTCAAGCCATACCAAGAACTCACTGATGTCTTTGCCAAACTGTTCACCAAACTGATCTTTGTTCATGTCCCTCGTCATCAGAATATTCTCACTGATGCCCTCACCTCGTTGGCATCATCCATAAGGTTCCCTCTAGGAAGATGGTTTGAGTCCATTTCCATCTACAAACTTCACGCCCCTGCAATCGATGATGCTTCCTACGTAAATATCAAAGACAGGATAGCAAGGAAGATCCTGCAGGAAGATATCCTTGAGAAGAGGGAAATCATGTTGGCAGAGGCTGAAGAAGAACTGGCTGATGAAGAGAAACCATGGTTCTATGAAATCGTCAAATACTGCCAAGATCAGTCTTATCCTGAAGGGGCCACCACAGAGGACAAGAAAGCCATAAGAAGGGTGGCTCAGAAATACACATTGGTTGAAGGTCTACTCTATAGGAGGAGCCTTACTGGTATTCTGTTAAGATGTCTTGGTGACGATGAAGTTTAGAAATGTGTAGAGGAGACGCACTCGGGTGTGTGCGGTGGCCACGTGAATAGTCAGATGCTCGCCAAAAAGATCATTCAGCAAGGCTTTTACTGGCCCACTATGGAAGAGGATTGTGCTGTCTATGTCCGTAGGTGTGTCAAGTGTCAACTTCACGCTGATAAAATCTATTCACCATCTTCCTCACTTCATCCAATATCCTCCCCGTGGCCTTTCTCCATGTGGGCATTCGACATCATTGGTCCCCTAGGTGATCCCAATTCCCTCACCAAGCAGAAATCTTTCATCCTTACTGCGACGGAATACTTCACCAAATGGGCCGAAGCCGAAGCTTACGCGGAAATCAAAGCATCAACAGCCTGCAAGTTCATCATGAAGATCATCCTCGCCAGATTCGGCGTCCCAAGCACAATCGTCACCGACAATGGGCCACAGTTCATTTCTCAGGACCAACAGGACCTCTGCAAAAGGTACGCAATTGCATTGCATCATTCATCGCCTGATTACCCATAAGGTAACGGCCAAGCGGAGGCCACCAGTAAAACATTGCTCAAAATCATCAAAAAAACCTGCGAGTCTAGTAAGTTTTATGACTGGCCAGAAAAACTTATCGAAGCCCTATGGGCCTATCGCACTTCAATCCGTACCCCCACCGGGCAGACTCCATTTGCCCTTACTTATGGTATGGAAGCGGTAGTCCCGTACGAGACTCTGATCCCTTCTCTCAGGGTACAATTGGACGAGGAATTTTCCCTCGACGATCGTCGTAATTCACTCCTCGCCCAGTTGGAACTCTTGGATGAGAAGCGGCTGGCCGCTGCCGAACACGCGCGTGTGTATCAAAATAGACTCGCTCGCTTTTACCAAAAGAAAGTCATTGAGAGAAAATTCAAAGTCGGTGAGATGGTCGTAAAAAGAATTTTTGTCAAACCTTGAGGGCCGCGTTCTAAGCTCCAACCCAATTGGGAAGGACCATTTGTAATTCAAGTCGTGTACCCTGGCAACGCCTACAAGCTAGTCAACGCCGAAGGGACCGAGTTATCCCACCCTTGGAATGGGCTTTATCTTAAGAAATACTACCCTTAGCATAAAATAAAAAAAAAAGATGAAAAGATAGAAAACATCAAAAATAAAGAAATATTGAAAACTACTAAAAATATGGAAAATTCAAAATGCCAATGTCTGGTGGTCACCATGTAGTCAAGTCACTGCATCTAACCTTCATGTTAGGATAGGGCCCATTAAGGCTTGGTAGGCACCGGGTCTTGGTTTGCCAGAACCGTGGAGATCCATGTCTGGCCACGTCGGCCTATGCTCGCTCGAAGGAAGCTAACATCTACTCACTTACGTATTTTATTCAAAAAAAAAGGGTCGGTAGCATCACCTACGGTGGGGCCCCACCCAGAAGATCTCCGGAAGCTGTAATCTTTATTCTTTTCTCTTCGACCAAATGAGACAGTCGGCGCCCTTAAAATGCTGAGCATGAGAAACCGAAACTCAAACCCCAAGGGCAAGAGTGGGATCCATTTCCTCGAGCATCGATCAGAGCACGAGAAGAGGGCAGTGTCCCCGCAGGCATACGAAAAGGGAGCCCACAAACGTCAAACGACTATATCTCCCTCACAAAAAGAAATACAAAATCAAAATCAAGAGAAAAGCCTGGTCGTGACCGTGCCTGATGCGATAAATGGAACCCCTCAAAGCAAAAGTTCGAATCCACAAAAGGGGGGGGGCTATGGAATGTGAATGCTCGAGATTTGGTCCGACGTTGTCCGAAAGGAAAGAGTTAATGGGCCCTTATTCGCTCGCCGGGTTAACGGCTTTGTCGGTCTCTCAGGAGGTTTATCCCCTACACTCTTCCTTCTCCCTCTAAAGATGAAGGTTCGATGGAGTTTCTGAAGGGTGAAAACTACCCAGGGTCTGCGACCTTATTTTAATATACACATTTGGTTGTCTACTTTGAAAAGCAAAAGCTATCGCTGCGAAGGAGTCTCCGTGTTTCTGGCTGGTCAAGACCCATGTTTACCGCCTTGATGTCTTCTTGCTTAACCTTGGGCTTAGGACAATGCAAGCGCGTCACCTATGGGTGGGACGGCGTCTGATTCCGGGTCAGCGTCGCGCAGTTGGTCGTTAGGGTTCCAGGGTGTTCCATCATATACCATCTAGAGTTGTGAGGAAATAGACCCGGGTCGGGCAAATCATTTACCTCAAACATCTTTTGGGTGAATCCCTGTGGTCGGCAGCGACTGGGAGCCTAAGCATGGCATGACGGTATTGTCATCAGGGTAAGTCTTAGCCGGCGGGATCATCATTCGAGGGGTCTAGAGGCCCAAATCAACCTAGATGTGCACTTAGGATACATGGGAGGTTAGTAAGAAACCCCTGTTCTCACGTAGGTTAGGTGCCATTTGGGTGCTTGCCAGGCGTTAGCAAAAAAAAAATTTATAATAAAAGCAACAACAAAAATGGAAAAGAGAAAATGTACATATTTGTAAACAAAAAAAATCTTTTTTTATGATAAAACAAAAAAATGCCAAATATAAAAAAGAAAACAAATCAATTTTGCATGATTGCATTTGCGTGCAGCATCTCACTTTTAATACCGCTTGCATTCGTGTGCTTGCCTGTCGCATTTATCATCACCACATCTTTCCCTTGCCTTCGTTAATAAAGGCTTGGCCCCTTGACCAGTTATCAAGGATAGTCACAGTGACCATTTGCTTATTGAGCAAGGGGCCAAGTCAGAACAGAAATTCTGATTTGTTTGTTTCAGTGATGTGTGCAGGGATTCAGGCAACAGAAGCAAAGGTGAAAACCAAACAAACCGAACCTTGTATTTTATTCCAAAAACCAAAAAAATTACATCAAGTTCCACCCTCTCTCTCTGCATTACTCGTCCCACTACTCTCCGGGCAAAACGCTCTCAAAGGTGCTACCCAACTACGAAAAGCGGTACTCCTACCGCTCTGTACTCCCCTTCCTATTCCCACACCCCGGCGTTGATCCACGGAAGCAGCAGAGAAGCTACCAACACGAAAGCCACGCTCTCGTGCTCTTCGGTAGTGCTCCTCACCATCTCTCAGCCACTGTTCAGCAAGACCAAGGCTGGTTCGGAGTTCGAACAACTGGGCCTCCATGGCCCTTCGTTCCTCCCTTTCAGTCAATCTGTTGGCTCTTTCTCTCTATGCGTCTCTTTCTCTCTCTGCCCATTCTCTCTCACGGTCTTCCCTCTCCAACTGGAGAGTGATCCTCAATTCTATAGCATCCTTGGAAGAGTCGTCATCAGGATGACGCCGCAGTTCCCTCTCCAGTTCTGCTATCCTAGCCTCCCTCTGCGCAGCTTGGGCAAGCGCTTCTTCCGTCTCCTTTTCCTGCCGAGTGTACCATCTCAGATACGCGATAAGGCGTAAACAAGGAGAACTCAACACTGAAACTTTTACTTGTATACAGAGCATCCCTTCTGCCTCCGCAGCACGCTGCGTGACGTGAGCAAGTTGCTCTTGAAGCAAGTCAAGTTCTGAGGTGGGAATCCACAAGCTGGAAGAGGCACCACCTACTCCCATCGCTGGGGAAGCCGCGCCAATCTGGGCATGCTACGACCACGTGAATTAGCAGCCAACATCTGGAATCTGCGGTTTTAATTAGGAACGCACTGTACACCTACCAAGGTGCTCGTAGCTCCGCGGGCATCGCCCAACCATTGCTCCATCTCTGCCAAGCGAGTTCGTAAAGTCGCTATCATCGTATCACGGATATCCTGCAGCCATACGAGTCAGCATTTCCACCAGAAAACTAAAAAGGGAGAAAGAAGAAAAGAGAAAAAGGGGAAACCTACCTTTCACAAGTCCCCGGGGTTGGAGCCGCTCTGCGTACCTTGTCTTGTATAGACATCATCGCTATCCCGTGCCTGCGATTCCACGACTATGCCACCCCGTTGTCAGTCTTCGTACTGTTCAGGGAACTGCACGCGCCAGTCAATGCAGGTCGCCGGTCCTCGCGTCTCTCTCCCAACGCGAGGTGGCGCAGCTGAATCCACCCATTCTTGAGCCAGTCCCAAGGGCCTCATAACCAATCGTAGCCGAAGCGGCTCAATTTCATTCAGACAGTGCATCCACAGTTCCGGTCCGAACCGGGCACGACTTGCTAGAACCCACGGCTGGTCGGCATCGACCATGTCTGAGTAGGGTCTCCAGTTTACCATCCCTGCAGGGAACTCCTGTATCTCCCGCCTTAGCACTATCAGTTGGTAGGTTAGGGGTGCCGCACTCATGATGGGTTCCCACCGCCTGGCTAGCGGCACCATCGCAGGTCGCCAATGCCGAGCTCTCCCCATGGGGAGGTAATAATAGCTCCACAGCTGCTCGGCGCAGGTCATCAGTACCTTGCAAAAACACAAAAAAAAATACAAAACAAGTAAAACCAAAAATACCTGGATGAATGGTGTAAAACCACTCACAGCCATCTCACGATCCGCTTCTTGGAACAGGCCTGCAAACAAGTGCGCCAGCATGGCAGCTCCCCAGGCGTAGTACCCTACTCTTTCAAGGTCTGATAGCAGCTCCAGGAAGTGACATTGGATACCGTCCCCTTTCGAGCTCAGTACCAATCTCCCCAAAAGGAAGAGGAGAAATCTCCTCAAATCTATGTTGCATCTTTCCCAGTTGTCGAAATCTGTGCAGTACACGGCACGGCATCATATTTCCATCCTTTCCATGAACTCTTCTGAGGATTCATCGTCCCGCCGACGAGTGTCGGTGAGCCCTAATGCATCCATGAGGGACGCCTTGGCTACCGACCTGTTTTTCCGACCATCTAGGTCCAAACCCAGTAGCTTCCGAGCACCTTCTCGGTAATCCGCATAAGTGACCCCGGTCACTGCCTCGCCCTCCACCTTCAGGCTTGTGATCCGGACCACATCCTCCAAGCTGGGCACCATGTGCCCCCAGGGCATCAGGAATGCCCGACTCACTGGGTCCCATCTCTCACACAAGGCTTGGATCAGAACCAGGTCGAGCTCGAGTGGCTCGATCCGAAGAAAGGTGCCAAATCCCATCACGTCTAGCCTTGCCTTCTGAAAATCTAGGAGACCTCGGTATGCTGCCACTACCAATTCCCATGAGATCTGTGATTTCATCACACTCTACGCATGCAGGGAATGGAGAGGAGGTTTGGTCAGAAAGAAAGGAAGAAAAAAGAAAGAAAAAAAAAGGGGGGGGGGGGGGGGGCAGGAAAACTTGGCTTACGAGTTGCGATCGGGTCCTTTCGCTGAAGTGCCTTTCGAGGTCCAAAAGTCTCCTGGAACTACTATCACTAGACTTGCTTCTCTTCGAGGAGTGAGAAGATTCGCCCTCCATCCAACTCTCGGAATTTTGAACTCCTCCTCTCCTGTGAGAACTTGTGCTCCTCGAGTTAGCTCTCGATATACCTGGGAGGATAAAAGGGACAAGAATTTATAGAAATGGAAGGAGTGCAGGCCAAGATTGCCTCCATCACCTTTAATGATAGCCCTCGCGATGAGGCACCTACCATGCGGTCCCGTGTGTCACTTCACCGCTCGCACAGGGTGATTGATTGGACGAAGAATATGACGACTAGCCCCCTATGTTGTCTAGGGATACCCTATCATGTTTTGGAGGACGTCCGCAAAATTTGACACAACATCCGGGAAAAGGGACTAGGGCCGTCATTATTGACTTCGACGGCAGATTCCCGTGGAAAATGGTCACAACAAGACGCGATTCTCCGCTTGCGGTGGAGTCTCGGCAGACCCATCACATGGGAACAGTGCAAAGGAGAAGAAGTGTAGGGAAGAAGGAACGCACAAGAGAACAAACAAGCAGCAGAAAATCAAATCACTCCATTCATAATTCTACATAAGCTGTCATAAACACTACAATCATAGAGAGGAGGTGAGTCCACTAGCTCGCCAACTCTTACCATTATCTTCATGCTCGTCCCTCTAGGCGTCCCTCTTCTCTCCCCTGAGGTGAGGGTCCCTCAGAAGCCTCCTGGATCCCCGTGCAGTAGCACCCGCCTCGCCTCGTGGCGCCGGCTCCACAGCAATGACTCGCTGCTCCTCCCCTGGCGTGGCGAAGAAACCACTAGCGGCAAAGCGACCAGACTGGCGCAGTCGCTCCCCGAACTCTCGCGCTCTCTCGTAGCGCGTCTCCATCCCTCCTAGCCTCTGCACGACGGCCTGAAGGCCCAGCTGGAGCTCCCTCACTTGGGCCTCCGAGGCCCTCCTCTCGGTCTAATCCCGCTGACGCTCGGCCCTTCTCTCGACTCTCTCTCTCTCTCTGCCTCTCTCCTCGTCATCTGTAGAAGAACCCTTAACTCCAGGATGTCTGGAGAAGGTCTCTCCTCACCGCGATGTCGTAGCTCTGCTACAGTCGCTACCCAGGCATCACGCTCCTCTTCCGCCCGGGCAGCCCGAGCCACCGCACCGGCAAGTTGCTCCCGGAGGGAGGCAATCTCAAGAAAAGGGGCCGAGGAACTGGAAGATGCGCCGCCAGCCACTCCCACCATCGCTGTCTGCTGGGCACGCTGGAACGAACAAACAACAGCAGTCAGCTAAGCTCCACATTTAAAAATAGAAAATGCAGCACTTAGCTTACCAGGAGCGACAGTTCCTGTTGAGTGGCGGCCAGTTGCCGCCTGACCTCGGCTAATTGGGCACGAGACCCGTCAACGTCGCGCGTATCCCCGGCTTGGGGAAGCCCCGCATAACTCTCTCTCTGCTGCCGCAGGAAGTCGGCACTATCCTGCACCAGTACGCTCCCTTGCTGTCCAGGGAGACGTATGCGCCAATCCTCGAGCTTCGCCTTGCCGCGACTCTCCTTCCTGACACGGCTCGGCTCGTCTGCACTCGCCCACTCATCGGCCAGGCCCAGGGTCCTCGCCATGTCCTGCACCAAGAAAGAAGGGCCTCGCATCATAACAAAGAACGCGTCCCCTGTCTAGGACGCGTCCATCATTTGAGTGCAACACTCGCCGAACCCTTTCCCCCCTCGCACGCCTCGCTTCAAAACTCAAAATAGATCAAAGAAGGGGAAACCGAAGCACTCACCGAACCGTGTTCACCTCCCTCCGCGACATCGGGCCCCTCGGGTCCCTCGGGGGCCCGAAGCGGCCCTTCCTCCTCCATGGACGCCGTTCTGTGCTCTTGCGTGTCCCTCCTCAGGCGAGGAGTCCCACGTCCCTCTCCACCTTCACCATGGTCCGGCCCACCGAACTCCATCGATCGAGAGAGGAAGAAGACGGAAAGGGGCGAGCAAATCTCGACAGGAGGCGGGCTCGCTTGCGGGTAAGGCACGAAGAAAGAAAGGCCGCCTGGCGCTTTAAAATTGAATTCGAAGGATAAGACGCGCCCTCGTGCCAGGACGCGCCCAAGAAGGAAGAAAAGAAAGAAGGATGATCTCTCCGTACAAGGCGTAGTTCCCTACTTTTCAGGGCAAGGTCTCGTGAAGCGTGCCTCGAAACAACTCGGTGCAAGAGAAGAAGCGTGGAAAAGGGAAAGTGCATACGACAAAAGAAAGCCATTTTCATTTCATATAATAGTCAAAAGTACATCATGCAGTAAGGAGGGTGGAGTGTACAAGCAACTCTCTAACTCTCGCCATCACCCTCCTGGTCATCTCTCTCCTCCCTCCTCTGACGGGGATCCCTAGGGGGCCTCTGCGAACCCTGAGAAGCCGTGCTCGTCTCCCCAGGTGGCACCATGCCAGCCTCCAAGGTGCGGCGACGCTCCTCGGCCGAAGAAACTAGAAAGCTGCCCACGGAAAAGGAACCAGACTGACGAAGTCACGCCCCGCGCTCCTACGCCCTCTGATACCGCTCCTCACTCTCCTGAAGTCTCCCCTCCGCCGTGCCAAGACTCAGTCGGAGCTCCCTCACCTGGGCCTCCAAGGCCCTCCTCTCGTCCCAATCTCGATGTCGCTCTGCCCTCCTGTACTCCCTCTCTTTCTCTATGATCTCCATGTCCCTCTCACTCTCTCTCTCTAGGATCTCCCTCTCTCTCTCTAGGATCTCCCTATCCCTCTCCCTCTCCTCTCTCTCTCTCATCGCCTCTCTCCTCGACAGCTCGAGGGCAATCCGCAGATCCAACACGTCACGAGGGAGCTCCTCAGCCTCCCGTCGCCGCTCCTCCTCCAGCTCCACAATCCAGGCGTCACGCTCCGCCACCCGAGCATCGCGCTCCTGCTCGGCACGAACAGCACGGGCCAGGGCCTCCCGAATCTCGGCCACCTGTCCAAACACGCATGCACCGTAAGAGAGCAGTGATAAAAGGAAAGCAGCTAGAAGGAGAGTCGGGGTCAGGCAGACACTCACTCGAGCCGTGCGGTCACGCTCGGCCTCCTCAGCCCGAGCCACCGCATACGCCAGCTGCTCCTGAAGGGCAGAGACCTCCGGGCGAGGACCCCATGAACTGGAACCCGCTCCACCAGCCGTCCCGGCTGCCGCTGCCTGGTGGGCCCGCTGAAACACAGAGCAAACGACAGTCAGAGGCCAAGTATCAAAAATCCAGGTCACAAAAATGCATTGCATAGACTCACCAGGATCTCCAACTCCTGTCGGATGGCCACCAACTGTCGCCTGGCGTCCGCCAACTGGGCCCGCAGGTCGGCGATCATGTCGTCACGAGCATCCTGCATTGCATATAAGTTAGTATCACATGCATATACACATAGAAGAGTGAAGCATTTTCATTTCACACTTACCCCTGCCATACCACCGAGGGAGAGGCGGTCCCCGTACGTAGCTCGATACCGTCTAATGTAGTCGGTGCTGTCCTGTACATGGGACACCACTGGGACCCCGCCCTGTCGCCAGTCCTGGTACTGTGCTGGGAAGCGCGTACGCCAGTCCACAATCTTCGCCTTCCCCTTGGTCTTCCGCCCGATGCGGGTCGGCTCATCTACATCAACCCACTCCTGGGCTAGCCCCAACGTCCTCATAACCAGTCTAAGTCGCAGCGGCTCGATCTCGTTCAGGCAATGGACCCACACGTCCCGCCCGAAACGAGAAAGACCCGCTACAACCCAGGGCTGGCCAGCGTCGGCCATACCCAGGTAGGGCCTCCACACCACCTACATCACCATACATACATCATACTAGTTGCCATTAGGTCGCATGCATAAAAAAATACAAAGAAATCATACGCATCATACCATAGCCTCGGGGTACTCGCTCAACTCCCGACGAAGTGACGCCAGCTGGTAGCTGTGTGGTGCCGCTACCACGACCGGCCTCCACTGTCGTGCTAGAGGAACGGCTCTCCTGTTCCCCTGCCTGGCCCTTCCCATCGGGAAGTAGTAATAACTCCACACCTGCATCCATCATACATCATTAGCACGAGTAATTGCATATTTAACTACGGTAAAATGTATAAATAAATTGTGTACCTGGAGAAAAGGTGCAAAGCCGCTGACTGTCGTCTCCCTCTCTGAAGTCTGGGAGAGATCAGCAATCAAATGGGCAAGCAGAGCCGCTCCCCACGCGTAGTGCCCCACTCTGTCAAGGTCCGCCAGGATCTCGAGGAAGCGACAGTGGATGCCATCCCCCTTCGTCCCCAGCAGAAGGCGGCCCAGAAAGAAGAAAAGAAACCTCCGGAGGTCTAGATCCACCAGCTCCCGCTCGCTCGGGTCCTGGGTGAAAGCTGCACGGGCATCTCCCTCCAGTCGTGCCAGAAACTCCGCTCCAGTCTCGCTAACCCGCTGGCGCGGGTCGACGAATCCGAGCGCCTCCATAATCTCCACTCGGCCGACTACCCCGCTGTCTCTGTCGGTCACGCTCGTCTCTAACCACAGCAGGTCCAGGGCACTCTCTCGGTAGTCGGGGTAGGTGACCCCGCTGACCGCCTCTCCGTCAACTCGTAGCCCGGTGATCCGAGCTACGTCTTCAAGCGTCGGCACCATGTGCCCCCAGGGCATCAGAAACGCCCGACTCGGCGCATGCCACCGCTCCCTCAATGCCTGGATAAGAGGAAGGTCGAGCCGGAAGGGCTCGATCCTGAGGAAGGCTCCAAAGCCCATGGCGTCCACACGCGCCCTCTGGAAGTCTGGCAGCCCACGGTACGCTGCCACCACTAGAGACCAGCTGATCCGGCCCTTCATCACGCCCTGCACACCACAAAACCAACATGGCAACACATCAGAATCATGGATAATAATAAACAATAACACAGTACATAATATTTATTATATATATATTTTCATAGGCGTCCAACCTTCTGGACGCCCCCCCTTCCTATTTTTATTTCTTTCTTTTTAATCAAAAATCAAAACAAAAATAAATAAATAATATATATTATCGTGGAGGCGTCCACTGCCCTGGACGCCTCCTTACCTTATTTTATTTTATTAATAACCCAAAAAAAGAACAAATAATAAAAAATTAAAATTTTTTGGAGGCGTCCCTTCCTTCACTCCCCGGCCTTCTCCACACAGCCTCTCGTCCGCCCGTTTAGCCCAGTGAACCAATAGAATGGAAGTCTAAGGGGCTTACCGGATCGTGCTCGTCCTCTCCCGCGTCACCAGCGCCCGCAGGGCCCTCCACGGCCAAAAGAGGAGCCTCCTCCTCCACGGTAATCTCCTCCGCCACGGCAGCCTCCTCGGTGTCATCTCTCAGCCTCCTCGGACGACGAGCCCGTCGTTTCCGCTTCTCCCCACCCTGGCTCGGGCCTCCTTGCTCCATTGGAATTGAGAATGGGTCGTTTAGAGTGAACGAGTCGTCAGATTGAACAGTAGAAGTGAAAGGGGGATGAGGCCCCCCTTATATAAGAAAATCCCTTTTTTGGGGCGTCCAGGCGCCTGGACGCCCCCACTTTTTTCTTTTCTTTTCAAAAATTGAAAAACTTAGGGGCGTCCAGGCACCTGGACGCCCCCGCCTGGACGCCCCCAAACAAAATCTAAAAATAATAAAAAAGAAATTATAGGGGCGTCCAGACCCCTGGACGCCCCCAAAATAAAAAAATAAATAAAAATAAAAAATAAAAAATTGGAGGCGTCCAAGCCCCTGGATGCCCCCATTAAAAATAATTTTTTTAATATATATATTTACATATGATCATATTATGAATAAATAGGTACATAAAAAGAAAGAAAATAGAAAAATAGAAAAACAGAAAAATAAAAAATCATAACAAAGGGAATGTGGTCTAAAACATCAAAATGCCAGATTTTATTCCATCAGAAAGTAGAATGAGCTACATCAGGGGCTTAGGCGCCTTAGGCCTTAACTTCCCCAGTTCGGTTACATAAGCCCTCCACAGCTCGCACTCTTCCTCCACGTGCGCTAAGGCCTTTCCCGCGACACTTGTCTTCCAGGGTGCTTTGACGACCTTCGCTTCCTTCGCGTCCACTTCAGTGCCCAACTCCCACTTCTTCAAAGGAACGATGCCAGTCGGTATTGGGAATGAATGGCGTGGAATGCCGACCTGAAGGCAGCATCGATGCGCGTTATAAAGGACGAACTCTGTTGCGCCGATCAGTTGGAGATCAACTTCAGAGGAAGGCCTCATGTGGAGCTCGAGCGAAAGTAGACATGCCGGTGCGCAAGTAAAGAAGCTTTGTGTCATGGTTCGAAAGTGGGACCGCCAGTCTTCACGTTTCTTCAGCCACGGAACACGGTTCGCTACAGTGCCACCAAAGCCTAACACGTCGGCTATGTGATGAAGCGGGCTTTGCTGGAAAAGCTTCGAAGCCGTTGGCATTCCCTCGCGGTGGTCGAATTTGAAATGCAAATCAAGCCAGCAATTCAAGACAAGTGCGCAACCAAATGGAGGCTTACCCATGCTCGAGGCAGTAAGGCCACTATACAGGTAGGCAAGGACAGCGGGTCCCACCCTCTTTCCACGCCAGATCCCACAGATAGCACTCAGTTGGTCTTCCTCCACCATGTTGTCGGTATAAGGAAACAAGAGAGCACCCGCCAGACAAATGGTGAACCCTTTCATGATTCCCTCCAAATAGTCATCGTCTGGTAACCCTCTCAGGGCCTCCATGACCCATTCCGCGAGCTTTTGCAAATCAATTCCCTTTTGAGTACGAACCTTTCGGGCTGCGTCGGGCGGCATGAAGCTTCCAAGGACGCTTTCGGAAGTCCCCCGTGTCAGCATCCGCATAGCCTTCACCTTCCCGTCACTCTTGAATTTCTTCAATCCGAGTAGAAGTTCCGCCTCCTCGAGGAGGATGGTCGCCTCGAAGGTCGGGAAGATAAAAGTATGAGTCTGGGGATGCCAGATCTCCACTAGTGCGCCCATAGCCGCCCAGTCCATACGAATCTTCTCGTAGTGTTTGGCGTGAATAAGGAGCCCCTGCAGATGCCACTTCGAGAGTATGGCCATCATGCCGATGGATATGTTGGAAGTTAACTTTGAAAGCCATGGCAATTTGGAAAACTTCCTCGGGCCCGGGAAGAGTGGATATGGCTGAAAAATGAAAAGAAAGAAGGAGGAAGAGAGCAAGTGAGAAGAAGGTTCAAGAGGAGAAAAGTTGAAATGAATCAGCTTACCATATGCGACATGATCGTCCCACTCAGATGACCCTCGAGGTCGGAGAGTCGTCTGATCTCGCTGCTAGGCATGCTCCTCTTCATAACGCGGGAAGACTCTCCTTCCATCCTGAGATCTCTAGATTCCCCTCTCCTTCCTCTCCTGAGCTTCCAAAACCCACCTTGGTGCATTTGAATGAACTAGCCTAAGGGGAGTTCTTATAGGAAGGGAAGATCGCTACAGGACAGAACATGTCACATCAGCGGTCAATGTTAGGATTTTGGCTAGATCTCCTTTCCATTGTGGTGTGATTCTGTTACGATTCTGTTACTTTATGATGTTATTAATCCATGCTGGCCTGTGCAGGTTTTACTAACGGACGTCTTTGTCCTATCTCCTGTACCACCTTTCAATGGTTGGTCCCACCTTGTCATGCATCGTAGTATATGATACCTACGCTACTAGAACATGTCAAGGACCTTGCGGCCCGAACGAATCTGGGATTTGAGTTCCCCTTCAATAAAAATAATGATGATCCCGGAAGAATTTGGGTTGTATGGATAGGCCGTTAACTTGTGATAGCATGGGGACGACGGTTCCATTCAGAGAGTTGGTATGTGGATAAACGGGCCCCAGCCCAGTACCAGCTCACCGGATCGGTATCCTGACCCGTTCTTAACAAGTTGACAATATTATCCTTAGCTATTTTCTATTTTAGTTTGTTTTAAAATTTTCTTTAAGCCCAGCATGCATTCATATAGGACTTTGATTTATTGCGGAAGATCATTCAAGTGATTCGATTGCGAAAGCCGATGTGCTTCAATTCTTACAAATATGAGATATTCCACTCCGAATGAAATACTGAGTTTCCTTGAAACGACCCTACGCTGCTCTTCCAAAGGATACCCTTGTTTGGACAGACTCTCAGATATTTCTTTACTTTTTACCTTGTTTGACCCACCTTGGCCGCAGCACTTCCACATTGACTGGTAACCGCTCACCAAAGGTGAAACCTGCGGTTTATGACCCAGGTACTTCCACACCGAGAAGTTGCTCTCCTTTATTTTTCGTGCTTGAGCACACATCTCATCCTCCCTTATTTGATCTCCGTCCAAGCAATCGTCAATATTTGAAAGACCTTCTTCAAGGTCGCCTCATTGAAACTTCAGGAAAGATTCCAAACAGTAACGTCAAAAGCGTGTCTCATCACACCTTGGCATCAACTTATCAGTCCGCTCTCACTTCATTTTACTCCACTTCGATACCATTCCACTACGTGTCGCTCCCTTGCAAAGTAGACACCAAGGCGGGACAGCTGTAGACACGCCATTCCTGACGTCTCCTGAACAATTTCATATCACTATACAACGCCCCACGGCGGCTTTTGCATTTTGAATCACTTGAGTGCTTCCTTTTCTTGGGTCTTCTTCTGCCTTTTTCGGCATCCGGAATCGTCTGGTCGCAGCATTCGGACGGCATCAACACCAGTCAGACGCATCGGAAGGTTCTGAAACCAGGAAGGGTGTCTGCCGGGCGGCTGCCAACGCCTTGTCTGAGGACCCAGGCGGGTCTTCATGGGGGCGTCCAGGCTCCTGGACGCCCTCATTATTTTTATTTATTTTTTAAACCCAAAAAAATGAAAATATATATATATTAATGGAGGCGTCCAGGACACTGGACGCCTCCATGAAAACAAAAATAAATAATATAAAATGCCAGTTGGCATAAAAAAACAAAACAAAAAAATAAAAATATATTTTCTTGGAGGCGTCCAGGCCGCTGGACGCCTCCATCAACTCACTCACGGGCCCCACCCACCGATCGACGGTTTGTCGTGTGTGAAAGAATCCAAATTGTGGAGACGTCCAGACGGCTGGACGCGCCCATTTCCAAATCACGGGTCGCCGCTCCAAAACCACGCGTTGTATTAAACCGCGTGCGACTTTCGGTGGAGTTCGGTGGGAGTTATGGAGGCGTCCGGGACACTGGACGTCTCCATGAAAATATTCAGAAAAAATGAATAAAAATAGAATAAAATATCTTTTTTGCCCTGATGGAGGTGTCCAAGGTCCTGGACGCCTCCACCCTCCGGAACCCTATAAATAGAGGCCCACCCCCTCAGTTCTGGGGGAGCTTCTAAGAGATCCGATAGGCTGCCGGAGCCCAGAGGCTACCGGAGTCATTTCTAACCCGTGGGGTCTTTTGTAGGTGGAGGTTCTGCCGGCTTCTCGGGTGCCCACGCTCGCGAGAGGAAGGTCGTCTTCATCCACCGCGCTTCCATGTCGTCCCTACGCTGCCGGAGCTCCGCCGGATTTCACCATCGGCACATCCAATAAGCCAATCATTTTCTTTTCTTTGTAGTTCTTTTACATTCATCATCTCGCATCCTCTATCCCCCTTCATAAGAGCGCCTCTTCTTATATACTTCTTGCATCCATCATCTCATTTTCCTCCTACTCAAGTCCGAGAGGGGTTTAAAAGATAACACCAACCAGGTGTGTGTCTTGCCATCATTTTGTTATTTTTATCGCAAGGATTTGAATACTACACCTTTATCTTTCTAATCCACTAGTTACTTGTTTGTCGTTGTTTTGCAAGGGTACCCAAGGAAAGCCCTCTCTGTCGGCCGGCCGAAGGGGGAGGAAGAAGCAACCCGCCATCTCCCGCTCTTGAGGTAGGCGCGATCACTTTCTTTATTTTGGGGTCTTTTGGCCCCTGGCGATCACATCATGTTCTCGAGGCCGCGGCGAGTCACTTCCCCAATGGCCGTTTAAATTCCCATTCTTATATTCTCTTTATATTCTGTTATATTCTTATCTGCTCATATTCTCGAGGCCGCGGCGAGTCACTTCCCCAATGGCCGTTTAAATTCCCGTTCTTATATTCTCTTTATATTCTGTTATATTCTTATCTGCTCACATTCTCGAGGCCGCGACGAGTCACTTCCCCAATGGCCGTTTAAATTCCTGTTCTTATATTCTCTTTATATTTTGTTATATTCTTATCTATTCATATTCTCGAGGCCGCGGCGAGTCACTTCCCCAATGGCCGTTTAAATTTTCGCTCTTTATATTCTCCTTATATCCTGTTATATTCTTATCTGCTCATATTCTCGAGGCCGCGGCGAGTCACTTCCCCAATGGTCGTTTCAATTCTTGCTATTTGATTTCTGCACCATTCCCGTCCCCCCGAGGCCACGGCAAGTCACTTCTCGCTATGGCCGTTTAATCCCCATATCTTGCTATATTACATTTGTCCCGCTCGCCCCGCCGGAGTAATCTCCCGTGGTGGCCCCTTCTCTTTTCTCTTATTTCTGTGTTGCAGCAAACAAGAGGAGCCCGCGCGCTCCGCATCCTCTTCGCTCCTCGAACCGCGTGACGTCGCTCACAAGTACCAGCTATCAAGACATGATGTCTGATTTTCAGAGGATGAGTATACATGACTCTTAGGGATCTTGAAGTGAGTATGGACGGTCATGGGAGTAGTAGCCGATATATCATGGCGATTCTGAGAGCAGTAGTTCATTCTTCCCATCGTATCCATATTCTCAGCCCTCAGCTGCGCCACCGCTGGTCGTGTACTCACAAGGTTCCCAGCAGTATGAATACTACGTATGCATGTAGTGAGAGAACTATGCAGGTTCCATGCATTATGAAGATTATTTGTCCTATCTGCGGAGCACGTATAATGTCAGATTTTTTGGAGATGGGATGTGGCCAAGTTTGAGCCCATATGATTAGGAGTATGTATCATTTGTTTATATTTATGAGTACCTATAAATTAATCATAATTTTCTTCGTATCTTGAGTTTTGCACTTATCATTCAAGTTACTAAAACAAAATTTTACAACATTTGTAGGTCATCATGGACGGACGACGTCACCCTACGTGGGAGCATGGTTACACTGTTGAGGGTGATCGACATGTGCACTGTAGATACTGCGAACATCGCGTCACCGGTATACATAGATTTGCAGAGCACTTTGCTAGAGTCTGACGGGATTGCCGTGCATGCTCCTTAGTTCCAGAGGATGTCCGAGATTACTTTTGGACACAGTTATGGGAGGGATATATTTCTTGTAGCAGAGCCAGGGCATCCTCTTCTACGTCCAGGGTACTCCCACCACTAGCATCGAGCGGAGTAGGATCGTCCTCCACGTCCAGAGTTCGAGCAGCATCAGCACCAGTCGCACCAGTACCATATGATAGACTTGAATGTATAGATGTAGTTAGGGCTTTTTTTAGAGATTTTCATGTACCCACCACCGCTGCACATGACCCATTATTTATGCAGATGGTTACATATTTTCAGGCTCACCCACATATACCTCCACCCACTAGGATAGAGTTAGATTATACGGGTCATCAGTCTCATGTATCTGATTCTGATTGAGATTTGGGATTCATAGATGGGTGAGTTTTAGGATTTTGTACTTTATGACTGGAGTTGAATGATGTCATTATTATGTCTATATTTTCTTTAACATATTAAGGGAGCTTTTTTTATCTCTTAAAATAAGATGTTTAATTAAGTGGTGTAATATGTTACTTTTATATAATTAACTGTATGTAATTTAGTATGGATCAATGATCAAAAAATAACTCTACATTCTAATATTTTTAAATGTATATATCATTTATAATTTAAATAAAATGTTATTAAAAATTTAATTTTTAAAAATAAAATTTAAAAAAATTAAAATTTTAAAAAATCACGTCTTCTTGCCGGGCGTACCGGGACGCAGGGCGTCCTGCCCAACCCGACCCGTCTCAGGCCGTGATCGAGACGATCAGGACGACAAACCCTGAGTAGTTCCATCTTGTCCATCAACTGTCATAAAGATCGGCACTAGCCGTCAAAAAACTTCTATATAATCTTTCTTAAAACAATAGTATCTTGAAATATTTTAAATTGATGAGATAAGCTTTTAAGATGATCAACTTAATTATCTTTCCATTTTTCAAAATAAGATTAACCTTTTAAAAACATTTAATTTTCTTCTTAACAAGGACTTTAGTGAAGATGGGGAGTTCATGCTTGTTTTTTAATTTTATTTTCCGAAAAGAAAGAGAGAAAGAAGTAAGAGATTCTTACATATTAGTCCCTATAAATTTAGTATCTTATCGATTAATCTTTCAAATCTAATTATTATTTTAGAAGTCCCTACAATCATCAACATTTTACAAATAAATCTCTGTACTCTGTTACTGTCCAAAAAAAGAATATTCCGTAGAATATTCCATCAAGTGCATGGCAAAATATCAAAATATCTCTATTGACCGTGGTCTCTCTCTCTCTCTCGGGGGCACTAGGAATGTGAGTGCGGAGTGCCTGAGGGTCGGAGGTCGAGGGGGAAGGGACCGAAGGGGGGGCGGTCCACCGGAGGTGGAGGGGGACACATGAAGGGGAGGGGGGAGACCGTCGGAGGCGGAGGGGGAGGCAAAGTGGGACGTGAAGGGGAGGGGCAGGGGGAGGGGAGTGGGATCGGACGTGGAGGGGGATTGGAGGTAGAGGGGGAGGGGGACAGTACGGGGATTGGAGGGGCAGGGGGACCAAAGGGGGCATCCATCGAAGGTAGAGGGGGATGATAAGGGGATCGGAGGGGAACGGGGGAGGCGGAGGGGGATACAAGAAGGGGAGGGGAAGGGGGATCGGAGGTGGAGGGGGGGTCCACCAGGGGTGGAGGGGGATCAGAGGGGGTCGGAGGGGGAGGGGTGTAATGACCCAAGATCCGGATACCGGGAAAACCCGATACCATTCGAATCCTGACCCGCAGCCCACGAGCCGGGAGGGCTCGGAAGGGCTAAAAGGAGTGTGGAGGCACAAAGAAATAGGAAGTAGAGCAGGACAATACAACAATTAACAGAAATAAATAAACAGCTACTACAACAACAGAGTCCAGTCCAACAGAAAGTACAGTCTAAAGCAGTAAAACGTACCACATGCCGAGTGAACACTCGGCCTGGCAAGCTGGAAACTAAGAACCTCTGAACCGCAACCTCGAACCTCGAGGACGAACTGTCACACCTGAAAAGCAGGGGTGAGCCTCCTATCACTGGCCCAGTGGGGATCCTGCGGAATCCCAACTGAGAACAACGGCGGCACGGAAAGCTGTAACTACAAGAGCAACAGTAACAGCAGGAACAGTAAACCCAGTGGCCGGTCAAAACTCGGCACTACAACTACACCTACTGTACCGGTCAAGTAGAAAGAGAAGTCCCGATCTCACAGTCAGGAATCGGACCATACTAGCACCACTTACCGAAGTAAAAACCCACGGTAACCCTGGCGTAGAGGCCTATCTCCCAGGACACGGCCAACCTGGACACGTTATCCAAGGTGCAACCCCGACCACCCGGTCGCAGACACCGCACCAACAAGACAGAACCTCGGTGAAGCTATTAGCATGAGTCTCGCGGCACGAAAATCGACACACGCGCCACGGTGAAACACCGGAATTCAACGGTCAACACAACCAAAAAACCTGAAGGTCGAAGTCACAAAGACTGACTAACAGTCCGTCACTTCTGACTCGACAGGAGTATCTCCCACTAGAAGCAAGGCCAGATGCATCCACTGACGTCTTAGTCCGTGCCTCAGGTGTCTCCCTCTGGCCCAGCGGGAACTGAGACACCGTACAAGTAACCACAAAGCAAGTGACTAGCTGGGGTCACGCCTGTCAGCGTGGGTCCAACCATGTGTGCACACACAGACCGTCCGTCCCTGGTCAGGCCCTCTGACCGAATTTCCTCTCAGCCGGACTCTGGCTGCTAGACACGGGGCCCGACGGAAACCAGTCCAAAACCGTCCTCAGGGTAAGCCCGTACACCTACTCCCAGGTGAGACCAGCACACGCGTACTGGTGGGCTACGACTAGTGGAGGGTCATTGAAGGAGTAGACTCTCAAGTCAACGGAAAACAACGTCCGAACCCGACGAAGTACGGGGACCGTCCCACGTACCAGCACCGTTGCACGGTGACCACGGTCGGAGAAGAAACGGGACTCACAGTCCACGGCCACACACTCGGCCACGCAGAAAGAGCAGAAGCACGATTCCCAGGACAACACACAAGCCGCCACGCCAATTCCCCATCCTAGGGAAAGCGAGAAACCTCCAGCCCCAGGCCGGATAACTGGACTCGCAGTCCAAGGCCAAACACATGACCCACACGGGAATCGCCTTCCAAAGAAACTCACGACATGCGGGGGAGACCCCACCGCACACATACCAATACACGGTGACTCGATCGAGCGTAACACGAAAGCCTGGAACACGTGGGGTCACCCAGACTCACCACACCTACGGGCACGCTAATCGAGGTAACACGGTCCTCCCGACACCCTCAAAACATGGACACAGATTCCCACGGGTGTCAGGGGCATTCACGAGACCGCAAGTCGACCACTAGGTCACAACAGTGTCGACCAGAGATCCACACATCGCGGAACGAACGCGGAGAACACGAAAACTCACCTCGGCGCAACACAGTGCCTAGCGGTCTAACCTTGGGCCGTCACAGGCTGTAACAGTCCAAGCCTCGACCGTCACAACAACTCTGACGCTGCAACACATGGCCGTTAGAAGGCGAGTAAAAACTGAACGTAACGCGCTCCCCCAGGGGCGTTACGTCACCTAACGGACCAACGCTGGTGCGTTAGGCCAGAGAGCTACACAAGCCGTGACGCAAACCGCTCGGTGCGTCACGCACTCTAACGCACCTACCCAGGCGCGCTAGGGTGAAGGGTGGATGCGTTAGCTCTAACGCTCCTGCCCAGGGGCGTCACGCACCCTGACGGGCCACTCTGAGTGCGTCAGGCGTCTATGACCCCCAACGGTCATAAACCACGGTCGAAATCACTGTAACGGTCTAACACCAGGGCGTCACAACACTGTGGCGGTTTATCCTGGGACCGTCAGGCCCACGAACGCCACATCCAAAAGCCAACGAAGTGTAACGCACCTCTCTGGGCGCGTTACACCCTGTGGCAATCTCTGGGACTACTGCCACAGCGCTCCGGCGGCGAAAACGGCGAACAAGCACAAAAATGGCAACCACGCCCTCATACCTCCATGGGAGAGGGGGAAATTAAGGGGGAAGCCCCCTGGGGACCCCTAACATGATTCTAAGCCATCAAAACGCCGAATCGCTGCTCAAATCCAAAGATCGGGCTAACTCTCCCCGAAACATGATTTTACCTGAAAAATCCCAAATACGCCCGCTCGGCTCACCACGGCCTACAAAACTTGCGGGAAAGGGAATGCACAAGCTGGAGGTCCATCTCCCTACTTCCACCGAAAAAATGATGCGCCGTGGACACCGATCCACGAAGAAATCGCCGCGAAACCCTCGCCGGCTCACGAATGCGCCACCGAGCTTCCACGCGCCTCCATCCCCCGATCCTCGACCCAGCCTCGCCGTCCTCCTCGCCCGCGTCACCCTGCCGCGCCCCCGTCTCACCCCGTCGGCCGCCGGAGAAGAGAGGGTGAGAAGAGAGCGTGGAGAAGAGAGAGAGGGAGAGAGTGAAAAATGAGAGGGGAGAGAGAGAAAGGGTTAATATATATAGAAAAATCCAAAAATTCCAAAAATTCATAAAATTACAAAAAATTACCTCCGCGATCCTCGGGAGGAACACAACGCGCCGGTACAGTCCCGGAGTCGGAGAACGCCACGGTTTGCCCTGCACAGAGTTCCGAAGGCACATCAGGGAAAAACACGTGTAAAGCACAAAATACACTCCGAGACCCACTAAAAAAATCCGAAAAAAATCCGGGGCATTACATCCCTCCCCCCTTAAGGAATTTCGTCCTCGAAATACAGGGCTAGCACCAAGACACATGGGAAGAACACTGAACCAACTGACAACTCCATCAGAGCCCCAGCACAGAAAACCTCGCACGAGAAGCTCCGGACCTAAGGGACACAGCCAGACTACCATCACGAACAACACCTTGCTCCGCGCACCGTGCACACCGGCCATCAGAGCAGGCACACCAACAACGTAGCCCGGCGTCACCTCAGACATCACGAAAATCAATCATGGCACCGCTGCCACCATCTCGCCCACCGTGGAAACACAACCCACGTCACGAGAAATATCTACCGATCCATCCTATGGTCGGCAGACAAATCACACAACAGCTTCACAACCAGTTGACATGTCGCACACCCTTCTCAAGGGAACAACCAATCCAGAGCTTCCATCGGCTCACGCAACCATCTCAACAGACCGCAACCAGCTCATCAGCTCAGCGCCAAGGATCACCTCACACCTGGCAAGCTGAAAGCCAGACATACCACTGTGCCAACTCTGCCAGAAGATAAGCTTCGACAGAGCCCAGATCCCATCCGAAAGGCACATCACGGAAATGACCACCAAAGGTCTCACCGATACACGGCTCTCACCGCTCACGATGCACAACCACCGGCATCTTCTGTCTGTGAAAAGACCGTCCACTGGTCACCAGATACACGTCAACGGGAAACCTCCACCTGCCCAGTAGGCACGATCCAACTCACGACAGGCCATCCGCTGACTCACACAGACAATTACCACATCTCAAGCTGCACTCCTCCCGGACACTGCATCCGATCTCGATCATCGCGCCAACTCGACCCTCTCAGGGGAGTACGATGAAACCAAATGACAAGATCCTGGTGTCTTCAGTCATCACCTCACTTGACTCAGACTTACAGGGGAACCATCACATGCTGGTCACCAAACCAGGGATAACCATTGTGACACCAACGTCCCATCAAGGACCTCCACGCACATGCGTCACTCTTCCATCTTGTCCCATCAATTCCTTGACTCAATTAATCCAACTGGACACCTGCCAATCCCGATTCCGCCCTTACCACAGAGCCACGGGACACCACCGGAATAATGCATGGCACACATCTCTAGAGCAGAAAAGAGCCATCCAATCTCACAGTAACCTGGTCGCCAACGCTGCGGCCAATGCACACGGGTCCCCAAGCAAAACACATCTTACCATGGTCGACTACGAGACTAGCCATACCAGTCACTCGCAGCTACCAACCGGAACAAAAAATCTCTCAGAGATCACTTCCTTAGAACATGATCTCAACCGAGGACACAACCTCTGTAATGACCCGAGAATCCGATTACCGGGAAGGCCGATAACCCGAGACTCGAACCGCCGCCCATGAGCTGGGAGGGCTCGGAAGGGCTAAAAGAGTGTGGAGGCACAAAGAAATAGGAAATAAAGCAGGACAATAATTAACAGAAATAAATAAACAACTACAGCTACAACAGAGTCCAATCCAACAGAAAGTACAGTCTAAAGCAGTAAAAACGTACCACATGCCGAGTGAACACTCGGCCCAGCGAGCTGGCAGCTGAGAACCTCCGCACCGCGCCCTCGAACCTCGAGGAAGAAGAACCGCCTCACCTGAAAAGTAGGAATGAGTCTCCAAAACAGAGACTCAGCAGGGATCCCGCGGAACCCCAACCGGAAACAACGGCGGTAGCGGAAAGGAAGGCTACAAGAGCAACCGCAACAGCAGGAACAGTAAACCCGGGGGCCGGTCGAAGCCTGGCGCTACAACTACTCCTATTGTACCAGAAACACACCCCGATCTCACAGTCGAGGCTACCGAACTGCACTAGTACCGCTTACCGAAGTAAAAACCCACGGCAACCACGCCGTAGAGGCATGTCTCCCCGGACACGGCCGACCTGGACACACAGTCCAAAGTGCAACCCCGACCATCCGGTCGCGGGTACCACACGACAAGACGCAACCTCGGTAAAGCCACTAGCACTAGTCTCACGACGCGAGAGCCGACACACGTGCCACGGTGAAACACCTGGAACTCAACGGTCAACGCGGCCGAAACCCGAAGGTCGAAGTCACACGGAAACTGATAGTCTGTCACTCTCTGTCTAGAACAGGAGTACCTCCCACTAGAAGCAAGGCCGAATGCATCCACTGACGTCTTAGTCTGCACCTCAGGTGTCTCCCTCCGGCCCAGCGGGAACTGAGACACCGTACAAGTAACCACAAACAAATGACTAGCTGGGGTCACGCCCGTCGACGTGGGTCCAACCGCCCCCAACCACGTGTGCACACACAGACCATGCGTCCCTGGTCTGATCCTCTGACCGATTTTCCCCTCAGCCGGACTCTGGCTGCTAGACGCGGGGCCCGACGGAAACCGATCACAAACCGTCTCTAAGGGTAGCCTCTCCACCACTCTCTTGTGGGACCACATGCGTGTAAGCAGGCTACGACTAGTGGAGGGTCACTGAGAGAGTAGACTCTCAACTCAACGGAAATCAACGTCCGAACCCGACGACGTACGGGGACCATCCCACGTACCAGCACCGTCGCACGGTGACCACAGTCGGAGAAGAAACAGGACTCACCGCCTACGGGCCTCACACTTGGCCAGGCAGACACATAGAAACACGGTTCCCAAGGCAGCTCACAGGCCGCCAAACCAAATCCCACTCTCAGGGAAAGGCGGGAACCCTCTAGCCCCAGGCTGGCCACTGGACTCGCAGTCCAAGGCCACCTGCATGGTCCATGCGGAAAGCACAGAAGCATGATTCCCAGGGCAACGCACAAGCTGCCACGCTGATAGCTGGACTCACAGTCCAAGGCCAAACACATGGCCCACTCGGGAATCATCTTCCAGGAAAACTCACGGCATGCGGGGGAGACCCCACCACACCCCCACCGACACACGGTGACTCGGTCTAGCATAACACGAAAGCCCGACACGCGAGAAGTCACCCGGACTCTCAAACCCATGGGCACGCTAAACGAGGTAGCACGGTCCTCCCGACACCCTCAAGACACGGACATAGAATCGCACGGGTGTCTGGGGCACTCACAGGACCGCAAGTCGACCACTAGGTCACGACCGGGTCGACTAGGGACCGACACAACGCGCAACGATCACGGAGAACACGAAACTCATCTCGGCACCACACAGAGCCTGACGGTCTAACCTTGGGCCGTCCCAGTCTGTAACGGTCTAAGCCTCGACCGTCACCGCACTCTAACGGTCCAACACAGGAGCGCCACACGAGAGGGGAAACAACGGCTGTGACGCACCCACCCTGGGGCGTCACAGTCTCTAACAGACCAAGCCTGGTGCGTTAGAAGATGAAACAACACAGGTTGTGACGCTCACCCCTCGGCGCGTCACAGCGTCTGACGGTCCTACCTGGGCGCGTCAGAAGAATGGGCTGCGTCAGCTCTGACGCTCCCACTCGGGCGTGTCACAGTCTCTGACGGTCCTACCTAGGCGCGTCAGAAGACTCTTGACCCCAACGGTCTGAAAACATGAGAAGGCACGTAGCGGTCGAACCCAGGCGCGTCACAGCGCCGTGGCGGTCTATCGAGGGACCGTCACACCCACAAACCACCAAAAGGCTAACGGGCCCTGTGACGCACCCACACTGGGGCGTCACAGGCTGTGACGGTCACTGGAAGGACCGTCACACCCGTCCGAGCGCGAAACGGCGGGAAACAGCCTAAAAATCCGATCCACGCCCCGATCACCTCCGGGTGATGGGGAAACAAAGGGGAATCCATCCCCAAGCCCCTAGGCATGCATCTAAACCCCCGGATCTGCCAAAAATGCCGTAAAACGAGAGATCTGGCTCACTCCCCAAAAACATGGATTTTCCCTAAAATACGAAAATAAACCCGCTCGGTTCGCTACAGCCTACAAAACTCGCGGGAAAGGGAATGCACGAGCTGGGGGTCCATCTCCCTACCTCCACCGAAGATTTCGCGCCCCGAGCTCGCCGATCCACGAAGAAAACGCCGTGAAACCCTCGCCGCTTCACGAACCTACAGCCGAGCTTCCACGCGCCACCGGCCCTCGATCCTCGACCCATTCCCCGTTCCTTGCCTCCCGCCATCGCCGCCTCTCCCTCCTCCGCCACCGTCGGCCGCTCGGGGAGAGGGGGAGAGAAAGAGATGAGAGAGGGTGAGAAAGAGAGAATGAGAGGGGAGAGAGAAAATGGTTAATATATATAGAAAAATCTAAAAAATGTAGAAATTCAAAAAATTACGAAAAATTACCTCCGCGATCCTCGGAAAGAACACAACGCAGTGGTACTGTCCCAGAGTCAAGGAACGCCACGGTTCGCCCTGCACAGAGTTCCGAAGGCACATTAGGGAAAAATACGTGTAAAGCACAAAATACACTCCGAGACCCACTAAAAGATCCGAAAAAAAAATCTGGGGCATTACAACCTCCAAAACAAGTCGGGTACCAAGCCACCGACTCTGATCAACACGTCCTCGACCACCATCAGGCGACATCCTCAACAACCCCATCCAGGTTCAACACCGACGCCTGACACGGCTTCCATCACAGGAACATGGTACTCATACGGCACACTAGCTAGCACATTCCCCAATACTCTGCCTGCCAGTGCCAAGAACCGCGATATCTCGAGCAACGGCATGGCAACAACACGTCTCACACCGAGGAACCAATCCTCAAATGCTCAATGCAATATCAGGAAACCGCCCGTAGCAACCGACGCTACGACCCTGAACCTGTGGGTTATGAGCCCACCAGGCTTCCACTGCGCACTCAGATCCACACGCGCACGGTCAAGAATGCGAACACCGCCCAACCAGCACTCGTCCTTTCGAAAAAGCGCCAGCACCCTCACACAACAAGGGAATTGGGCACAGCTCTCGCAGGCAACCACCTTGCCAAAACACGGAACTCATCTCGCACAGACTTCATGGCACACGAAGTCCAACCAATCCGAACACACAATGCAAGACGACGAACCTAGCCAAACATAATTCTCTCCAACCAAAGGGAAACCAATCGCACTTCCAACCAACGGAAGAACTCCACGCTCGACCTGACCTCAAACCTTGCGCACGCTGGGAACAACACCTTGCAACGCCGAGAAAACCATTATCTCGTCAGGTCAGCGCCTCCGACACACTCGACGAGTGTCACGTCAGACCACAATCACAGCATCTCTCGATGCACCACCACTGTAATTCCTCGAACTGCAGCACGCCATGCCAAGAGCCGCAACACGAGTCACAATTGACAATCGTCACGCTCATCCTCGAGTCCCGAAACTACCGCGGAACCTTCACATCTCTAACCAATTCCAAGGCGAACACAACCCTTTCGCACGCAAGAGCGCAGGAGCAAGACTTACTGGGACACCACAGCCCATTCCTATCTCGAAATCCGCAAAAATAATTGGGATAGACACGTCATTTCTGACACCACAGAGCATGACAAGAACATCAGGCTCGACGAAACAACAGCTCACCGAGAAGATCCTCCGCTCACCCGAGCACACTTCTCGATCAAAACACCCGCTCTGCCACCTCAAACCACGACCTTAACACCTCAGGGGCTTGACAACCTTAAGCTAAAGTGGCCAGACTCAACAACAGCTCCCTCAGAGCACACTCACGGCTACTTAACCACAAGCAATCCGCACCAGCCACCTGACCTCGCTGAACACACCTCGAACGCAGCACCGCAACGACGCACCTGCTAGCAACCTCTGCCCAACGCAGCACAACCAGGGCCACCACCGATGAGGGAGAAAGCTCTCGACCTCGATCCGCAGACCCCGCGCCGGCACGAATGCCGTGGACAGCAACCACCTTCACAGCGCCGCACGGCGCACTCAAGCTCTCAAGCGAGAAACTAGGCGGAAAACAAACACAAATCCCCAAGCCAACTGCCGACTGTACTGGACCTTAGGGACTCTGATCACTGCGATATTTTGAATTCCTATGTACATCCACAACCACTGCTCTGATACCATCTGTAACGACCCAAGATCCAGATACCGGGAAGGTCCGATACCATTCGAATCCTGACCCGCCGCCCACGAGTCGGGAGGGCTCGGAAAGGCTAAAAGGAGTGTGGAGGCACAAAGAAATAGGAAGTAGAGTAGGACAATTCAATAATTAATAGAAATAAATAAACAACTACTACAACAGCAGAGTCCAGTCCAACAGAAAGTACAGTCTAAAGCAGTAAAACGTACCACATGTCGAGTGAACACTCGGCCAGGCGAGCTGGAAACTAAGAACCTCTGAACCGCAACCTCGAACCTCGAGGATGAACTGTCACACCTGAAAAGCAGGGGTGAGCCTCCTGTCACTGGCCCAGTAGGGATCCCGCGGAACCCCAACTAAGAACAGTGGTGGCACGGAAAGCTGTAACTATAAGAGCAATAGTAACAGAAGGAACAGTAAACCTGGTGGCCGGTCAAAACTCGGCACTACAACTACTCCTACTGTACCGGTCAAGTAGAAAGAGAAGTCTCGATCTCACAGTCGGGAACCAGACCATACTAGCACCACTTACCGAAGTAAAAACCCATGGTAACCCTGCCGTAGAGGCATGTCTCCCAGGACACGGCCAACCTGGACACGCTGTCCAAGGTGCAACCCCGACCACCTGGTCGCGGACACCGCACCAACAAGATAGAACCTCGGTGAAGCTATTAGCACTAGTCTCACGGCACGAAAACCGACACACACGCCACGGTGAAACATCGGAATTCAACGGTCAACACAACCAAAAAACTCGAAGGTCGAAGTCACAAAGACTGACTGACAGTCCGTCACTCCAAACTCGACAGGAGTACCTCCCACTAGAAGCAAGGCCGGATGCGTCCACTGACGTCTTAGTCCCCGCCTCAGGTGTCTCCCTCCGGCCCAGCGGGAACTGAGACCCCGTACAAGTAACCACAAAGCAAGTGACTAGCTGGGGTCACGCCCGTCAGCGTGGGTCCAACCGCCCCCAACCACGTGTACACACACAGACCGTCCGTCCCTGGTCTGGCCCTCTGGCCGGTTTTCCCCTCAGCCGCACTCTGGCTGCTAGACACGGGGCCCGACGGAAACCAGTCCAAAACCGTCCTCAGGGTAAGCCCGTAGACCTACTCCCAGGTGAGACCAGCACACGCGTACTGGTGGGCTACGACTAGTGGAGGGTCACTGAAGGAGTAGACTCTCAAGTCAACGGAAAACAACGTCCGAACCCGACGAAGTACGGGGACCGTCCCACGTACCAGTACCGTCGCACGGTGACCACGGTCGGAGAAGAAACGTGACTCACAGTCCACGGGCCACACACTCGGCCACGCAGAAAGCGCAGAAGCACGATTCCCAGGACAGCACACAAGCTGCCACGCCGATTCCCCATCCCAGGGAAAGCGAGAAACCTCCAGCCCCAGGCGGGATAACTGGACTCGCAGTCCAAGGCCAAACACATGGCCCATGTGACGACCCAAAGCTCCGGATACCGATATACCGATAACATCGATACACCAATACCAAGAACTGGGGAAGCCACCCAAGAGGCTGATGAGGCCCCTGAAGGGTTAGTGGAGTTTGCTGAGGAGTTGCATAACGAATTGAGACTGCAGGCGCGCAATATTAATTAGGACAGCAATTAATAAATAAGTGCGGAAGCAATTTAAAATATCAGAGTGGTAAAATATATACAATAGTCCAGATTTACAAATAACAGAGGTCCACTGTACAACTACACGGGGCATACCCCGGCCCAAAAGAATAAAAAGACAAACCGATAACAGCTGGCACTCTAACGACGGTCGGCACAACCACGAGAAGGTCCGGCGGACGACTAGGGCGGCTCACCTGAAAGAAGGAAGGGTGAGTCACAGCCACACTCAGTAGGGGTCACGCGGATCCCTACCTCACACTAAACAAGCAAGCATGCAAATATAAAAGCAATTAGAGCATGCATTTAAACAATAAACAAGCATGTGCACAATTTAATAAATAAATAATAACGACAAGAAATAGCGTCAGGAGCTAAATCTACCAATAGAATAAACTATCACTAACTAAGTGAAGTGAGAGACGGAACAACCCACTAGAAGAACAAGACCAGATGCGTCCACCGACGGCTTATACTGCGTCTCGGCAACTCGCAAGTCTGGAACGTGACAAGCGAGAGGCATAACAGGACCAAACCAAGTACTAGTCAGAGCAACACTCGTCAGTGTCAGTCCAAGTCTCCGACCACGTGTGCACACACTGACTCCTATCTAGAGCCAGGTCTCTAGCTAGTTTCCCCCCCCCCCCCCCTGTTGGACGCAACGGTAACCGCAGGGGCCCATGGTAAATAGCTTACAAACCGTTCATTGGGAACACCCCTCCACCTCTCTCGGGTGGGACGACACGCTCAGTCGCTGGGCTACGACTAGTGGTTCCATCACAAGGAAAGAGAAAGTAATTCCATCAGGATCTAATAACAAGCCATCGGTCATAAAATAACTTAAACATGGTATATATATAATGTGGAATGCATTAGAAATTGACCATGCATGCTTTTAAAAACTAGGGGAATGTAACGGTCTAGGTCTGCCGCATCACAGGGTGCGACGGTCGGGGAAGGGTGCGTCACAAGGGCTGTAACGCGCCCCAGGTGGGCCGTCAGGTCCAGGCTGTAACGCGCCAGGACATGGGCGTTACGCGAACGTAACGCGCCTCCCTGAGCCGTTACGCCACGCGAAGCCATAAAATATAGAGTTTTCTACAACGATCAGGCAGGGTGTGACGCACGCCCGGAGGCGCGTCACGAGGCCCTGACGGCCGCCCGACGGACCGTCAGGCCAACCGCCTTACCAGGTCAACTATAGTCAAATGAAATGTAACGGTCGTGGGCTCGACCGTTACACAAACTGTGACGCACCTACTTAGGTCCGTCACAGGACTGTAACGCGTCCCATGAGGACCGTTACCAATGTGACGGCTCCTGGTAGGACCGTCACACTGTCTGGGTTACGGACGGGTCGGGTTCAAAACCGAACTCCCTCTCGGTCGAGCCGGATCATCGGGGAAACATGGAAAAGCTGTAAAACCTGCCAAACCATACCATTCTATAACTAATCTATACATCAAAACATAAAAACGATGCCCATGAAGTGATTTTCAAGAATTTATGGCTAAATTACATTAACATGGGATTTTCATGGAAATCGAGGAAAACAACATTAGACGGACGTGCATGTGATGCCAATGCGATCCTAGCGAGACAAGGATTCCATCCTCCTACCTTAATCGCGACGAAAACGGTGATTCGGTGCCGAACGGACGAAGGGATGCCGCGGCTACTCTCGGCCCCACACGCCTCCACGTACCACGGATCGAGACAAAGCTGGCGTTCACGCGATCCTCGCGTCGAGCCCGTCCCGACCGTACCTCCCGTGCCTCGATCGGGGCCCGTCCGGACCGAATCGAGAGAGAGGGAGAGGAGAGATCGTGAGAGGGAGAGAGGAAGAGAGAGAACGAGTGAGGGAGAGAGAGTTCGATGGGAAGAGAGAGAGAGAAAGAGAGAGAGAGAGAGATATATATATATATATATATATATATATATATATATACACACACATGTATATATATTATTTATTTTTTTTGAAAAATTAACTCTAATTGCCATAAATCTTAAACAAATTCCAATAAATGCCAAACGAACGCCTAAAAATCTGCAAAAATAGCCAAAACGATCAGGACAAAGTTTAGATCCGAACTGCTACGAATCCGCTAAGGCACGAGCGCTACAGTCCCTCCCTCCTTAAAGAAATTTCATCCTCGAAATTTAAACAGAAGGCGAAAGGAGGCAACTGCAAAATTAAAGCATACCTTGGAAATAAAATGCTAGCTTCCTGCGTGGCATAAAATAGACTCGCTTGTATCTGCAGTCAATCACGTCACCATACAATTCCAGCCAGTCCATGCCCAGAATAGCGTCATATTCGGCCAATTTCAATGCATAAAGCTTCACAGGCATCTGCCGATTGCTGACGACAATAGGGGAATCTTCCAGGCACACCGGAGTGGACATGAAATCTCCAGAGGGTAACTCCACGAGCAAGTTACATGACACTTCGGTTATTGGCTCCCCAATGCAAGCAAGAAAATCCTCGGACACAAAAGAATGAGTTGCACCAGAATCGAAAAGAACATGAGCTGGACGACCGAAAATTGAAACCGTACCTTCTATCAGATTAGCTGCCACAGCTTCTGCACGGGTGATGTGAGTGACCCTGCCTATCGGAGGACGGTCGGCTGCAGAAGACTGCTGGGAAGGAACTGGAGCAGGTAGATAAGACGGCTGAGGTTGAGGCAGCGGAGGAAGATGAAACTGAGGCTGCTGCGGCTGGGTAAACTACGAGAACTGCACCGGCTTCGGCTTCAGCGGACAGTCTCGGACTACGTGACCCGACTGATCACAACGGTAACAGACGATCGGCAAAGAACACGACACGCCTGGATGACTGCCACCACACATCGGACACGGACGCTGCTGACTACCAGAAAAATCTTGGCGCGGTCGAACAGAAGGAACGGAAAGCTGACTCGGATCGGAAGGCGCCGAATGCTCAAACTTCCTCTTCGACTTCTTATTCTTGAATTGTCGGAAATGGGAGTCAGGAGAAGAAGAAACACCGCTGACATCAGGAACGGCAGAAGGAACTCCTGGGATAGACGGTTGGTAAGTCGACAGAAACTGTACAATCGGCTGCACCATTCTTGCCTGAGAAAGCCCTCGAGTCCTCGCCATTTCCATCTCCACTGCAACAGCAGCCTGGTACGCTGAATCCAACTCAGACACTCGGGTAGCGAACAACGGTAGGCTCAGTTCGCTTTCAGTCAGCGCAGAAACTACTGAGTCTTCATAGCTTCATCAGCAAAAATATGGGGCGCGTACCTACCCAATTCGATGAACTTATCTCAGTACTGCAACACAGTCATGTCACCTTGCGTCAGCTCCAGAAACCGATACATCTTTTGTAACGACCCGAGAATCCGATTACCGGGAAGGCCCGATAACCCGAGACTCGAACCGCCGCCCACGAGCCGGGCAGGCTCGGAATGGCTAAAAGGAGTGTGGAGGCACAAAGAAATAGGAAATAAAGCAGGACAACAAGTAGAAGTAAAAGAACAACTATATCTACAACAGAGTCCAGTCCAACAGAAAGTACAGTCTAAAGCAGTAAAAACGTACCACATGTCAAGTGAACACTCGGCCCGGCAAGCTGGCAACTGAGAACCTCCGCTCCGCACCCTCGAACCTCGAGGAAGAACCGCCACACCTGAAAAGCAGGGAATAAGTCTCCAAAACAGAGACTCAGCAGGGATCCCGCGGAACCCCAACTGGAAACAACGGCGGTATCGGAAAGGAAGGCTGTGAGAGCAACCGCAACAGCAGGAACAGTAAACCCGGTGGCCGGTCGAAACACGACACTACAACTACTCCTACTGTACCAGAAACACACCCTGACCTCGCGGTCGAGGCTATCGAACTACACTAGTACCACTTACCGAAGTAAAAATCCACGGCAACCACGCCGTAGAGGCATGTCCCCCGGACACAGCTGACCTGGACACGCTGTCCAAGGTGCAACCCCAATCATCCGATCGCGGGTACCGTACAACAAGGCGCAACCTCGGTAAAGCCACTAGCACTAGTCTCACGGCGCGAGAACCGACACACGCGCCACGGTGAAACAACCAAAAACTCAACGGTCGGCACGACCGAAAACCCGAAGGTCAAAGTCACAGAAACTGACAGTCTGTCACTCCCAACTCGACAGGAGTACCTCCCACTAGAAGCACAGTCGGTAGCGTCCCCTGACGTCTTACACTGCGCCGCAGGTGAACCGCCTGACGTGGTAGCTCCTACAAAAGGCGCAAACACCCTACAAGTAACCAAAAACAAGTGACTAGCTAGGGTCACGCCCGTCGACGTGGGTCCAACCGCCCCCAACCACATGTGCACACACAGACCACGCGTCCTAGGTCTGGCCCTCTGACTAGTTTTCCCCTGGCACTAGACTCTAATTAGACGAGGGGCCCGACGGAAACCAGTCTAAAACCGTCCTCAGGGTAAGCCCGTACACCTACTCCCAGGTGAGACCAGCACACGCGTACTGGTGGGCTACGACTAGTGGAGTGTCACTGAGAGAGTAGACTCTCAAGTCAACGAAAAATAACGTCCGAACCCGACGACATACGGGGACCACCCCGCGTACCGGCACCGTCGCATGGCGACCACAGTCGGAGAAGAAACAGGACTCGCAGCCCATGGCCACGCACGCACTCTACGCGAGAGTCGAGAAAACTCAAGTGGCGCTAAGCCACTGGACTCTGGACAGTCCTCTAGACGCACTACACCCAACGGTCCTTGAGTCACAAGACTTGGGGTCAAGACCGTTGTACGCAACAGCACAAGGCCATCAATCTAGTCCAATCTCTAGGTCTAAAACCACGGTAGCACGAATACCGAGACAACTCATGAGCCGCCAAGACCACTCCCTCGGGAAGGGAATGCAAGGGACTAAGGCCACCCACACGGGCCACGCGGAAAACACAGAAGCATGATTCCCAAGGCAGCACACAAGCCGCCACGTCGATTTCCCATCCCAGAGCAAGCGGGAAACCTCCAGTCCCAGGCCGTATAACTGGACTCGCAGTCCAAGGCCAAACATGTGGCCCACATGGGAATCGCCTTCCAAAGAAACCCACGACATGCGGGGGAGACCCCACTGCACACACACCGATACACGGTGACTCGATCAAGCGTAACACGAAAGCCCGGAACACGTGAGGTCACCCGGACCCACCACACCTATGGGCACGCTAATCGAGACAACACGGCGCCTCCCGACACCCCAGAAATACGGACACGGAACCCACGGAGTGCCCGGGACACTCACGAGACCTAAAGTCAACCACTGGGTCACAACCGGGTCGACCGGGGGTCAAAACCACGCAGACGGGAACCGCAACGTAGTCACGGTCACCTGGGGACCGCGACTACAGTCACGGTCGACTGGGGACCGCGACTAAGCAGTCACGGTCGGGTCACGACCGCGACTAGCCAGGCGCAGCCCGATGGTAGCGGTTGCCCTAAGATCGCGACCAGACAGTCACGGTCTGGTCGCGACCGCGACTAGACAAAAATGGTCTATCGCACGTCCGCGACGCTTGCCGACGCTCTTGGGCAAACGCGGCTCTCCCAGGATCGCGACCAATGAACGCGGTTACTGGTAGACCGCGACCATTTCGGAAAACCGAGAACGGCGGGAAAATGCCCAAAAATCCGATCCACGCCCCGATCATCCCCGGGTGATGGGGAAACAAATGGGAATCCATCACCAAGCCCCTAGGCATACAACTAAACCCATGGATCGGCCAAAAACTCCGTAAAACGAGGGATCCGGCTCACTCCCCCAACACATGGATTTTTCCCCAAAACGCCCCAAATAACCCGCTCGGCTCACCACGGCCTACAAAACTCACGGGGAAGGAAGTGCACGAGCTGGGGGTCCATCTCCCTACCTCCACCGAAGATTTCGCGCACCGTGGATGCCGATCCACGAAGAAACGCCTCCGAAACCCCGCCGGTGCCTCCACGCCCACGAATCGGCTCGCCACGCGCCACCGTCTCGTTCCTCGACCCGTCCTCGCCGTCCCTCGTCCCACGGGCCTCGCCACCTCGCCCCCATCCGCCTCCGTCGGCCGTCGGAGAAGAGAGGGAGAGAAGAGAGAGCGTGAGAAGGGAGAGAGTGAGGAAGAGAGAATGAGGGGAAGAGAGAGAGTGGGGGGTTTATATAGGAAAATTTGGAATTTTGGAAAAATCCCGAAAAAATAGAAAATCACACCCTCGCGATCCTCGGAACGCACCGATCGCAACGGTACAACACTCGCCTAGGTGAACGGCCCGGTTCACCCGCAACGAGGTTTCGAAGGAATTACCGAAACACACACCGGGAATCGAAAAACACACGCGGAAAAACCGCGGAGCTCTTCCGGGCCTCCGAAACGACTCCGGATCGCGCCGGTCCGAAACGAAATTTCAGACACAACGGAGTCGGACACTCCAAGAAACCAGATCCGGGACCCACGAAGAAGGATCCGAAAAATGCGGGGCATTACAGCCCTCCCCCCTTAAAGAAATTTCGTCCTCAAAAATCAGGACCTAGCACAAAGTCACAGGGGAAGAACACTGAACCTTCTGACAGTGCTGTCAGAGCCCTAGCATAGAAAACCTCGATTCTCACGAAAACACTGATCCTGAGGGACACAGCCAGACTTACAATCACAAATAACGCCTAGCTCCGCGCGCCGAGCACACCGGCCAACAGAGCAGGCATATACCAAAGGACACAGTCCGACATCACCTCAGACAATGCAAGAATCCACCATGGCACCGCAGCCACAATCTCGCTCACCGAGGAATCATAACCCTCGTCACGAGAAACAGCTACCGATCCATCCTATGGTCGGCAGACACATCGCACATCAGCTTCGCAGCCAGCTGACAGGTCGCACACCCTCCTCAAGGGAGCAACCAAAACAGAGCCTCCACCAGCTCAAGCAATCCTCTCGGCAGCCCGCAACCAGAACATCGGCTCAGCACCAAGAAACACCTCACACATGGCAAGCCGAAAGCCGGACATAACACCGTGCCAACTCTTGTCAGAAGATAAACTTCGACAAAGCCCAAATCCCATCCGGAAAGGCACATCACAGAAACGACCACCAAAGGTCTCGCTGGCACATGGCTCTCGCCACGCTCGAGTTCCGACAACCAGCACCTTCTGTCTGCGAAAAGACCATCCACTGGTCATCAACTGCTCGTCAACGGGAAACCTCCGCTTGCTCAGCTTCTTCCTTCTTTCCTGGTACTCGACCGGGTCCAAAGGAAACATTCCAAACCTCGGCAAGCCATCCGTCGACTCCCACACAGACTGATGCCACATCTCGAGCTGCACTCCTCTCGGACTCCGCATCCGAGCTCGAACATCGCGCCAACTCAACCCTCTCGGGGAGCACGACAAAACCAAATGACAAAATCCTGGTGTCTTCAGTCATCACCTCACTGGACTCAGACTCACAGGGGAACCATCCCATGCTGGTCACCAAACCAGGGATAACCATTGCGACACCAACGTCCTATCAAGGACCACCAATCCGACGCCAATCTCACAAAAAGGCCTCCGCCCAAAGGCGTCACTCTTCCATATGGTCTCATCAAATCCTTCGATCAACCTCAAGTGGACACCTGCCAATCCCGATTCCGCCCTTACCACAGAGCCACGGGACACCACCTGAACAGTGCTCACGGGTCCCCAAAGCAACAGACATCTCACCGCGGTTGGCTACGAGACTAACCTTACAAGTCACTCGCATCTACCAACAGGAACCCATAGCCTGCCAGAGATCACATCTCCAAAAACGATCTCATTCGAGGACACGACTGGGAACACAAGTCGGGCACCAGGCCACCGACTCTGACCAACACGTCCTCGACCTCCGTCAGGCGACATCCTCAACAACCCCCTCCAGGTCCAACACCGACGCCTGACACGGCTTCCACTACAGGAATAGGGTACTCATGCGGCACACTAGCCAGCACTTTTCCCAACACTCCATCCTGCCAGTGCCAAGAATAACGATATCTCGGGCAACGGCACGGCAACAACACGTTTCACACAGAGGAACCAATCCTCCAATGCTCAACGCAACTCAAGAATCCGCCCGCAGCAACCAATGCTACGATCCTGAACCAATGGGTCACAAGCCCACCACGCTTCCGCTGCGCACTCAGATCTGCGCGCACAGCCAAGAAAGCAAACACCGCCCAACCGGCACTCGTCCCTCCGGAACAGCGCCAGCACACCCTCACACGACAAGGGAATGGGCACAACTTCTCACAGGCAACTACCTTGCCAAAAACACGGAATGCGTCTCGCACAGACTTCATGGCACACAAGGCCAACCAATCCGGACACACAATGCAAGACGACGAACCTTAGGCCAACACAATCTCTCCCTACCAAAGGAGAAACCAGCGCACTTCAGACCAACGGAAGAACTCCACGCTCGACCTGACCTCAAACCTCGTGCATGCTGGAAACAGCACCATCTAGCACCTAGGAAAACCATCGCTTCCATCAGGTAAGCGCCTCCGACACACTCGGCGAGTGTCACGTCGGACCACAATCACAACATCTCTCGATGCACGACCGCTGCAATTCCTCGAACTGCAACACACCACGCCAAGAGCCACGACTCGAGCCATAACGACAACCGTCGATGCTCATCCTCGAGTCCCGAACTCGCCGTGGAGCCTTCACATCTCAAGCCAACTCCAGGGCGAACACAACCCAATCACACACAAGAGCGCATGAGCAAGACTTAATGGGACACCACAGCCCAATCCTGCTTCGAAATCCGCAAAACAGTCAGGACCGAGACGTCCTTTCTGACGCAACAGAGCACGACAAGGACATCAGGCTCGACGAAACAACAGCTCACCGAGAAGATCCTCCGCTCACCCGAGCACACTTCTCGATCAGAACACCCGCTCGGCCACCTTAAACCACGACCTGAACACCTCAGGGGCTGGACAAACCTCAAGCTGGAGTGGCCAAAATCGACAGCAGCTCCCTTAGAGCACGCTCACGGCCACTTAACCACGAACAATCCTCTCCAGTCACCTGACCACGCTACATATTCCTCGAACGCAGCATCGCGAGCTCGCGCCTGCCCGCAACCTCTGCCCAATGCAGCACAACCAGGGCCACCACCGATGAGGGAGAAGGCTCTCAACCTCAATCCTTAGACCCCATGCTGGCACGAAAGCCGCGGACAGCAACCACCTTCACAGCGCCGCACAGCGCACTCAAGCTCCCAAGCAAGAAACTGGGCGGAAAGCGAACAAAAAACCCTAAGCCAGCTGCCGACTGTACTGGACCTTATGGACTCTGATCACTGCAATATCTCGAATTCCTATGTATGTCTACAACCACCGCTCTGATACCAGCTGTAACGACCCGAGAATCCGATTACCGGGAAGGCCCGATAACCCGAGACTCGAACCGCCGCCCACGAGCCTGGAGGGCTCGGAAGGGCTAAAAGGAGTGTGGAGGCACAAAGAAATAGGAAATAAAGCAGGACAACAAGTAGAAGTAAAAGAACAACTACAGCTACAACAGAGTCCAGTCCAACAGAAAGTACAGTCTAAAGTAGTAAAAACGTACCACATGCCAAGTGAACACTCGGCCCGGCAAGCTGGCAATTGAGAACCTCCGCTCCGCACCCTCGAACCTCGAGGAAGAACCGCCACACCTGAAAAGTAGGGAATGAGTCTCCAAAACAGAGACTCAGCAGGGATCCCGCGGAACCCCAACCGGAAACAACGGCGATATCGGAAAGGAAGGCTGCGAGAGCAACTGCAACAGCAGGAACAGTAAACCCGGTGGCCGGTCAAAACACGGCACTACAACTACTCCTACTGTACCAGAAACACACCCTGACCTCGCGGTCGAGGCTATCGAACTACACTAGTACCGCTTACTGAAGTAAAAATCCACGGCAACCACGCCGTAGAGGCCTGTCCCCCGGACGCAGTCGACCTGGACACGCTGTCCAAGGTGCAACCCCAACCATCTGATCGTGGGTACCGCACAGCAAGGCGCAACCTCGGTAAAGCCACTAGCACTAGTCTCACGGCGCGAGAATCGACACACGCGCCATGGCGAAACAACTGAAAACTCAACGGTCGGCACGACCGAAAACTCGAAGGTCAAAGTCATGGAAACTGACAGTCTGTCACTCCCAACTCGACAGGAGTACCTCCCACTATAAGCACAGTCGGTAGCGTCCCCTGACGTCTTACACCGCGCCGTTAGGTGAACCGCATGATGTGGTAGCTCCTACCAAAGGCGCAAACACCCTACAAGTAACCAAAAATAAGTGACTAGCTGGGGTCACGCCCGTCGACGTGGGTCCAACCGCCTCCAACCACGTGTGCACACACAGACCACGCGTTCTACAAGTGTGCTTTGCTTGTTCCATCCTTCCCCCTTACCACGGCAAGTCTTTGTGAAATAACTCCGATGGGAAGAAAAAAGAAGACGTTAAGAGACCGTCTGGCCCTCTAACTGGTTTTCCCCTGGCACTGGACTCTGATTAGACGAGGGGCCCGACGGAAACCAGTCTAAAACCGTCCTCAGGGTAAGCCCGTACACCTACTCCCAGGTGAGACCAGCACACGCATACTGGTGGGCTACGGCTAGTGGAGTGTCACTGAGAGAGTAGACTCTCAAGTCAACGAAAAACAACGTCCGAACCCGACGACATACGGGGACCACCCCGCTTACCGGCACCGTCGCACGGCGACCACAGTCGGAGAAGAAACAGGACTCGCAGCCCATGGCCACGCACGCACTCTGCGCGAGAGTCGAGAAAACTCAAGTGGCGCTAAGCCACTGGACTCTGGACAGTCATCTAGACGCACTACACCCAACGGTCCTTGAGTCACAAGACTCGGGGTCAAGACCGTTGTACGCAACAGCACAAGGCCGTGAATATAGTCCAATCTCTAGGTCTAAAACCACGGTAGCATGAATACCGAGACAACTCATGAGCCGCCAAGACCACTCCCTCGGGAAGGGAATGCAAGGGACTAAGGCCACCCACACGGGCCACGCGGAAAACACAGAAGCACGATTCCCAGGGCAGCACACAAGCAGCCACGTCGATTTCCCATCCCAGAGCAAGCGGGAAACCTCCAGCCCCAGGCCGGATAACTGGACTCGCAGTCCAAGGCCAAACACGTGGCCCACATGGGGATCGCCTTCCAAAGAAACCCACGACATGCGGGGGAGACCCCACCGCACACACACCGATACACGGTGACTCGATCGAGCGTAACACGAAAGCCCGGAACACGTGAGGTCACCCGGACCCACCACACCTATGGGCACGCTAATCGAGGCAACACGGCGCCTCCCGACGCCCCAGAAACATGGACACGGAACCCACGGGGTGCCCAGGACACTCACGAGACCTAAAGTCAACCACTGGGTCACAACCGGGTCGACCGGGGGTCAAAACCACGCAGACGGGAACCGCAACGTAGTCACGGTCACCTGGGGACCGCGACTACAGTCACGGTCGACTGGGGACCGCGACTAAGCAGTCACGGTCCGGTCACGACCGCGACTAGCCAGGCGCAGCCCGATGGTAGCGGTCGCCCTAAGACCGCGACCAGACAGTCACGATCGGGTCACGACCGCGACTAGACAAAAATGGTCTATCGCACATCCGCGACGCTTGCCGACGCTCTTGGGCAAACGCGGCTCTCCCAGGACCGCAACCAATGAACGCGCTTACTGGTAGACCGCGACCATTTCGGAAAACCAAGAACGGCGGGAAAACGCCCAAAAATCCGATCCACGCCCCGATCACCCCCGGGTGATGGGGAAACAAAGGGGAATCCATCCCCAAGCCCCTAGGTATACATCTAAACCCCTAGATCGGCCAAAAACGCCGTAAAACGAGGGATCCGGCTCACTCCCCCAAAACATGAAATTTTCCCCAAAGCGCCCCAAAACGACCCGCTCGGCTCACCATGGCCTACGAAACTCGCGGGGAAGGAAGTGCACGAGCTAGGGGTCCATCTCCCTACCTCCACCGAAGATTTCGCGCACCGTGGACGCCGATCCACGAAGAAACTCCTCCGAAACCCCTCCGGTGCCTCCACGCCCGCGAACCGGCTCGCCACGCGCCACCGTCTCATTCCTCGACCCGTCCTCGCCGTCCCTCGTCCCACGGGCCTCGCCACCTCGCCCCCATCCGCCTCCGTCGGCTGCCGGAGAAGATAGGGAGAGAAGAGAGAGCGTGAGAAGGGAGAGAGTGAGGAAGAGAGAATGAGGGGAAGAGAGAGAGTGGGGGGTTTATATAGGAAAATCTGGAATTTCGGAAAAATCCCGAAAAAATAGAAAATTACACCCTCGCGATCCTTGGAACGCACCGATCGCAACGGTATCACACTCGCCTAGGTGAACGGCCTGGTTCACCCGCAACGAGGTTCCGAAGGAATTACTGAAACACACACCGGGAATCGAAAAACACACGCGGAAAAACTGCGGAGCTCTTCCGGGCCTCCGAAACGACTCCGGATCGCGCCGATCCGAACACAAAAAATGTCCGAAACAAAATTTCGGACACAACGAAGTCGGACACTCAGAGAAACCAGATCCGAGACCCACGAAGAAGGATCCAAAAAATGCGGGGCATTACATCTTTGCTAACTTGAGGCAGGCCGGAGTGTAAGCACGCTCGAAAGCAGCAACGAACTCCGCCCAGGTGATTTGCCGAAGCAGACGGGAACGGAAGGCAACCTCCCACTCTGTAGTCCACCACGTGCGTGTGGTACCTTGAAGCTGGTAAGTAGCCAACATGAGTCTCTCATCATCCGTGCACTCCATCGATTGGAACAGGCATTCAGTGGCATCGAGCCACGATCTAGCTGCCTCCGGATCTGATTGACCCTCGAAAGTCGGTGGGTGGAACAGCAGGAATTTTTTTAACGCTCTACCACGACCACCGGGCACTTCTTCACGCGGAGCAGGGTTGACAGAGACTGGCACAGCTGGGGCAGAGGAAGTGCCACTCTCCTCCCGAGGAGCCCGAGCTTTCTTCCATCCACGAGGCAACATCTTGAATCTAGGAAACACACGATAACGGAAAACCATCAGTAATCACGAGAAATATCCTAAGCCAGCAATAGACGACTCAGTGGACTTACTCTGGACCAGCGCGAGTTTCAATTCCTAACACAAATCCTCAACACCGCTCTGATACCAACTGTGACGACCCAAAGCTCCGGATACCGATATACCGATAACATCGATACACCGATACCAAGAACTGGGGAAGCCACCCAAGAGACTGATGAGGCCCCTGAAGGGTTAGTGGAGTTTGCTGAGGAGTTGCATAACGAATTGAGACCGCAGGCGCGCAATATTAATTAGGACAGCAATTAATAAATAAGTGCGGAAGCAATTTAAAATATCAGAGTGGTAAAATATATACAATAGTCCAGATTTACAAATAACAGAGGTCCACTGTACAACTACACGGGGCATACCCCGGCCCAAAAGAACAAAAAGACAAACCGACAACAGCTGGCACTCTAACGACGGTCGGCACAACCACGAGAAGGACCGGCGGACGACTGGGGCGGCTCACCTGAAAGAAGGAATGGTGAGTCACAGCCACACTCAGTAGGGGTCACGCGGATCCCTACCTCACACTAAACAAGCAAGCAAGCAAATATAAAAGTAATTAGAGCATGCATTTAAACAATAAACAAGCATGTGCACAATTTAATAAATAAATAATAACGACAGGAAATAGCGTCAGGAGCTAAATCTACCAATAGAATAAACTATCACTAACCAAGTGAAGTGAGAGACGGAACAACCCAATAGAAGAACATGACCAGATGCGTCCACCGACGGCTTATACTGCGTCTCGGCAACTCGCAAGTCTGGAACGTGACAAGCGAGAGGCATAACAGGACCAAACCAAGTACTAGTCAGAGCAACACTCACCAGTGCCAGTCCAAGTCTCCGACCACGTGTGCACACACTGACTCCTGCCTAGAGCCAGGTCTCTAGCTAGTTTTCCCCCCCGTTGGACGCAACGGTAACCGCAGGGGCCCACGGTAACTAGCTTACAAACCGTTCATTGGGAACACCCCTCCACCTCTCCCGGGTGGGACGACACGCTCAGTCGCTGGGCTACGACTAGTGGTTCCATCACAAGGAAAGAGAAAGTAATTCCATCGAGATCTAATAACAAGCCATCGGTCATAAAACAACTTAAACATGGTATATATATAATGTGGAATGCATTAGAAATTGACCATGCATACTTTTAAAAACTAGGGGAATGTAACGGTCTAGGTCTGCCGCGTCACAGGGTGTGACGGTCGGGGAAGGGTGCGTCACAAGGGCTGTAACGCGCCCCAGGTGGGCCGTCAGGTCCAGGCTGTAACGCGCCAGGACAGGGGCGTTATGCGAATGTAACGCGCCTCCCCTGAGCCGTTACGCCACGTGAAGCCATAAAATATAGAGTTTTCTACAACGATCAGGCAGGGTGTGACGCACCCCCGGAGGCGCGTCACGAGGCCCTGACGGCCGCCCGACGGACCGTCAGGCCAACCACCTTACCAGGTCAAGTATAGTCAAATGAAATGTAACGGTCGTGGGCTCGACCGTTACACAAACTATGACGCACCTACTTAGGTCCGTCACAGGACTGTAACGCGTCCCATGAGGACCGTCACACTGTCTGGGTTACGGACGGGTCGGGTTCAAAATCGAACTCCCTCCCGGTCGAGCCGGATCGACGGGAAAACATGGAAAAGCTGTAAAACCTGCCAAACCATACCATTCTACAACTAATCTATACATCAAAACATAAAAATGATGCCCATGAAATGATTTTCAAGAATTTATGGCTAAATTACATTAACATGGGATTTTCATGGAAATCGAGGAAAACGACATTAGACGGACGTGCATGTGATGCCAATGCGATCCTAGCGAGACAAGGATTCCATCCCCCTACCTTAATCGCGACGAAAACGGCGATTCGGTGCCGAACGGACGAAGGGACGCCGCGCTACTCTCGGCCCCACATGCCTCCACATACCGCGGATCGAGACAAAGCTGGCGTCCACGCGATCCTCTCGTCGAGCCCGTCCCGACGGTACCTCCCGTGCCTCGATCGGGGCTCGTCCGGACCGAATCCGAGAGAGTGGGAGAGGAGAGATCGTGAGAGGGAGAGAGGAAGAGAGAGAACGAGTGAGGGAGAGAGAGTTCGATGGGAAGAGAGAGAGAGAGAGAGAGAGAGAGAGAGAGAGAGAGAGAGAGAGAGATATATATATATATATATATATATATATATATATTATTTATTTTTTTGAAAAGTTAACTATAATTGCCATAAATCTTAAACAAATTCTAATAAATGCCAAACGAATGCCTAAAAATCCGTAAAAATAGCCAAAACGATCAGGACAAAGCCTAGATCCGAACTGCTATGAATCCGCTAAGGCACGAGCGCTACAGCCCACACGGGAATCGCCTTCCAAAGAAACTCACGCCATGCGGGAGAGACCCCACCGAACACACACCGATACACGGTGACTCGATCGAGCGTAACACGAAAGCCGGGAACACGTGGGGTCACCCGGACCCACCACACCTACGGGCATGCTAATCGAGGTAACACGGTCCTCCCGACACCCTCAAAAGACGGACACAGATTCCCACGGGTGTCAGGGGCATTCACGAGACCGCAAGTCGACCACTAGGTCACAACCGGGTCGACCAGGGATCCACACATCGCGGAATGAACGCGGAGAACATGAAAACTCACCTCGGCGAATAGTGCATGTCGGTCTAACCTTGGGCCGTCACAGGCTGTAACGGTCCAAGCCTCGACCGTCACAACAACTCTGACGCTCCAACACATGGCCGTCAGAAGGCGAGTAAAAACTGAACGTAACGCGCTCCCCCAGGGGCGTTACGTCACCTAACGGACCAACGCCGGTGCGTTAGGCCAGAGAGCTACACAAGCTGTGACGCAGACCGCTCGGTGCGTCACGCACTCTAACGCACCTACCCAGGGGCGCTAGGGTGAAGGGTGGATGCGTTAGCTCTAACGCTCCTGCCCAGGGGCGTCACGCACCCTGACGCGCCACTCTGAGTGCGTCAGGCGTTTACGACCTCCAACGGTCATAAACCATGGTCGAAATCACTATAACGGTCTAACACCAGGGCGTCACAGCACTGTGGCGGTTTATCGTGGGACCTTCAGGCCCACGGACGCCACGTCCAAAAGCCAACGAAGTGTAACGCACCTCTCTGGGCGCGTTACACCCTGTGACGGTCTCTGGGACGACCGCGACAGCGCTCCGGCGGCGAAAACGGCGAACAAGCACAAAAATGGCAACCACGCCCCCATACCTCCATGGGAGAGGGGGAAATCAAGGGGGAAGCCCCATGGGGACTCCTAACATGATTCTAAGCTATCAAAACGTCGAATCGCGGCTCAAATCCATAGATCGGGCGAACTCTCCCCAAAACATGATTTTACCCCAAAATTCCCAAATACGCCCGCTCGGCTCACCACGACCTACAAAACTTGCGGGAAATGGAATGCATGAGCTGGGGGTCTATCTCCCTACTTCCACCGAAGAAACGACGCGCCGTGGACGCCGATCCACGAAGAAATCGCCGCGAAACCCTCGTCGGCTCACGAACGCGCCATCGAGCTTCCACGCGCCTCCATCCCCCGATCCTCGACCCATCCTCGCCGTCCTCCTCGCCCGCGTCGCCCTTCCGCGCCCCCGTCTCACCCCATCGGCCGCCGGAGAAGAGAGGGTGAGAAGGGAGCGTGGGAGAAGAGAGAGAGGGAGAGAGTGAGAAATGAGAGGGGAGAGATTGAAATGGTTAATATATATAGAAAAATCTGAAAATTTCAGAAATTCAGAAAATTACGAAAAATTACCTCCGCGATCCTCGGGAGGAACACAATGCGCCGGTACACTCCCGGAGTCGGAGAACGCTACGGTTTGTCCTGCATAGAGTTCCGAAGGCACATTAGAGAAAAATACGTGTAAAGCACAAAATACACTCCGAGACTCACTAAAAATATCCGAAAAAAATCCGGGACATTACAAGGGGAGAGGATGGATTGGAGGGGAGGGGGAAGGGGACCAGAGGGGGGTCAGAGGGAAAGGGGGGAGGGGACAGGAGGTGCAAGGGGACAAGAGAGAGACGAGAGTACCGCCGGAGGGGGGGGTTTGGTGCAACGTCGAGATCGCGATTCAGATGAAGCGGAATGACTTCATCAGTATGGAGCGACTTGCACATGTTCTCTCCCTCTCTCACCCTGCACTCTCCCTCTCTCTCTCCCCCTCCCCCCCCTCTCTCTCTCCACGTATCTCTCCCTCCCTCTATCTCACACACTCACACTTAGCGGGGATAATTTGGTATTTTACTCTTATTGAGTATAAGTGAACTATAGTTAACTTTAGTACGACGCAATGAACGACATGGACTTATATATATATAACGACAAAGATCGTAAGGACTATTAAGATAATAATTAGATTTGAGATATTAATCAATAATTTGTTAAATTTGTAAGAACTTATATGTAAAAACTCCGAGAACAAAGTAACCCCCGTCAAATTGCACATATACGGGGGCATAGTCCCACGGAATCCAATTCGACTATAATGTAGTGATCGACTAAAAAAGAAAAAAAAGATAGTGACTTCCTCGGACAATATCGACCGTCCGATCAGTGGATCCCATCATGATCGTCTTCGTCGATAGCACGCTGCGGTGGTGGGTGCTCGGCGACAGATAAGCGAAACGACCTATAAGTTGCTAACATGCGCGACTCCCCTACTCAGCACAAAGCGAACCGGAGCAGTACTAGCGCCTCCTCTTTCTCGCGCAGATCAGCAGAAGGCGCTTGCAGCGGCGGCGGTGGCGATGGCGGAAAACGCGCGGGTGGATGTTGGGGCGGGTTTTAACCCTCCACCGGCTGAGGCACCGATAGACGGTGGGGATGCGGACGACTGGAGCAGGGAGCTGGACGACGCCCCCGCTCCGCCGCCGGCGGCGGCGCCCGCGGAGGAGATTCCCGACCCTCCGCCCCCTGCTTCTGGTAATTTAGTAGGAAGCTTGTTTTCGTGGTTTCTTTTCTTTTCCTCTTATGCTGGTTCCGTAATTCGAATGAATCGGTTGTTGCTCTCGGTAGCATGCGCTTTTGTGTTATTACTGGTGTGACGGCGCTCCGAGTTTGATCTGGATGTTGCTGTTTCGGATCGAATTTAAGTGTCATATTCCGTTTCATTTGCTTGATGTATTTCGTTGTGGGGGCACTGGGGGGGTGAGGGGAAGGAGAGTTATAGGAGGATTTGCTGCTTATGATTTAGTTTATTGTAATCCATCCGTTTGTTTCTCTGATGTAGGGCTTACAGGAAAAGGCAAGGCGAAATGGGATTTCTTTTTAAGTTCGCGGGAAAATGGGACCTTTTGGGTTTCTATGTTCTATGGTTTATTGGAAAATGGGTGAAGTGGGTTGTTCTGTTTGCATAGGTTGTCGAATGGTAACAGCCTTGTCTTGGGCATGCGCCGTTTTGTCGTTGCCTTATCTACTTGGTGCAAGGTCCTTTGGGTCGTGATTTTGGTTTTGGTAGGCTGATTGGTTCCGTCACGGGTCCGGGATGAGTCTGATGACGGGATCATCGACCAAAGATATTGCTGCACACTGGATGGATCGGGTCTTGACCTGATGGATCAGAGAAATGCTGGGCCAAGAATTTTGATAGGTTATAATGATTGTAGTTGATTGTTTACATGGAGAAGGAAACAATTAGTTCTGAAGCAGCTTCTTTGGGAATTTGTTTTTACAGCGGGAGCTATAAACATTGGGTAGATTATTTCAGTTGGGTATTAATCAGGAAAAGCTATCTGTTCTTGGTTGCCATGTGCATGTCATATCATGGACATACAAATCTTGGATTAGCAATAATCTACTCACCTCTATTTTGGTCCAAAGGTTTTCCTTAGGTAGATACATTTCCTGATCTTAAGTATGCAGATTTTAGAAATTGCTTTTCTTCACGCCAATGATTCATTGTCAATAGAGGTGGCCTCACTAGAACCCTTTATCAAGTACTTCAGAGTCAATAAATCTTTCTAGACAGTCTTAAAAGGCAAATGAGAAAGCCTCCGACATAAGTAGGGTTCTGTTCCTTTTCCAAACTATCAACAATGCTCATATAATTCTTTTTGTATCATAACATTGTGCGTGCTCTGGGTTTTGTCTTTTGTTTATGAAGTTCTAAACTGCAGCTACTATAACTCATACATTGTCACTGTTAATGAGCATTTCCTGTGACTTGGCAATGTCTGGATTCTATATGTACTATTCTTTTTTCTATTGTTACATATGCAGATCCTTTCCGACAAAAGGACTATACCAGATCTAGAGTCTTCTCTGAAGGTCTTGAGTTTCAAACTATTTTCAACATTTTATATTTATATTCTAATTTGTGATATCGTCCGTTCCAGCTGGTGTGTGCGAGCTCAGGTCAGACCTTCAGTCATTGCAATTGGAACCTAATGGTAAAATGTCTTTTATTCATTTGGCATGCATATGTAATTTGTTTATTCAATCGATTGCATGTATTAATTCCTTTATTAGAGGACATAATCCTTTTCAACTTAGTTGTATTCATGAAATAACTGTGTTCATTGCATTTTCATGTGTTCACAACAGCTTCAGCAAGAGAGAGTGAAATAGATGTACAAAAGGAGGAGGAGGAATTGGTTGAAGAGTCAAAGAAGCGGCATCTAAATGTAGTCTTCATTGGTCATGTGGGTAAGTTAGCTATTTCATCCTCTTTTCTTTTTCTTCTCCATGATGTTTCTTACTATAGTTGGATATTTGTGAAACCAGTTTTTGGCATTTAGTCTTTTTATGTCTTTTCAAGAAACTTGCATCACATGCATCTTCCAAATTTGCATGATTTTTTAATAATAATGCTTTTATTGTTTCTTAGACAGTGTTGGGGCATAAAAAATTATAATTTACAGCCGATCCCAGATTGATCCCACCTTGTTGTGGGAATCTCTTCTTTTTTGCAGAGTGGGATTCTATCAAGGGCATACCGACTATATATTTGTGCATCCCAATTTCTTGACCTTTAATGCATGTGTTGTGCCGTCCACTTTGTGGAAAACATGTTCTGGTTATTTAGAGCTTGTTGTTAATCATAAGTCATAACCAATATAACAAACGCGGCTGTGAACAGGTCAGAGATGGATATGGAATATTGGAAAAGGAACTGTTAATGGAAATATGTGCTCCCATTTCCGCGTCCATTTTCTATTAGAAGCAGAAATGGAAATGGAGGTATTCATTTCCCTTTTCCCTTTCCACGTGCATTGGTCTTTGCAAGTGGATGCAATGTGCGCTGTCACCTATCATATGATGTGTAGCGCATGCATCATAGTGTCAGATTCAACATGATGTCTGTCGCATTAATTCATGCATGCAAAGAAAAGTATCATCCCTCACCGAACTAAAGCATATGTGGCCAAACTGTTTGATTTGGTCTTGAAGGATAAAGTCCTAAGTCTTGTTTGCTAGCTTCCATGAAGAGAAAAAATATAATTAATGTTTGCTATATAATATACTATATTACAATAATATATTATTAGAATGAATATCTGATGGTGGATGTGAAAATAACTGTTTCCACTTTCACTTCCAATATCATATTGGAAAGTTCCATTTTGGAAACCTTTTAGCACTGGAAGTAGAAGGATTCCTTTTCAGCATTTCCATATCCATTTCTGAAAGTCAGGAACAGGTCAGAAAGCGGAAAGTAGGAGTACCATTTGCTATGTTGTCAAAGGTGATGGAGGCGGCCACAAGTCATCTCGCCTTTTCCTCAATTGCCTCAATCCGGCCTTGTGGGCCTGGCCCACCTCTGTACGCCCCAGTCCGTTTGATTTTTTGTTTATTTTTTAGATTTGTTGTTAATTTTATTTAAATTTGTTTGATTTTAGGAATGAATGAATTTAGGAAGCTTTTTTTGTATGCATTTTTTGTGATATTTAGACATATATTTACATTTCTGAATTATATATATTATTTTAATAAAATATCACCTCAAATGCCTCAACGTCTAGGCCAGCCCCTTGGTCCCCTTTTGCCTCTGACTACATAGACCATTTGCGGCCCTAATGACAAGGAAAAGGATTGATAATAGTGGATAATATTAAGTTATGGTGATGGAAAGGTGAATTTGCATTCATGTAATGGTAGTGCTAGCTATTGGCAACATCAAGTAAGCCAACAGTACGTGTTCATGCCAGATGCTCTGTGCAATGCATATTGCCCTTATCATATGCCAATCCTGTGTTTCCATTGCTGGGTTATTGGCAATATCATGTAAGCCAACATGTAGTTTTACCACATTAACTTGTAGAACATTTATTCCCCAACATCCCAAAAGAAGGAAAGATTTGTCCCCTTGAATAGTAATAGTAGTGGTGCCTTACTAGTGACTTCTCACAGATATGCTTCTCCATGTGCTTGATGGGTCTTTATTTTTTTGCCCAATGCTATGGTTTATTACAAGTTCACAACAAGTCGAGTTGGGTCATGGCCGTTTATGACTGGTCAGAAGGGGTAGGGCCAAAAGCACAGATTGGACTGGATTAGGGCAGTTCAGGTCAGATTTTTGACTCTAACCTGAACTGGTAAAGTTTGGGACAAAATGACATAACCCAAATTTGACCCTATTCTTCAAGAACTTATGACTGGAATCTATTTTCCTAAGGGTCTAGTTGGGTTGGGTCAACAGGTCAGGTTAATTTTTGCAGATTCCTGATCAATGGCAATGATGATGAACATTCAACTGACATGCTTCTTCCTGTTATGTACCTGCAAATACATGTGATTTTCATTTCTTATTTCTTTTTTTTTGGACATGTATTCACTTGCTTTTGGCAGATGCTGGTAAATCTACAATTGGCGGACAGATACTTTTGCTTAGTGGCCAGGTTGATGAACGAACTATTCAGAAATATGAGAAGGAGGCAAAAGATAAAAGTCGAGAAAGCTGGTATGTTTCCCTATAGAATATTAAGTAAAACAAAATTCATGATAACCCCCCTCCCCCCTGCACCCCCCCCAAAAAAAAACACCATCTCCTTGCTAGCTCCCTCTGCTCAATATAGTCTGTGGATATAATTGGAGTGGCTTGTAAGTTGTCAATATTTAGAGAATTGACACCCGAGTAACAAAATTTGCAAGTGCAATATCTATGTTATATGATAGCTGCATATCATTCAACAATACGTTCTCACCATATCACAGTCAACTCTCTGTAATAGAGGCATCAGGTGATAGCTACATATCACTGAACAATACTTCTCCACCACATCATAGTCAACTGTATGTGTAGTATAAGTGTTAGGTGATAGCTACATGTTGCTCAACAATACTTTTCTACCACATCATGGGCAACTGTCTATGCAGTATAGGTTTCAGGTGATAGCTGCTTATCATTCAACAATACTTTTCCACCATATCCCAGTCATCTGTCTCCAAGCACTCAATTGATTTGCAGTCATTACTTCTGCATTGTTGTGTAACAAGAAACATTTTCCCACGTGATTTATAGATTGTGGCTCTTGATTGTGATCAGGTAGTCGCATGTTGGATCTGAGGTTGTGTATGTGACTTTAAATAGTTAGACTCAAGAATCGATGATGATTTCTTTGCTTGATTGTATGCACTGCTTCATTTGTTGATGTACTTGTATGCCGTGGAGCATAAGCATGATTCATTATTTTCATACTTATGTTTATTTAATTGTTTTTCCTTTGTGTTCCAGGTACATGGCATACATCATGGATACAAATGAGGAAGAGCGTGTAAAGGTAATGTCTTTTCTTCTGTCTGCTTCATTGATGCTTTGCTCCACCCTCTTACTTTTTGGCTGCTGCTACATCTGTCAAAACTGTAGCTTCATGGGGACCAATTATACATCTTTTCTTTTTCATAATTATTTCTGATTCTGTCACTTGCCCATTATGAATTCCTGTTGACATCTCGTGCAACCACATTTGTTGCTTTCTTCCTTTCCCCTGTGAAAATATGACAAGTTAGTCAATCTTCTAAGAACTGTATTATTGCTTTACCACCCATCATTTATCTCTTTTTTGGGTTATGCAGGGAATAACAGTGGAGGTTGGCAGAGCTCGTTTTGAGACAGAAAATACAAGGTTCACAATTCTTGATGCTCCGGTAAACTTACTCTTAACTGTTTCCATTCGTCTGTTAATTGAAGTTATCCAGTCAATTGCTTTTATCAATTTACACTAATAATTGTTCACGTTCAAAAAAAACTACACTAATAATTGTTGATATTTGACAATTTGAGATTTCTTTGAATTTCCAAATGATCAAGGCAGTGGAATGTGAATACACCACATACAGATTTAATCCCAGACACTCCCGATTAAACTATGGAACTGGGGTTAAACCCTAGTCGCTTTATGTATATAAAGGATCGTGTTCTTTTTCATTTCCTTGATATGTGTTCTCACAAGACACCATGTAATTAGGATACATATAATATTTCTTCTTTTATATTTGATTTCTCGTTTTTGTACAAGATGCTATTGGGAAATCACCCACAAGTTTTAGCTTAATCTATACCATGTTAGATCATCAGGGTGGGAGTCTCTGTGATTCCTGTTTGGGTGGACAACTAGTGGAGACTAATTTCTGAGCTTAGTGAAAGCAATTGCTTTTGTAGGAAACCAGAGGAACATTAAAATACATGGGAAGGCTGTTCTTTCTTGCTCTGGAGACTTGTGGAATAACTGAACCCTGATTATTATCTATGAGTACTATCACATTACTGCATCTGTCAGTTTTTTTGATGAGGTGCTTAGGGCCTGTTCGGATGCAAGGAATAATGAGTTTAGGTTTATCATAAACTCATTTTTTGTTTTAACTTTAGTTTGGATAGTTAAAAATGGATTTACCAAAAATTCACTTGAGTTTATCATGAACTCAATTTCTCCATAAACACATTATCGGAGTGTCCACTGTCGGTGTTGATAAGGATGTGTGGTCTGTCTTTTGCATAATCCAAAGAAGATGGCAAACGGATATAGCAAGGAAGGGTAAGCCAGGAAGAACCAATAGAAGAGGGGATGTGGAGAGGGATGAGGAAAGGAAGGAACCGGCAGAGGGCTACGAGGAGGAGAGAGGGGCTGATCTAATAGTATGGGAGGAGGGTGGTCTACACTGTTCATGGAGGGGGTGAGGGTGAATATGTGGCATAGCATAATGTTGGGTGAGTGTTTGGGCCCTCGGGAGGGTTGAGAGCAGTTCAGAGACCTTTGATGTGAAGGTGAGGAATTGAATGATAGCTCTAGTACGTTCCGCAGCTGTGATGACAAATGTTATGGGAAGGTTTATGGTGTGTGTGGGTCTCAAGACAAGGCAGAGTAGATAGTTCGGATGTATGTTTGGCCTTGACGTTCTTTATTTTGCTTTTGGGTGGGGGGTCGGTTCTGGTAAAGAGGTATTTTGTAATTCTTATCTTTTCCCTTCGCTCCAGGGGAAGAGTGCATCCTGCCGCCTTTTTGTACTAGGGAGTTTTGTGGGAGCATTCCTTCCTTCCTTGTGAATTCTTATCTTTTTTCTTTTATATTACGTGGTACTATCCACCTTCAAAAAAAAAAAATCTCCCCTGAGTTGGTTTATCCTGGAGACTCCTCTGTAAACAGAGTTTATTATAAACTTACTTATGTTCACAGAGAGTTAATAGAAAACAAGTTATGTTAAACAGATTTGTGATAAATGTGTTTATGCTGAATCTATTCCAGTTTTCATAAGTTGCATCCAAATGGGGCTCTGTTGTTGTTGATGCCTTATCATTGATTCTAGCATAATTACATGACTGGCCATGGTTGTGTTCTTTCACATGCTATTGTCAGCAGATATATTTTACATTGTGAGTGATTTTTCTGAGTTCACAAATTGCTTCACAGTGGTGGTGAGCTCCCCACCCCCCCCACCCCCTGGATCTATCTCCGTTTTTTCTTTAGAATATTATTAGTCGGTGACATAGCACTACCTTTAATTTTCTCTCTCTGTTCCGCTGCTGATCTCATTTTCCTACGTCCAAACATGTGAAGTAGGATTCAGGAAAACCCTATGTTTGTCTGCTTGGTCAGTCATGCGTATCAGCAGCGGAACAGAGGGAGAAAATTAAAGGTATTGCTATGTGACCGACTAATAATATTCTAAAGAAGAACGGAGATAGATCCGGGGGGTGGGGGGGCAGCTCACCACCACTGTGAAGCAATTTGTGAACTCAGAAAAATCACTCACAATGTATCGGTTTTGGGCAGTTTCGGCCGAAACCGATACGTTTCGGCCGAAACGTTTCGGTTTTGGACCTGGACGATCCGAAACCATACGCCCGAAACCGGGCACCAACTCCCCTCTTAAAAATATTATTTTATTATGTTTCGGGTCGAAATCGAAACTGGCATCCTTGTTGGTACTAGCCAGAATGACTGACTTTGATGGATTATCTGACAAGAAAAATGAACAAGGAAACCAGAGAACAACTAAAGTGATACTGGAGAATGAAGGGGAAAAGATATTAGTGTCCACAAAGGAACTCCAAGTTATGATGCCATGGAGGTTTCACCAATTCTGTGAGTATTAAGGAATGGTGCGACCAAAGTTTGAAGAAACTACCATTGGAATTTTTCTGAGGAAAAGATGGGATTTACTTCAAATTTGTTATTAAGCCTAACCTCATATATCAGCCCTTTCAAATGTTATTAAGATTGGAGTAATGAAACCATTTTATAGCTATTAAAATTTGGCATATATGTTACTCCCATACATGGGTTTGGCCTACACAGGTGTCTAGAGCATATCCTTTTGGGGTGCCCAAGATTTTTCATTATCAAAAGGGTAAAAGGGTTACACTTTCTTCTTTTTAATAAAATTATTATACCATCCACTTTCCAGTGAAGTATATAGGAAAATATAGTTATTGACAGGATTGAATGTTGGAAGTGTATTCTGCCTGGCATGATAATCCAAAATCCAACACAAAGGTTTTGTGTCTAGGAATATTAGTTGTATAAAATAGAGGAGCATTCCCTTGGGGATGCCCATTTTTGTTGCTTTTCTAAAGAGAGGACTATTCAGGTTATCAGGTATCATGCAACTATCTTTCCTTTTGTTAATGACATGTGGTATCGTCCACTTAAATACCAGTGAAATTCAGTAACATTATAATGAATCTTGGTCAACACGTTGGTGAATTTCACCTTTTCTTTTATATCTTACCTATCTTGCACTATAGGTAGTGATCTTTGCATCCTCTCTTGGATAGTGCGTATTGAAACTTTTGTTGCATCATTAGGTTGACTTGAAGAGTTCTTACTTGATGATATGAATCCTTGATGGATTTACTAGGGGATTCAAACATGACATGAAAAGCTGACTTGAGGTCATAATGCTTGTTGTCCTTGCTTATTGCATCTATGCTAGAAGTGGCTATTGTATCACATAATGTCGCGTTTTTTGCTCCGTCCTTTTTTAAAATATAATGTTGGTTATATGACATAATATATAGTGCTGATTGGTGTGTAGTTACTGTTAGTGTTAATGTGTTGACAGTGTACTAGTGACATCTTGACATCTTCCTAAAAAACCCTTTGGTAATTCTGTCTGGTAAGTTATAGTTATCGTTTGTTCTTTTTGATTCAGTGAATATTAACCTCTCCTAGGGATGTTGGGGAAAAGGATGGCGGGCGTCCGGTGTTCACCGGAGGGCCCTCCGGGGGGGCCCAGCAGGAGCCGCTGGGGAGCTCAACAGGGGAAGGGTTTTGTCGATAGAGCACGTTTCAGGTGTGGAGGGCAGGCTCATCTCCAGCACTACTGCCCATCTCTGTCGCCTGCTGCGTACAGCGCAGCTCTTGTCTGGCCAGGCCGGAACTTCAGAGAGGCTCTGCACAACGTTCCTCAATGCAGGCTGCAGGGGCTGGGAGGCGGCCACTGTTTGGAGGCCGAGACCCTTCCGCCGCAGGTAGTGGAGGGGAGATTGGGCTGGGTGAGGAGATGCCTTAAGGTGGAGGTGGTGGAAGGGGTTGCCGGCGTAGGTCGGCTGAAGGTGCACCTGGATGATGGGTGAGGCTGTGGGGAAGGCTGGGAGGTGTGGAGGGTTGGAAGCAAAGGGTTCTTAGCTGTGGCCAGGAGCGAGGAGGCAGCGCTGACTTAGGCGATGTCGGGTGTTGCAGTGGTGAAGGGAACACTGTTCAGATTGAAGTCCTGGGCATTGCAGATGGGAACCTTCCTGGACCCTAGGTTTGCAGGCTCAGGATCCGTCTCTTCGGGGTTCCCTTCATCCTCTGTGATGAGATGGGGATCGCCTCTTTGGTCCGGAAATTTGGGTGCCTGGAGCAGTGGTTGGTCGATTTCATAGAGGGTGCCTCTCTTACGGCCCTGGATGCCATCGTTTGGGCTTCCAGCTCGCAAGCGGTGCACGGCGTTGTCACAATCGAGGTCTCGCCGGAGCTCTCTTTCCGGTTAGAGTGCAGGTGCTGCCAGAGCAGGGGAGTTTGGGGTTGGCAGCCGTGTCCAGCACCGGCCGGCGCAACTTCAGTCTAGGGCAGCGGATGTCTTGCCGAGACATGGAAGACGATGGGGGCTAGGGGATACGTGGAGACTCCCTGGCCGTCCATTCAAATTTCAAATTTGCGATGATGGGCGGCAGCAGTACTGGGCCGACTGGGCTGAGTGATTGTTTGCCGGTGGCTTTAGAAGCTGAATCGGCTGCGGGGCCGGGCATAGGAGCACGGTCTTCTTTGGATGTGGGTGTGCCGGACGGGGGTAAGAAGGCGGTCGGTTCTGACATTGGCGGGTCAGGGTCAGGGTCTTGCGAGACCTGTGACTTACCCGTCGGTCTTAGAGCTATCGGGTCCGCGGGACTCAGCCCTAGGCATCTTCCTCACCCTATACGGCAGACCCCTTCCGCCACCAGTCTACAGCTGCCTCTCCCGGTAGATGGTGGTGTGACAGCCAGACAGCCATCGGCGGCCACCGTCTTCCCTGGGGCGATCTGTCTTGTGGTCCTGGCAGCGATGGTGACTTCTATGGGCCCTTCCCTACCCACGCTTTCTGTGCCGAGTCTCTTCGTCATTGGGGAGGCCAGTGGTGGGGATTCCTTTGGTGCCGTGGCGGGGGAGGGTCTTCCATCCCTCATCGACTTGTCCTCGGAGGTCTACCAGAGGTCGCCATGGCAGAGGCAGAGGTCGCGGTTCTACTGCCGAGTATAGTGTGGGGCTGGAAGAGGTCTTCGCTTCGGAACTCTGTGTGGGCTACGTGCGACCACTGTTGGGCTCATTAGTGGAAGGCTCATGTGAAGATGAGGTAGAGGTGGCACAAGGCTAAGGCCGCTGCACTCGCCGAACTTCCGGCTGTCAGTATCCTACAGTCGAGTAGCCCTAATTTCGACACTTGTGAGGTTCCACAGAGGTCGGAGGCAGAGAAGTCTGAAGAGGGCGTTGAGGTATTGCATGCTTCGAGTGAAGGCCAGCTCGTTCCTAGTCTTCATGCGGCCGTGGGATCTACAGGAGAGGGCTACAGTGGCGGTGGGGAGGGGGAGGAGGCGCTTAAGGAAGTACTGTCCCTCTCCTTCCTGATCAAAGAGCAGCTCTGGCAAGCGCCTTTGCTTTGTCTTCCGGCGCCAGACCCCCCAACCATTGGTCTTGCGGATGGGGATCTCGTGGCGGAGGTGGAGGCGGCCGTTGCGCTTGTGGAAAGATTTGGCCAGCAGGCGGTGTTAGCCCTTCCACCCCCACCCATAGAGTCTGAAGATTTGCGCGCGGTGTTAGAGCAAGTCGAGGAACCCTGCCAAGGGGAGGATTTAGCTAAGGTGGAGAATGGGACTCTCAAGACTCAGCGAGGAGAAAGTCCAAGATATTTTAGCAAAGGTGGAGAACTATATGGAGACTCAGGTGAGTGAGACTGTTATGCTGATTGGTGTATCTGATGTGGGCGTGGATAAAGGCTTGGTCTTCTTTATGCTTGATCAAACGTAGATGGCTGGCGGATATAGCTAGAAAGGCGAAGGCTGAAGCGGCTAGTAGGAATGGAGGGACGGAGCAGGCTGAGGAGTAGGTGGAGGAAGAGTTTTCTTGCTCTTTTGGTCTACATCGAGGAGGGTTGAGGAGGGCGATTTTGCTTTTTTGGGGCGTTTACACTTCCATTTCTCCATTGTCTGGGAGTTGTCTGGTTGGGTGGTCGGTGTTGATAGGTGCTAGGACTTGTGTGTACTTTTGTGCTCGATGGGGGTTTGAGTATAGCGGGTTGGTGTTTGTTTGCTTCTTTTTGTTCCCGAGGCAGAGAGTTATCTGCCGACTTTTGTATTTGGGAGTTGTGTGGGAGCACTCTCCCCTTACATGTATACTATTTTCTCTTTTATATAACCTGTGGTACTGCCCACATTCAAAAAAAAATTATGTCTGGTAAGTTAGTTTATCATTTCTCGGCATCTTTTTCAATCATTTTTCACTTGTGCATATCTGCAGGGTCACAAGAGTTATGTTCCAAACATGATTAGTGGCGCATCTCAAGCTGATATTGGCGTGCTTGTGAGTTTACATTGACATGATCATTGCTTGTATGTTTTAGTTCAAAATGAGCTGTGATTCCACTGTGTTCTTTGTTTGTATTTTAGGTCATTTCTGCACGTAAGGGTGAGTTTGAAACTGGGTATGAAAAAGGGGGGCAGACACGAGAGCATGTTCAACTTGCAAAGACTTTGGGGGTCTCAAAACTAATTGTAGTAGTCAACAAAATGGATGAGCAAACAGTGAAATGGTCAAAACAAAGGTGCTAGGCATCACTCAACCATTAATTTATGTCAGAAACATACTTACATTTAGAAACAAAAGGATCTCTTATAATTTTCCCTATGTTCTCAGGTACGATGAGATTGAATCAAAGATGGTACCCTTTCTAAGGTCTTCTGGCTACAATGTTAAGAGAGGTAAGACATTGTGTTGTTATGCTAGGCCATGGCATCTGATTGAAATATTAGATGGCCATGGATTGCGTTTACCTTTTCTTGGGATGCGTTATCTCTTGCTTTGATTTGAAAACTGGGATACTTTAGCGCAGATATTTTTAAAAAGCATCATGGTTGGGCTTGTGAATTAAAGATCATGTTATCTCAGCACTATTATTCTCATTTCTAAAAATGTGCCTATAAAACTTGTTTACAATGTCAGCCAGATTTATTTGCCCAATCTTCATGCATCTTCTCTTATACTTACTCCCCTCTTTTTGTTTTGCTTGGGGGTTAGAGTGTTCCACACCGTCTTGGTGTGACCTTCTGTATAGGGATTTTTTGGGAGCTTATTGACTATACTCGTACATCCCCTTTTTCCATTTAATACAATAGTGATACTACCCACTTAAAAAAAATATCTTATTTTGTACTCTATAAGCTGGTTTTATTTGGTTATGTGAATGGGTTTTGAACTCTCTTTTGGATGCCCTTGGAAGCTGGTGCATTCCCAGCATGTACTTCAGACATACCTGTCGGTGTTCATCTTGGCTTATATCATTTGTTCCTAAATAAAGGTGGTTCCTTCTGCATTCCCGAAATAAGCCATTTATTTCTAGTAAAGACATGGATGCACTACATTGTTGGTGTAGGTGAGTTGGGTACTTGGTCACTTAGAGCTTATTGGAGCTATTTATGTGACATTACCTTGTTATTAAATTTGTAGGATTCTTCATTTCAGGTGAAGCATTTTGATAGATATCAAAGAAATTTTATTATGGTACACTTGCAGTTGTACTTGTAACATGGTTCAATGATTCTTTGTCTGTCTCTGCCTGACATATGAACTTCTATATTCCTTTACATGGCTGCAGACGTTCAGTTTCTACCGATCTCTGGATTGTTGGGTTATAACATCAAGACTAGAATGGATCCTAACGTCTGTGGGTGGTGGAATGGTCCATGCTTGTTTGAAGTCCTTGATGCTGCGGAAGTTCCACCACGAGATCCTAAAGGCCCTGTCAGGTAGAGATCCATTTTTGTTTTAAAGTCCAATTTCTTTAAAGATGTTGTGGCCTGTTCTATGCCTTTTCCTGTTTGTGACATGATTGTACCACTGGAAGATACCCTGACTTTGCATTGTAAATTCATCTATACTCTTTAATGAAGTTTTTGTCATCATTTTGGAAAAAGTGATTCTTACAAGGCTCCAGTATAAACGTCTCATTTTTTTCTTGTGAAATAAAATTGATGATCGTTTACTCTCAGAAAAATCCTCTAAGGACCTTGGCAACATTATTAACATGCACCTTTTGATTGAGATTGGATGTTTTCAGATTTCTTTCTAACCTTGGTGAAGTGCGGTTCTTCATATTAATCTTTCTGTTGGGAACAGGATGCCAATTATTGACAAATTTAAAGACATGGGAACGATGGTAATGGGCAAAATAGAATCTGGAACCATCCGCGAGGGTAATAGCTTGATAGTGATGCCGAACAAAGTAGGGATTCCCTTCTCCTAGTCTGGTCAAGCTTTCTCTCTCTTTCTAGATTATGTTTGAGATGCATGAGTTCATATTTCTGTATATCTCCACAGGTTGATGTGAAAGTGCTCGCTGTATATTGTGATGATGTCAAAGTGAATACTGCGGGACCCGGTGAAAATGTCAAGGTTAAATTGGCTGGCATCAATGATGAAGATATATTGGCTGGCTTTGTTCTTTCTAGTGTTGGTATTTTTTTTCTCCACATAATTTTGGTTAAATAACTTACATTTCAAGCATCGTACTTGATCCTTTTGATTTGGAGAGTTCGCAGCTTTCAAATTGATCTTCATTTCCAGGAAATATATCTATGTTTGACTTCAAAAAATTAGTTGTCCAAGGAGTACTAAACAGAACAAATATGCATTCTCTTGTGAGAAAGATGGAGAGGGAGAAGGTGTCATCTGACAAATATGATAAAGAGGGGCATGCCTTATCTTGTCAATCTGATTTTGGAGTTCTAGTGCCGTTGGATTCATTGTCTGATTCTTCATTCTTTTCCTGTCTAGGGCGATGTTTTATCTTGCCAATGTTTCCTCAGGCCTGCTCTGTTAGCCTTGGTGTTTCCTTATTATGATCTGTATCACAGAACCACCCTTGCAAGGTTCCTTTGACCCGCATTTTACTTGGGCATCATTTGTGAATGAAGGTGAGGGAGATTCCAATCTTTGGAATCCCCAACAAGGTCATCGTCATTCCCAAATGTGGCCTAACCACTTGGGATTGTGGGCCGTCCAAAATTGCAGATGAGGTGAGAGAAAGATGAGTAAATACTTGTTGCACACCATGGTGTGCAATTGTGCCTAGTCATCTTGCCAACCCACCTATGGTTGGTCTATTTGGCATGTTAGGATGGCTGGGGGAGACTGATGTGACTGCTGCCAGTGGCCATGTCAGTCTGCCGGTTGTCACGATGGGCTAACAGTGGTGACAATGGTCTCCTTCAGCCATCTTGTCACACCAAGTGGACCAACCGCAGTGGGATTGCAAGATGAATAGGCACAATTGCACCCCATGGTGTGCAGCAAGTATTACTCAAAAAGACAGGTCTCTCTCCTCTCTATAAGCAGGGGTTGGGTTGCTTTCAAAAGAACGTGGATTATTTTAAGATGAAATTCCTTTCATGCCTGCCCGTCCATCTCATGCACATGACTTGTCTCCGGAAATTTCTCCCTTCGAAACCTCACCCCATCATCATTCCTCTCTCTTCCTTCCTTAGTCAACAGTCACTGGAACAAACACATGGGGGCCATCTGCTGGAGGGTTGAAATAAAGGCACTGGAGGAGGAGCTGTTGCTGCCGTGATGGAGAGAGGGCCTCTGTCTAGAGGAGACGAGTGCCATAGAATCCCCCATCACCTGCCTTTGTGTTCCCTCTTTATACCATACCCACATCTGTCCCCGTGGCAACTCTCTCTCTCTCTACATACATAAATGCATACATACATACATACATACATATAAAACTATTGATATATGTAAAGATGAGGTCACTAATTTCAGGTTCCATTACCTAAGGTGAGCTTGTTTATCATATTTAAACGTATTGATAGGCATTCTGGATGGTATTACATAAATTCTAATTTTAAAATAGATAGTGTATCGAGTCACTTTTGTTTGTTAGTCATTTTATGCTAAGCTGTCTTCTTTTCATTCAGCCAATCCAGTACCTGCAGTTTATGAGTTCAATGCCCAGTTGCAGATCCTAGAGCTACTCGACAATGTATGAAGTGTGTTTTGTTTTTTATTTATTTTTTCATTTTCCATGGTCATACCAGAATAAAGATTTCATGTTGATGTGCTTTTTCATTTAAAATTTTTGATGCTTCAGGCAATCTTCACTGCCGGGTATAAAGCAGTCTTGCACATTCACTCTATTGTTGAGGAATGTGAGATTGTTGATCTGATAGAAGAAATTGATCTTAAGAAAAAGAAAGATGCTGATCCAAAGAAAAAACCAAAGAGAAAACCCCTTTTTGTGAAGAATGGTGCTGTTGTCGTGTGTCGCATTCAGGTGTACCCTGTGAACTCTTTTTTTCTCTATCCGTTGCTCACAACCTCTAGGGGGCTTTTATTTAGTTATTTTTTTTTGAACCTTTTAGGTTAATAATCTGATATGCATCGAGAAGTTTTCGGATTTTGCACAGCTTGGGAGGTTTACTCTCCGCACAGAAGGTAGAAATTCTTTTTGTTGTTGATCTGGTAGCTCTGGTCCCCCAGGTCACTCATGGAGGCTAATTGTTGCAGGAAAGACAATTGCAGTTGGGAAAGTTGTGGATCTTCCACCTACTGGAAGCACTTCTTTTTCTCCTTAAAATTTTTGCATATAGATTGGTGAGCATTGTTTTTATCCCTCCCTCTAATCAGAATGTTATTTTTCTGGCATACGGATTTGATTTGTTCCTTCTGGACTCCGTTTAACATTCTGCTTTGTTGCAGCCATAGGCAGATAGAGAGGTTACTTGGTGGTCTACAAGAGAACATGATATGTGGATTGCCACGAGCTGTGGGCTTGAGCGTTGTCTTTGATGGTGCACTTGTAATCTATAGAGATGTATGTTTTCCGACATAGGGACTGATGAATTAATGGGATCATGATGTGTTGCTCGAGCGATGGTTGGTGTATCTGTTTTCCCTAGAAGGGATCCTTTAAAGCCAATTTTTTTTGGCGTCACTTGTTCTTGCACTGGAATCATGTGACAATCTATGCTATTTTTTATTTATCATATGATGATGCATCACAATTTGTATGGATTGTTTATGGTGAGGGTGGCTTAATTTAGTGTTGATACCCAAAAGAAAGATTTTTTTAGTCTTTAGTCCCATAAACTTTCATAATTAGGAAAAGCCCCCTATTCGATCTACTTAGCTAGATGCCCCCCAATTCTTCAAACCTTTAGGAAAAAGCAGAGGTTAACAAACGTTGGATTCCTTCCTACGAGATATTTCTATTTTTTGTTTTTTGTTTTAAATCTGTGTGTGTGTGTGTGTGTGTGTGTGTGTGCGAGTGAGGGGTTGGCGTTGGAGGGAGAGACCTCCCTCTCTACATAGGTGTCGAGTGTCGACACCGAGAGGAGTACTCTCTCTCTCTCTCTCTCTCTCTCTCTCTGGGTGTTGATGTCGGACCTCTCTTTCTCTGTGTGGAGAGAGAGAGAGAGAGAGACTCTCTCTCGCTCTGGGTGTTGATGTCGGACCTCTCTCTCTCTCTCTGGGGGGTTATTCAAGGGCTTTTTGTTCATTTAATGATACCGGTCTAATTTTAACCGTAGTTAGGTTAAACAACGTAGATATCCCTTTACGTGAAGTAAGGGGCTTTTTATGTAATGGGGAAGATTTGGGTGGGGGGGGCGGCTAAATAGATGGAATAGGGGATATTTATGGGGGCTACCCAAAATGTGAATGTCACCATGTGGGGGTTATGGATTAAAAATTGCACATCTACTGCCTTCAGGAAGTGTATTTGCGTTGGTATTCACGTTCTCAGGCAAGATGTATGTCTGTCTCTGTGACCTCCATAGTCTTTGCCCCTTTTCATATTTTTGTTAGCCCTTCAATGGAAATGAAATTACAAGAAGTTCTCCTTTCATGAAGTGAGAGAACGAAACTAGTACTTCATGCATTATCAGAATGGGCGTATTTTGGTTGATGGTGCTATTTTTTTTTTCAATCTTTTATACAGACTGTCGCTTTCAAGTACCTGGATGAGGATCTAAAAAAATCCTTCTGCCGGAAATTAGACGCCCAAACCTATTAACATGGACTATCCACCGGCGAGTTCTATTCTCTTTGTTATAATCGATTCAACCTGTGATGAATTATAAGCACGGTGTCAAACCCAATGAGATAGTTGACCCAGAAAGTCTACTAGATCAAGGGTCAATGATTTATGAGGTGTTTGATTGCGTTTTTTTTTCTTCTCTCTCTCAAATTTAAGAGAGAGAGAGAGAACTCAATTAACCGTGCTTGGTAAATACTCTCTAATTTTTAGGAGAGAAATTAACTCCATTCAAATCTCTTTCTAAAACAAAACAACTCCGGAGTAGTTTTTTTTTGAAATCGCTCGTCTATGTCGCGATGCCTCTCTCTTCCCTCCCCGGCGGATCCCCCCCTACGTGGCCCCCCTCTCCCTCCCTCCCCGGCGGATCCCCCCCCTGCGTGGCCCCCCTCTTCCTCCCGCCGCTCTCCCCCCCTCCCTCCCCGGCGGTCCCCCCCCCTACGCGGCCCCCCTCTCCCTCCCTCCCCCTCCCGCCGTTCTCCCCGGCGGCCCCCCCGGCGGGTCCCCCCCCTGCGCGGCCCCCCTCTCCCTCCCCCTCCCTCCCGCCGTTCTCCCCGGCGGTCCCCCACTGCGCGGCCCCTCGCGGCCCCCCCTCTCCCTCTCGTCGAAGGCCGCATGCAGTGAGTGGAGGCGGTTCCGGAGGACGTCAGGGAGCCGAACGATCAGCGGGAGCTAGAGGCCGAGCCCGCCGGCGGATTTGGGGTCGGAGGCCTTCCGAACGACCTTCATCAGGTCGATCTCCTGGTGCGGCGGTGTCTCGGGGCCGGAGGGGTGCACGGAGATGTTGCCGGAGCCGTTGATGGAGAAGTAGGGCGCGCCTCACCCATCGATCCCGTACAGCGTCCTGGACAGCTCGGTGGACCAGTGGGAGGAGAGGGACTCCAGCACGGAGGAGGCCGCTTTCGTCGCCGGTGGAGCGCCGCCAGAGAATGACTTCGGCGCGGGAAGAGAGCTGGGCTCCCGGCCAAACAACATGGGACTCTTTTTATTAATTTTAAAAATTAAGTAAAAAATTGATATGTCATAATTTTTAAGATAGAAAGAGTTTTTTTTAAAGTATTCCCAAACACCCTATTAACCATTTTGGATTAACCCACAACCTTGGCGCTCTGTATGGCGACAGTGGTGGGGATGGCTTGGGGGTCAAGGGTGTGCATGTTCTTGCATGTGGGGAGCACCTTGGGGTTGTGGATGCGGTCGGCGTTGGCATCCATGACAGAGTAGGAGATCCCTACTCTTTGTGTGTGTGTGTGGTGCCAGAGATCCATGCTCTCTCTCTCTCTCTCTCTCTCTCTCTCTCTCTCTCTCTCTCTCTCTCTCTCTCTCTCTCTCGTTGGCGTCGGAGAGGACCGCCGCGACCTTGTCGATCTCCCCCTCCCCCTCCCCTCCATCGTCGGACCCAACTCCCCCTCCCGATCTACCTCTCCATTGACGTCGTCGGACCTGCTCCCCCTCCCCCTCCATATCTGAACCCTTTCCCCTCCCCCTCCATTGTCAGCCCGATGGCCACCCCTAACCCTAGCAGCCCCCCACCTAGAGATTCATGCTCTCTCTCTCTATACTATAGAGCTCTCTCTCTCTCTTCCCCCTCTCTTTATCGTGCCATAGATCCCTACTTTCTCTCCCTCTCTCTTTCTCTCGCTTTCTCACCGGAGCTAAAGAGGATTGCCCTGACTCTCTCTCTCTCTCTCTCTCTCTCTCTCTCTCTCTCTCTCTCATTACAAAGAAGGGGCGTGAGAGGGGAGGGGGAGAGGTAAAACGGTCCAAATGTATGGGTCATTACCTCCGTTTGAACAGAAGGTAACATTAGGGGTATAACTACTTGAGTTAAGAGATTTTTGAGACTTACGAGTAAATTTCATGAAGGCAAAAATATAGTGATAATTTGTGAATATTTAACGGGTATACAGGTAAATTTATCATTTTAATTCTCGACCTAATAAGGGGGAGGGGATTGCTTGGGGGGCTATATTCAAATGATATCTTTAGAGTGGGATATGTGGGGGGATTCTACTGTACTACCCTCCATGGTGGAATTTTTAAGTTCAAAATAGTTTTCTGAATATGACGAAGAAAAATCTCTTAGGAGAAAACACTTGAGATCTTCACAATTATACTTTCTTTCTCCACAATTAAAACACATTTAATCTATTTCAGACAAAATCAATCTTATGTTAAGTATTCTATCCACCAAAAGAATCTGCAATATATGTATTGCAGGGCAATACAAAGAATGAAAACGAGAAAATTACTAAGCACTTTCTTGTATATTCTTTAATTTTTTCTTGTGCAAATCTCACATTTTTCCCTGTTCCAGTATGATTATATTCATATACTATTTTTTTAGAATAATTCTAAAAGAAAGTTTAGTACATATTCTTTAACACGTTTTCCTGCACAAATCCCACAGTTTTCCCTATTTCATATATATAATTTTCTTAGAATAATTCTAAAAGAAGATTTTCCAACTTGCGCACTTTAAGAATAAATGTTTTATTATGATGTCTATTAACTTTTAATTGAGATATAGTACATATATGTTAAGGTTTTTTGGGTGTCTTCTTGTGAATATAACAATAGGAGGGGTTGTTCTAATAATGAGAAGAGATGCGAAATCCAGAATCAGTCTGTGTTTAAAAATGCAATCATACTCGTGAAAAATTGATACGATACTTTTGTATAGTACATATTGAACTGTATCGTATCGATGATCGATACTACTGATGTATAATATATAATTGATATATTAATTTTATATTTTAAATATTATATATTATTTTATAATATAATAATATCAATAAATTAATTAGTCATAAATATTGATTTGACAGGTGAGATCTTATGTTTGAACCACATCAGATGTATGATTTCTTATTTTTTTATTAAATATCAACTAATTAATTAAATTAAAAAATTATTTATATATTTTTACTTATAATATATATATATATATATATATATATATATATATATATATTATTCTTTTATATCCATCCGCAACGATATCAAATCAGATGCATCAAACCCCGACCATACTTGATGCGTGTGCGAGAAAACTCAAAGTCACAAAGTGTCGTGCCACTAAAGGAAACATGGTATCGGTAAAGGTAACCCATAGGATTGACACCAAACCAATGACCTACCCGTGAGGAAAAAGCCCACGACATGTTCGTAGCTATATTTAAATTAGGATTTTTTTTACATATATATCCTTATACATATTCGTACTTGCAAGTAAACTTTGTATTTAAACCTATTGATATAGATACAATGATGTACTCGAATGGTTAGGGTTCATACAGGACAAAATAGTAATGACTTGGTGCGTGCCGCTTAGAGATGTTCACAATTCCATTTAAATCAAAAGATTAAACCCACCCAATCAAATTGAATCGAATTAACTTCAAATCAACCAGTACAGAATAAATCAAATTTACTATTTATATTTATATTTATTAATATCATTTATTATAAATAAACTAAAATATTAAGAATTAATTATATAAATGATTAATATATAAAATACAAATACTTTTATTTTATATACATATAAATTATTAAATATATATCTCATGATAATATATAAAAATTAAATTTAAACCAAACTAAATCATGATTCGGTTATTTGATGGTGAATTTCAATTTGATTCGATTCTATTCGAAAAAATATATTTTTAAACCGGATGGAACCGTGAACACTCCTAAAACCGTTTCAAGTTCACAGTGGCAAGATAAGTTTCGAATTTGATGTTCGCTAATCAAGATGTTCGGTGTGATACAAGCGTAGGAGGAGCACCCAGATGGAATCGAGTTAAATTTCAGTCTTCTAAGTTTGAAAAAGTTACATCAGCTTCCCATTCATCCGAGTTTGGATTTGGCTGAGCTCTGCAGTGGGGTTGCAGCAGGTCGCGCCTGTGTTCTTCTGGTAGCCCTCTTGACATCATATCTTATTGACGAGAAGGCACACACTAGAGCGATCAAAATTGTTGGGGACACGTAAACCGCTGTTGCAGGATCCGTATTCTCAGGTTTGCCCAGGAATGCTTCCTTCACGAGTCCCCAGACCACGAGCAGTACTCCAAACAGGGTCATCCTCCCAGGCTTTATAAGACCCACGAAGGCCCCTGCAACAGAAAAATAGCTTCCAGCGAGCACCTGGTAAAATGACAAGTATACGGTCAGTCTTCTAAAACTGTCCTGGGAGAAATGGTTGAACAATTATACATGGGGAACTAGTGAATCTGAGAAGAACCTCAAGGCGCTGTAGATCAACCATTGCTGAAGAATTCCTTGCACTTGTCAAGTTGTAAGTGTCAAGCAAGTTATCCCAGCTTGGAATGCTCATGCTGGAAACCAGACCATTCACAAGAGCTCCAGGATAGAGAAGGATTTTCACTACGGCCGGAGGGAAGATCTCATTTGCTGTTAACTGGGAACAAGTAACTTCCAATGGGGTTGTACACATTCCAGATCTGCATGATATCCTAAAATGGAAGGAGAAACACCATATTTCAGGAAACCAACGACAATCATATACCATTTATGAAAATTATGCTTCAACGTTCAAGAGCTCCAATTTGGACTTGGAAATAGTGGATACTCTCTTTATGATGCTTTGACATAAATGCAGGTACTGTCGCACTGAATTCCAAAGGGCATTCAGTATTTCTAGGACTTTACATCCTTGGACCATGAATCTGGATGCTCCATGGTTTGCTAGACCATGTGGCAAAACAATTTTCCATCAAACTAAAAAATATCATGGAAATGGAGGCACGGAACAACCCATTTGATACCAGGTAGTGATGAATGCTTTCTATGCGAAATTGCGAATGGAAAAGAGGAGGGGAAAGACCTAGGTGCTCTGGTTTAACAAGAACTAGGGAATCTATTATTAGAATTAAATAAGATTTGTGGAAAGTATTATATAATATTTGCTTGATATATAGGTAACCAACAAAACAGCCTGAAAAGCTCCAGATTTTAGGTGAAGTCAGAAATTGTCCAGGCTCTTCTTTCCTTTCAACCGTTATTCTTATATTTTCTTGTTAGAGCAGAGCACCTAGGTCTTACCCCCCCTCTTTTCCATTTGCAATTTGGCATAGAAAGCATTCATCACTACCAGGTATCAAATGGGTTGTTCCATGCCTCCATTTCCATGATACTTTTTCGTTTGATGGAAATTTGTTTAGCTACATGGTCTAGCAAATCATGACCATCATTAGGTTTTTCTGGTAATTGATCCCTTTTACTATGAAAAGACAAGAGACTCTGCTTCTAAAATGATCAGCATGATCATATGTGTACATCTTAATGTCCTTTTACATTGCAAACATAAAATCGTTTTAATGTCGAATTTTTATTGTCTCTGGCAATGTTGTCAGGCTCCTCAGGCCAGTAATGAAGGTTTTATGTCTCTATAAATTTATCTCAAGAGTGATCAGCCAGGAACAGCGGTGCTCCCAAAAAGGATTGAAAGTTCCAAATGCCGATCCTGGTCAGCTGATTCCTGGGACCATGAATTATTGAAAGATACACTCTATTGAAAATTTATACCTATGGAAATTTATTATTTCCAGAAGTCTCTCAGTTCTTATGGAGATACAAGTCTACTTCAGGCATCCCTACTTTGGAGATGGACTTTATACATCCAAATAGACATCAAACCACAGTGGCCTAATGGTCCACACATAGATCCTAATAAAACATGTTTATCCTACTTTTTTTGCAAGACCATGATAACAATTTGTGTCATAGTTCAATGCTCTCAGCGCCAATAATAGGATGAGCGCAAGTTGAAGCATCCTACATGGATTTCCCTGGTCAAATCACTTATAGTGTAGGTACAAAGACCATTCACTGCATTTCTTTGGGAGGGTTTAACCAAGAGAGAATATTGAACTAGTTGGCCCCATCGGAAATCTGGTAGCAGCATGTGTCATTTCAACATTGCATGCACCCTTTATTTCCTCTTTTTGTTCATTTCTCCATGACTGATGGTTCAGGTTATATCATTTGATCATTCATCAACAATCTAGAAGAAGTGGAAGCATGCTTATACATTTTCTGCCAGGCCATGGTAAAATTTTTTTGCATCAGTTTGATGCTAAGCTCAACAGGAACACAAAACTTAGGATTGTCCCTCTACAAATTTCTTGGTGCTGAATCATAAAAAGTGTAGGAACGGATCTATGTAGTGTAATTCATTATGAAAAACTTTAATCTTAAAGGAACCTTTAATCATCGTGATGTGGCTGCCGTAGGAACTCTCCTAGCTTGCATTATAACCCATCTTTACATATGAATAATGAAAGAGTCATATTTCTCAGATTCTTCAGTCTTCAAGGAGTATCAAGGCTAGATTCTTCCATCATACTAGATAAGATACTCCTACACTATCCTTCTTTTAGTTCAGTTTCACAAAAGCTTAACCGCCAGACTTGAACCTGAACCAGATATGATCCTGTATCCTTACCTGGTTGACATGGCCAACAGGTTCATTTCTTGATGGCTAATAGTTCATTATTGGACCTTCAATCAGTTTTTTTGAAAAGATGTGGATCTTTAATCAGTGATGTGGTAGAATAAAAAAAATTCACCATAATCATTGTCCGGAAGGCACTTATGATCTACTATGTATGCTTCCTGTACCTTGCATGTACCCCTCGTTTTTTGTCCATCTTGATTGATGGTTCTCAGTTTTAACATACATGGCAATCTTGTGCCTCACCTCCAAAAGGAGCTAATTCTCATGAAAGGTCATGATAGAACACTCCACTTTTTCTAGATAATGCGAGGCAATCAGGAGGATGTGCCACCATTTGTCTCTCTGATTCCTTCATCCATAGACCTGTTTTTTTTTATTTCAATAGTAGTATGCAAAAAGAAAAAGCAAGCAGCCAAATTGCTGCTATTGCCCTAGCCCAGTTCCTGCCAGATCCGTTGTGGCTGAAGTACACAAAGATGGTTTTCTTGTGGCAAGCTTGCACAAAATGGTCATTCATTTTGTATACCATGAAAAGCTTGTTTCACTTCCAAGCATACTTTTGAGAGGGCATGGCGTTATATGTACGAATTCCTCCTTTTCTTTCAAAGGCAGCATTGACCTATCTAGAAGAGGCACTCATTATGATGCCACCACCACCTTAGTAATTTATCCTGCAAGATTGACTAAAAGGTCCAATTATAAACTTGGAGCACAGGATACCCAAAAACAATTTGACATTGAGGCATTGTAGCAGTGTGTAAGAAACTTACTATAGTTGTTTCTCAAGAAAAATGAAGTTGGATTATTTGCAGAGTCACCTTCAGTAAATTCTTGACTTTCATGGATTCTAATACTGCTTCAAAAAATAATAAAACAAGATCTTGTGTTATTCATGAATTACCTTGCAAAAGGGTACAGCCTGAGGGGACCAGAACGTCTAGTTCTATGGACTTGTAACATATCTCGACTCTGTACTTCGTTGAGAACTAACTAAACGAGAAATGCAGCCATTTGAATCCTACGCTTTTGCTTTGTGACCTGCATTTGTTGGCATCATCTTGTGGGCCAGAAGGCAACCAGTTTTGCATAATTTTCTTCACTTCTTCATCAAACTAGTATTTCAACACTGGATTACCCTAATCAGGCTCTTAAGACTTTTGCTCTGATGATTAGATTGTGGGTTCATCAGTCATTGACTCTTATAGCCTGGAATATGCATAAAAAACAAATGGCTGAAGAAAATGCACCGATGTCTTGACCCATATGTTCAAGTTTGTACCCAAATGAAACATCCTTTAAGACTAACCTATGTAGTCTGAGGCATGAGGCGACCGAGGCGACTAGGGGGTCGCCTCATGCCTCAAACGCCTAGGCGATGGCCTAGGCGTTTGAGGCAAAATTTTATTAAATATGTATATATAATTCAAAAAATAAACTATATGTCTAAATATCACAAAAATAACTATATAAAGTCAATAAATTTTCTAAGTTCATTCAATCCTATGATTCAAACTATTATGACTCACTAAATTCACATAGAATTTAACAAACCAAATTACAACTATGAAGGTACCAATAATGAAGAAACTAATAAATTCAGATAACTGACATAAAAAAAATTCTGGTGAGTCAAAAGGTAATCTCTCACATTCTGAAAGAGAAGAAATTAAAAAAACTATAAATCCTATAGGCAAAGAGAGAGTGAGACAGACCACTGTCAAAAACCAAATTCTGTGTGTCTATGTGAGATAGAGAGAGAGTGAGACAAACTGTCGTCAGAGCGAGACGAGACAGGGCAAGGCGAGGCGAGCAGTCACAGCCTCACCTCGCCTCAGCGCCTAGGCGAGCGCCTAGGCGCGCCTCAGACTACATAGAGACTAACAACATGCCTTCACTCAGCTATCTTCCTTTTTGCTTAGTGCAAGTGAGAGAGGAAGTTGTGATCTTTGGTAGAAAGGACAGGAGGAGGATTTGTATGTAACATAAACAAGAATTTCACCAATATATATTTCAAATATCTTATCAAACACAACTACATGAATCATCATTGTCATCATCGATCCTTTTTCCATCATCTGGTGTTAGTTAGGAAATGGGGGCCCAGATTCTTAAATGATCTGAATGAGTTCTTTTAGTCGGCTGCCAACCAGACATCAAAAATAATAATCGTAACTAATGATGGCCACGACTCCATTCCATGACCAACATATTCTTGTCTACGTCTGGGCACGTTCAACATCCTAGACCTTATGTTGGATTGACAAAAATCCTTTAAAATTCTTACTAACATTCAATGATGGCCCATCTGAAACATCCAAATGTTCTCCATTCTCATTTGACCGTTCAAGAGAACATGCCATCAATAAAAGAAAAAAGAGAAAGGAAAAAACCACAGAACTGATACTAGGGAAAGAAATGATGCATCCGATTAGTCTCAGAGCCTATCCATAAATACCATTATTCCAGGAAGACAACCGGTACCTGGTTTCCCCACGCAATATCCTCCACAACTGGAAACAAAAAAAAAATGATACACGGAAGTACAAATCTTCCTAAAACGCAAGCGAATCAAATATCATGCAGTTCGGGGATGCAGAGAACAACGATAATTGCCCAAAGCATGAACCCACAACGTTCCCAACAGACGCTGAGCTAGAAACATGACGCTGCAGCGGTTAGACCTAATTCCCAAACCTCCTCCAATTACTCACCAAGGATCCCATGGAACCAGCAGAGCATGAAATACCCACCCTTCCTGGTACAGATTCCAGCCATAAGGATCGGCGCGCCACCTACTAAAAAGGAAAAAAGAAGTGGGGGAACAACGAAAATCCAAGTGTTCTCTTCAGAAAAAGACACCCGAGGAACAGTTCCCTCGTTTCTACTGAGCTCATGCGAATTTGCCCGCAACACAGCCAAGGAAGCCTCTGCATCTGCTGTGATGTGAGATCTACACAGAAGGCATACGAAAACCACCTCCCCATGCAGGGATGCTGATCACTACAACTTTGCATCCCCGGAGAGTTCCCTCCAAGACGAAGACACCAAATTGAGGAAAACCCAACAAGGAAGAAGAGGAAAGAAACGCAGCGGGGGAAGTCCGGGGAGAAAGAGAGGTAGTATTGGTGTTTACCTGAAGAGAGGGATCTGGAGGATGATGAGGAAGAAGTAGACGCGGGAGGCGACGGACGAAACGCTGGCGCTCGTCCAAGCCATCACCTTTTGCCTTCGCCTCCCCCTCTCTGTTCTTCTGAGCTCCCAATCTCAGGGGAGAGAAGGTGATGGAAATAGAAGTTAGAGAGAGAGAGGGAGGGAGAATCTGGAGAGAGAATTTAGAGAGAGAACGAGAAAGAGTGAGAGGGGACGGTTCAGCTAGTGCTGGCGGTGGTATTGTTTGTCGAGTACTTTGTTTATATACGCTCACAATTTAATTTGTGCGATATTAGACCCTAAAGTCACCACACTTGTAATTATATCTCTAACATCGATTTTTGATCCTATATTTTGATCGTCACATTCTTATATTTTTACCGTCGACGACTTCCATTTTTCTTTAAGTTAATGTTTAATTTAACAACGAAATAGAATAGTCAGTATATTTTTTGCCAAAAAACGGGAAAATCTTTTAAATACTATGGTATGTGTTGGCAACGTTAGAGAGTGTTTTTACAGTATTTTGACAATTCATTTTTATTCTGATGCTAAAAAATATAATATTATATAGGGATAATTAAATATATACCTTTAAATGTTTACTATTGTATTAAATACTCCTCTATTTCTCATATTGTCAAACATAGCCCCGTAATAAACAGTTTTTCAACGTGCATACTATAACTGTCATATGCCGTTTGTTTATTCTTAAGGGAATTAAAGACAGAAAAAGATTAATATAATCCTATTCAATCTTCTCACATAATTAAAATAATATATATTTACAACATTTCATATTCTCTTGTATATACCTCCGAAAACTTATGTTTTACATTTTCAATTGAGTATTGTATCAACTCTCACACTATTGGAACCCATGGTATAACTAAAATAATAATATTACTTAATATTTATATATATATAACTATATATATTGTTAACACTTTCAAATATATTTTAGGTTGAGGAAAGACAGCTGAGGAGACGAGATCTCGTGCGAAGCCGTGGATCGTCAGATCTAGGACAATCGTGGGTTGTAGTCACCTCAGACCATAGTTCTGTAAAAAAGAGAGAAGCGATAGGGGGTCCGGGATTGTGATCCAAGAGAAAATCCTCCGATGTTTAAATCAGCAAAAGGTATGAGCAAGGTGCGAAGAGAAGGCAAGGGAGGTGTAGAACACGAGACTGCTCTTCACTAGTTGAAGTGACTAGAATTTGACTTATCTTTTCGGAGAGATTCTCTAGATTTATATAACTGCAGGCTCCCTTTCTTGAGTAGGGGAAGCGTTAGAGTCTGAGGGGGCGTTACGTCCACAGTAAGAACTCTCACCGTTAAGGGACTCTTACCCTCCCCTTATCCTCTTGAGCTTCCAACTCTCTGGTGATAGCGTAACATCCGACGGGATTATGAGAATAAGTACCCAGCCGTGAGGAATTCGCCCTTACTCATGGAGGAGTCTTGATGACGAGCTGATCCATAAGAGATAAGGGATATCTCCTGCCAATGCAGGGAGTCCGAGACTTGGGCACCCCCTTAGGGAGCATTCATCCACCTTCAGATGGCTTAATTTGATCGCCTACTTCGCTTTTCGTGAGCATTAGGGAGGCCTTCGTTTGGGTGACCGAGTCAGGGCTCGATGGGCCATGCTGGTCCGCTTAACTGAGGTCCCGTAATAAGTGGGTCCTGTTGGGACTATCACTTATTGGGCCACACAGATCTTGGTGGGCCGTTGGACCACGTAAATATTGAGCCGCAGATCTTTCCCTCTCCAAATATATATATATATATATATATATATATATATATATATATATATAATCTTCATTTAATATAGTCCTTTGCCGTAATAAATGCACTACTTGCGCCCTCCCCTCCTCTCTTCTCCCTCTCCCATGACCCACACCTCCTCTGCTCATTTATAATGTACGTCCCCCTTTGTTTTCCCAAAACCAGAGAAAGAAGAAGCATAGGGAACAGGAAAACAAGAAAAAAGGAAGGAGAAGAATGAAGAGGAATTTTTCTTATGAATTAATAACTTGTGGGCTTTTTTCTTATTTATATCCTATTCATGTTTGCTTTGTAATCTTCCATCATTTTAGGTTAATTTTGTTTTTGTTTATGTCTGATCCTCTAGGAAGTGTTTTTTTTTTCGATTCCATTTTCCATCACTCCTATCCATACAAACACTTGAGTTAATTAGAAACGCTTGCATTGGACTTGAGGAACATAGTATGGCTGAAGGCCGATGATCATTGATGACAGGACATCAGAAGGGAAGGAGGGAGCAGGCTTGATCTCCCAATGCCGGTACATGGTGGCCAGCAACAGTAAGGACATGGAAGACAACATCCTCCTTGCAAGGAACCTTAATTAGATGTGAATTCTATCTCACTACACCTTTTATTTATAGATTAATCTTCTTTTTTTAAAAAAAAAACTTCAATCTTTTCAAGGGGTGGTTGTTTCCCACCCATCAGCTTAGAAATTATTTCTCAGATTTAAGATGCATGCCCCGGACAATCTCTCTTCCATGTGATGTTGTTTTTTGAGTTAAATTTGTGACATTCGGTTCACACATCGGTGTTGGCATATATTTCTGGTATCTTAAGACCATTTAGTAGATAATCACATCACTGGAGTAATTCAACGCCATTGAAGCTCAAAGTATGGCCACGGTTGAGGAAATTTAGTAAGGGGAACAAAGACCTGAGTTGTGTTGGTTTAAGCAACTGGGAAGATTGCGCAATTGCTTCGGGTGTGTCGCTAGGGAAGGCGAGACGCTTCCCTAGTTCAGCGGCAGAAGGTGAGGATGATCCTTTTGACGCCAACGCTGCTGCAAGCTGAATGTCCACCGGATCCGAGGACGGGGCAGAAAGGGGGGCCACGGATACCACCGGGCCTGTAGCACCTGAACTAGTCGAGGAAGCTGGTGAGTGCGAGGTGCTGTGCATCCTGAAGACGCCGCTACATCGGATCGAAGGCGGATCTGCAGATGGTGACACCAGCCCAGGAGGACTAGGCGGGAGTTGAAGGATGACAGAACCTACAGAGGCAGGGTCTACGGTCACTGGCGCTGAATCTATGGGCTGCTAAGGCAAAGCTCATTGCATGTGTCCCCTTCATTGGTTGGGGCAGGTCGGGGGGGGGTGGATGGGTACAGAGGAGGGTTGAAGAAGCGGGGGGTTATGCGGGTTCCAGGTAGAGGGGGCCTGGAGGGGGGTGTAGACGGCAGCGGGATGCGGGGGTTCCAAGGTGCCAGAGAGGAAGATGGGGTCGGGGGGGAAGAGGGTGACGAGATAGGGGGCCGGGGGTTTTGCAGGTTCCAGGGAGATGGGGACAGGAAGGGGGGTGCAGAGGCGGCGACTGAGAGGGGGTGCAGACGGTGGCGGGATAGGAGAGGGATTCTAGGGAGTCGGAGGGGGAGATGGGGTTGGGAGGGGGGAGAGGGTGTCGGGATAGGGGGCGGGGGGTTCTGCAGGTTCTAGGGAGAAGGAGGGGGGGGAGGTGCAGACGGCAGCGTGATGGCCGACGTTAGTGGCCGGTGGGGGAGGGGGAGTTTCAGCCTGACTAGCAGGTGGCGGATCTCTATCTCAAGCCGCAGACATGTTGTCGAGAGGTCGCCCCCCACTGGGGTTTTCTCAGAGAAGGAGGCGCTGGTGCAGTGGTCCATGACGCACTACGTCCAGATCAAGGTCAACAGACCCAATGCAGATGGTGTCGGCATGGTGATCCATCGTCACGTTCAAGATGAAATATTTCATGGAATATTCTTTTTTCATACTATCGTTAATCACATAATTTTTTTTAAGAGTTAGAAGATTATAGAGACTTATATGGACGTCTCAAGAACTATGAGACTAATATATAATTTGCTATTAGTGTAGCGACTTATTAGCAAAAATCTCAATTTTTAACTGTTCGAAAGTCTAATAGAATATAAGTATAAGGTTAAGTTAAACACTAAATTTCAACTCCTCAATACTATGATTTTTTTTGGAATCAAGATACTTCAATCATATCACAACAGCAGCAAGAAACAAGGGGGACAAAGACCAAACCACAAACACAATCCTCTCTGACCTAAGAAGACAACTGCCCAACGGGCAACATAAGAAGAGAACAGAGAGACAACAACAACAGCCCGAGGGCGAGGCACTCCTGACGATGATGGGGCAGCTGACGAGTCGAAGGCGAAAGATAACATCCTCGAGGAGCACAAGGCGTCCAGACCGCATACACCTATGGCGGTGAGTAAAAGAGACCCGGGAGACAAGCAACCGAGGGATGCTTGGAAGAAGCGCAGCAACTCCGAGCTCTGAAAGAACCGAGGGGTAACCGTCACCTGCAAGAGCGACCAGCTGGCCACCTTCTTCGACCGGAGAACCACACGCGTGCCGAAGGCCCGGGGGGACAAAAGGGTTTGGAAGAGGGAGAAAGGGAAGAACGCCGGAGGAGGGGGGGGGAGGGAGAGGGGAAGCTAGAAGGGGGACGCCGGAGGGGAAGAGAGGGAGAGGGCGAAGGGAGGGCAGCGAAGGTGGGGGGGGGGGCAGCTGGAAGCGGCGGGAGAGGGAGGGGGGAAGGGCGGCAAAGGGGGGGGGGTGACCCGAGGGAGGCGAACGGGCCCCGGGGCAGGGGTAGGCAGTGGGTCGGCTGGGAGGGGGGGGAGGAAGGCAGAAGGCGGCCCGAGGGGGGGACATGTGGGAGTGAAGGGGAAGGGAGGGGGAAGGCCGGGGAGGGGTTAAGATTGAGGAAGGGGGAGGCAGAAGGTGGCCAGAGGAGGGGGATCATCACAGAGGGGGTGGATGCGAAGGGAGGGGGGACGGAATGGGGGGATGTCGACGAAGTGGAAAGACCCGGGAGGGGGGGGAGGAAGGGGGATGAGGACGGAGAACACCGAGGAAGGCGCCGGAGGGGAGGAGAAAGAAACATCAAGGGAAGGTGGAAGGGAAGGAGAAGTAAGGCGGGGGAGGGAGGCCGGAGGGCAAGCGCGGGGGGGAAGAAGGGCAAAAGGGAGGAGGGAGAGAGCCAGAGAAGGTCGGAGGAGCTCCGATCTCCCTGAGATTTTAGGTAGGGTTTGGGAACCTACTTGACAAAAGCCCGGTGAACGCCCCCGGAGAGACGAACCGATGTGAAGCCTCCGGAAGAGGAGAAGGGGGGAGGGGGGGGGGAGTCTCCGGCGGGAGCTCCCCCCCTCCCAACGGTTCCGCGAGGGAGCTCGCGACGGGATGGGGGAGCGCTCGGCGCGCAGCCCTTGGCTGCTGAGAAACCTTCACCACTTCGATAGAATGAAATTTCAGACTTCCTCAATACTATGATTATACTTTACAAACAAGAAGTCAGAAATGGTCTTAGAATCCTTTATACATGCCATGTCCACTATTTCATCATATTGGTGGCTTTCTAATATGCGAAAAGGTTTTTTGATTTTAATCCCCTAAATTCTTTCGAAATTAGAAACACCCCCAAATATTCAAACTCTTTTATCAGTCGTCCAGAAAAAAATCTAGAGAATATTCCTTCTCACATCTCGTTAGTTTTTGGATTTCCCATTTTATCCTCCCATTTTCTCTCTCTCTAGGCACTCTCCCTCTTCCTCCAGGGGAGAACGGCTAAGGATGGGGGCTACTATTGCTGGGGTGCTGCCCCTCACCTCCTCCCCTTCTCCCATCCTCTCTTGGCCCACGAGACCCCCTTCTAGGTCACCGTCGCCACCACCTCTCTCTCTCTCTCTCTCTCTTTGCATCTCTCTATGGGGTAGGGGGATTGTCAGTGCTGGAAGGGAGGAGTTCCCCCTCCAACACCTCTCTCTCTCTCTCTCTCTCTCTCTCTCTCTGGGGTGGGGGGTTGTCAACACCGGGAGGGAGAGTTTCCCCCTCCGACACCCTCCCTGTGATGTCCCAGACCCTTTTCGGATCCTTCTTCTTGGGTCCCGGATCTGTGTTTTCGGTGAATTTGGCTCCGTTGTGTCCGGAATTATGTTCTGGACATCTTTCGTGTTGGGATCTGTGCGATTCGGGTCATTTCGGAGGTTCGAACGTGTTCCGCGGCCTTTCCGCGTGTTTTTCGATTCCCGCGTGTGTGTCTCGGAAACACCTACGGAACCCTGTAGCGGGTGAACCGGGTCGTTCATCTACCCGCGAGTGGTACCGTTGCGATCAGCGCGTCGAGAGGATCGAGGATGTGTATTTTTCTATTTTTTAAGATTTTTATGATTTTCCGGATTTTCTATAAATACCAAACCATTTTCTTTTCTTTTTCACCTTTTTCTTCTTCTTCTTCCTCCTTCTTCCAACCGTTGGAGAGCGCCCTCCCCATTGCTCCATTCTTCTTCCCCGGGCGACCGAGACGCGGCCTCCTCCACTCCGGCAACGGCGGCGACGAGGCGGTCCCGGCGGTGCCCTTCTCGCGGCGGGAGGCGGGGCGCGTGGCATTCTAAAAGCTTCTTCCTTGACTTCGGCGGTGATTCGGCGGAGTATTCGCTCCATTGAGATAGGGGGATGAATCCCTATGCTCATCCCGTCATCCCCCGCGATTTGTAGGCCGAATGGGAGCCGAGAGGGGTGTATTTGAGCGGTTTAGGGAAAAATCATGCTTTGGGGAGAGTTCGCCCGATCTATGGATTTGAGCCGCGATTCGGCGTTTTGATGGCCTAGAATCATGCCAGGGGTCCCCTGGGGTCTTCCCCTTTGATTTCTCCCTCTCCTATGGAGGCATGGGGGCGTGGTTAGATTTTTTGGGCGTTTCCCGCCGTTTCGCCCTCAGGCGGGTGTGACGGTCCTTCCAGTGACCGTCACACAGTGTAACGCGCCTGGATGGGTGCGTTACAGCCCGGTGTGCAGCCAGTGGGGGCTGTGGGTGTGACGGTCCCACGATAGACCGCCACAGTGCTGTGACGCACCTAAGTTGGACCGTCAGGCTGCGTTCGACCGTTGGCTGCCGACCGTTGGTTTGTGACCGTTGGGGGGGGGGTCAAGGCCTGTGACGCACCTGGCTTGGCGCGTCACAGCCTTGTAACGCCCCTGGGTGGGTGCGTCAGAGCAGGTGGACCCACCTCCCCTGATGCACCAGGGTTAGTCCGTCAGGTGCTGTGACGCCCCTAGGTGGGTGCGTCAGAGCCTATTTTCGCCTTGGCTTGTGATGCTCCAGGGCCGGACCGTCAGGGCCATGTGACGCTCCAGTGTAGGTGCGTCACAGCCTGTGACGCGCCTAGGTGGGTGCGTCAGGGCCGATTTCCGCTTTGGCTTGTGACGCTCCAGGGGTGGACCGTCAGAGCCTTGTGACGCCCCAGTGTAGGTGCGTCACAGCCTGTGACGGCCCAAGGGTGGATCGTCAGGCTCTGTGTGCACCGTGTGTGTGCGGTCCCGTTTCTTTGGCGGTGGTTTCCGTGAGTTAGTCCTTACTGTCAGTGACCTGTCCACTAGTCGTAGCTTCCTGCGCACGCGGGTGCGGACCCACCTGGGAGTGGTGGAGAGCGAGACCCAGTGAGAGGCGGTTTTTAGGCTGGTCACCGTAGGGCCCCTTGCCTTTGCCACCAGAGTCCGGTGGGGGGGAAAACCAGCTAGAGGACCCGACCTAGAGCAGATGGTCTGTGTGTGCACACGTAGTTGGGGGCTTAGGACATGCGCTGACGAGCGTGACCCCAGCTAGTCCTTGTTGTGGTACTTGTTGCGTGTCTGAGTCTCACGCCCGGGGCGTCGTAGCTAGACACTTGTGACGCGGTGTAAAACGTCAGGGGACGCATCCGGTCGTTCTTCTAGTGGGTAGTGCTCTTGTTTGCTGGCAGGTGTGGAGTCGAGTTTTGTCAGACCGAGGTTAGTAGTACGGTACTGTTAGAGTAGACGTTTTTTTCCATTTATTTACTTTAGCTTGTTGGTTCTACCGTACTCCTGTTAGGTAGGACTGCTTTTCTGCTCTCTTGCTTCCTGCCTTATTTTCCGCGCGAGGTGGGGATTCGCGGGATCCCTACTGGGCCAATGAAATGAGGCTCACCCCTACTTTTCAGGTGAGGCGGGGTCGTCGAGAGGCGCGGCCGAGTTTCAGTGTGGTTCTTCTAGCCAGGGTTAGTCGCCAGTCTGCCAGAGCCGGGGGATGCCCCGTGTAGTTGTACTTTCCTTTCTGTTGACTGTACTTTTATTTTGGACATGAGACTCTGTGGACCTTGTAGCAGTTTATTTTATTTATATTATGCTGTGCATTTTATTTTAGATCATTGTGCTATCTCTGCGGTCGTTTCAGCTTCTCTTGTACTCCCACACCACCCCTTTTTACCCTTCCGAGTCTTCGGGCTCGTGGGTTGGCGGGCCGAGATTCGAGACGCGCCGGTTCCTTTCGATACTCAGATCCCGGGGTCGTCACACTCCCTCTCTACTCTCTCTGTGTCTTTCTCTCTCTCTATGGGGAGGGGGGTTGCCAGCACACGAAGAGAGGGGTTCCCCTTCCGGCATTTCCAGTCTACAATTTACCAACCCCAAAAATGATGATGTTATGAAATTTATTGTAGTAAGTCTAAAATCATGCGTAAAGAAGATGACATTAACAACACTATGATCATCCATTTCAAGGCTCTGATCTGAAAGTGGTGCTTGCCATTGAGATGAGATCTGGCCGATCTGAACAATGGTCACCATCACTTGTTTCAGTCATCGCCAACCTGAAGGTGGTGCTCGTCATCGTGATAGAAGATGGGCCTAGGGCTAGGGCATGGGGATGGGATCTGGCCGATCTGAACAATGGTTATCTGTGCTTGCTTCAATCCTCATTGTTCGAATGGAAGATGGCCACCCATCGACGCCAGGGTGAAGAGGGGAGAGGGAAGACTCTGAATAGCATCGAGGTGGAGAGTGGAGAGGGGAGAATGACATCGCGACAGGAGAATGTCACCCTCACCGAGGTACATAGGGGAGAGGGGTGAGGCCATTCTTTGTTGCTGTGGGGTCAAGAGGGGAGAGGGGAAGTAGGGGGACGGGGAGGGAGGGGTTGTCATACCCTGCTAAAGTAGAAACATGGAGTGCGGCAACGAACGTACACGTACCTAAGAGTAGTAGTACCATGAGCATCCTACAACATAAAGTCATCTATCATTAACCACATATTATGAAGAGAAAATAAGCAGGGATTATTTCCCATTCATAATCTATAATTAATTACAGAAGTGTCTTGGTACATAGGCCCGTATAGGTAACAAAATGGGTCGAATACTATCACATCACAACTAGCCATCGAACATAGACTCACACCTGCAACTCCATGCTTCCATTGCACTACTTTGATCTCCGGATCAATAAGAGCCGGGCCACTGGAACTCCTCACAGTTCAACACCTAAAAACATGTCACGGAACTAATTAAGTGTGAAGACTCAGTAGGACATCTAACACCTCCACCATAACACCCGCCAATACTAAAGCTTGTACATTCCATTAATTAAAAATTGGAATCTGTCTTACTCATGGGAACTAAACTTGCATATCACATGGTATAATTATAATTAAGTGCCTCTACAACATTCAATGATAGAATTGGAATGATCTCATAGAAGATAAATCAAATGGGCTTAAGTGGATCAGCAATGAAGGCATCCAATACTATTAGAAAAATATCTTTTCAACAAAGTCATTATTTTAGATTATGACATAATAAATAAATATTTATCCCCAGATTACATGTTTAACTTAAATTCAGGTCTCCATAAATATATGGGATAAAATAGATAGAATATAACCTAAGTACATAAAGTTAGACGATCCTCCGTCTAAATCTTCAAGACAGACAAAAGCTTAGATGATCCATCGTGTAAATCTTAAAGATAGATGGAAGAATAGACGATCTATCATCTAAAACCTTAGAATTGATGGAAGGATAGATGATCCATCATCTAAGACCTTAGGATATGTATACGATACATCATCTAAAAGAAAAATGACAAAGCTGAAGATAAACGATACATTGTCTAAGTGGACAAGTTGTATCAAGCGAAACTTTGTCTAAAGTCTCTGGTTAGACGGAACGTTAGATTATAGATCATCTAAGTCAGAATAAATAGATGAGACTCCATGTAATAAGAAAATGACAAAATTGAAGATAGACGATATATTGTCTATTTGAAGGAGCATTAGATGATACATTGCCTAACTCATGATAGACGATGAGTTAGACGATACTTCATCTAATCAGAAAAGGATAAAAGTCAACTTTAGATTATACATCACTACATATGATAGACGGCATTTCTTCTAACTCACGATAGACGATGAGTTAGATGATATTCCGTCTAAAGAGAAAAATGACAAAATGTTGCAATAAACATAACTGCATCTAATAAAGTTCTAAATAGATGAAGCTTTACATGATACATCATCTATGTGAATAATGACAAAAATTACGGATAGACGATACTTCGTCTAATATAAAAAGTGATCAGAATTAGACAATGTTTCATCTACTTCAATTAAACAAGATAAAATTCTTTGTCTTACTTTTTATTGTGCGATCCATGCATAACACTTTTGACTTGTTGACCGCACTAAATGATAAAATATATAGTAAGCGCCTACACAACACTTAAATGCTACAGCGCCATGTACGTAAACGATCTATATTATTTAACGCCTTCCTTTTTCATCACATGTGTGAATGCAGTCTAAGGAATGGCGTTGAATAAGTCAAACTGAACCATGCAGACATATTAAATGCAGAGTATATGCTGAGATACTTGTTCATTTCTAAGATAAAAAGAATACTTATTTAAAATCTTTTTATGCACGTTGCAATATCTCAATACATATTTTTTGCATGCTAAACTAGTAATGTTTATTGTATACTTTTCTCTTTGACATTTGTATTTTGAATTTGCTACCTATCTCACATCCTTATATGGGGAGAATATTTTTAACATTGTTTCAGAGATATATGCAGTAACAGTCAAGAGGAAAATTGCACAAGAAGAGAAAATATGTAGGATGTCAGCAACAATATGAAATTTAATTCACTTGCTACCTTGGAAATAGAAAGATAGTAGTTAGTATGACCTGTCGAACATTGTGACTGGAATTCGATCGTTGAGAGGCCATTGTATCTAACAGATACAATGAAGTCTGGAGCTATAAATAACTTGGACTTAAGGAAGAACACACTATGGTGGAACGCAACAAGTATACAAACAATTCTTCAAGTGCCCTCTTACATTCAAAGTGATCCAAGAGTTTTGCTTCTTGCGCATTCACGTCAAGGAAGGACTTCATCACATTCTAAGCTTCATCCTGAAGTCTTTCGTCCTAAGAAACATTAAAGATGAGGATATTATTCTGTAACGATATTCTGTTTATTCTCCTCCTTTTTTTGTCTTTGTATTCAGTTGCTTTCATCCTTTGTAGATTTGTCTACTAGATAGTTAGAGAGCATTTGTTACTTTGAGGTAACCAACACTGTGTGTGTTAGGTTGGTCTACTGATATCATGTAAATCAGCTGGGTGACTAGCTCCTAAAAAGTTAACAAGTGCACAATCACCTAAAAAACTAAGTCACTTAGAGTGACTGGTTGGTTTGCTGAGACCTGATTAAAATCAACTGGGTGACTAGCTCCTGGAAAACTAACATGTGCGTAACCACCTGAAAAACTAGGTCACTGGGTGTGACTGGTTGGTTTGATGAGACATGATCAAAATCAATTGGGTAGTGGTTCTTGGAAAACCATCAGATAGGATTTGCTGAGTCTTGTGAATACCAACTGGAGAGTTGGCCTGGAAAATAACTAATGTAACCTTTTGTGAAAATATTAGTGAATATCTCGGGCAAGATGTAGGGGGACTGGATATAGGGAAGCCAAGAAAGGTTGACTGAACTAGTTTAAAAATCAGTTGTCTCTTGTAGTTAGCTTTCATTTTTTCCCTTATTTTTCATTGCGTATACATCATTATTTCTTATTAACACACCTATTCACCCCCCTCTAGGGTATGCCCAACTACTAACACATACTACCATCCAAAATTGAGAGACCAAAGGTGAAAACATAGAAGCTAGACATGGTAGCTGAGAACATCATGGTAGAACAAAAACTTGCAACATGATTCGTTACTTAACATATCATGAATTTGTAATGTAATTCCGTACCACAAGAAGAAGCTGAGTAGCATCATGAAATAGGATTCATTATTCATATATGGATGGAAACTTATCTTATCACATTCTCTTGATAAGAAAGTTAACATGTGATATTCGCGGGTCAACACACTTACATGTACTTTCATATAGTGCACACATACTTGCATATCTTGGCATAAGCATAATGTAACGTGAGGCTAGTACCCACATTCACAACATATTGGTTGGAGTAATCGAAGCATGAACTATCACGCCCCGACGTGGAATATCGGGACGTACAGTTAGAAACTAGCTAGAAAGTAAATAAATATTCTAAACTAAACAATTACACAATGCTAAGGAAAGATACAACTCTATTGATCAAGATGATTCCAAATCATTACAATAACCAACACTGCTAATACACGATCAAACATGACTTCCAATCTGAATTCTAATACAATAACTGACTCCAAGAGTAACAAGTGCTAACACAACTCTAAGGAAATAACTAGAGGTAACCAACCATGCCAACTCGGCATCTACTACAAGTACACTCAAGAGATATCACTCCTGCCCTTCCCCATCGGTATGCGCATCGTCACCTGAATAGCCTGAAAAGGGGGGAAACAACAACTATGAGCTGACACTCAGTAGGAAATAACATGCAAGTTTACGTGATTAACAAGTTAATTACATTTTCATATGCAATGCTAAGAAATGAAATAAATGACGATACAAATAAACAGCGAAATACAAAGATCTTGCAAGGTCAAGAAATATAATGATGACAAGAGATAACAAGATAACAAGTACAAGAATTTACAACAAGAGATAGTAATAAAGAATTGAGAATTGGCCAACAAGCAAGTATTTCAAACATCATTTCAAGCACGATCAAGTAACAAGAGTAACAAGAGATTTTTTATGTCATAGACGTAACAAGCAAGTCAAGTACTCAGTGCAATGCCTTACCATGTCATTAACATCCCATGGGCTCACTAACTTTCGGGCGCTCTCCCTAGGACCAGACCGGGCCCTTACGGTGCGTTGGCATCGATTTATTGGATACAAGATCCCACGATTGTCTAGACATTCAGTCAAGTTATGTGGCCAATTTAATCAGAGGAATTACTGCCACAAGTATGAGATTTAAGGACTAACTTATCCTTGGATTCACTAAAACAAAAACTCGGTTATACGGTCACTTTGGGCCGCATTACAAGAATTGGACCAAAACTTGGTCCACGGGGTCAAGAAAGAACGGCTGACAGTGTACCGTTCAAGTGTGTAAGCAATCCATTCTACTGGAGTAATAATGACTAAAACAGTAACTTAACAATCAATTTAATCCTAATTACCAAGTTAATATATTAAAGATTATCTATTATCATTTGCATTAACATAATTTGCCAACAAGCTGATTCAAGATGATAAGGTAAAGAACAAGCTCGCACATGAGTGAAATAGCATGCATTAACAGAAATTTAATTACACAATTAACCACTAATTATGTGGGTTTCTATTTAACCATTGTATGCATTGAAATGGAGATGATAAACGGCATGTTTTTACACTATGGTTGAATGCAAGGACCAATGTTAATTGAAATCAAAGGGGTACTGTAGACACGCAATTTCTGACGTTACGATGAGTAAATCCCATATTGTACCGTAATGCCCTGAAGTGGCTTACATTTTCTTTTATTTGAGTGATTTCCGTAATTGTGGTTAAATTGTATTATTTTGTGAAAAGGGAGAAAATTAAAATATGTATACATATAAATAAACAAAAGAGAAAATGAAATCCAAAAAATGTGTGTATAATTATATTTACATAAAAAATGTAATTACTTTTCTTTAATAATATTTTTGTAAATATATATATAAGTGATTACTATATGTATAAAATAAAGTAAATGATATGATAACTATAAAAATAAACAAAAATAATAATAAATAAAATACAATAATATATGTATTATCCTCACGTCTCTTTCTCTCTCCCTATTTTCTTTCCTCTCTCTCACGTAATCCCCTCCTCCCTGCTCTCTCACCCTCTCCCTTAGACACACACACGCGCACACACTCTCTTACCTCCCATCTCTTTCTTTCCCTCTAACCTCACTGCTCATTTCCCTCTCCCTCACGTCACACACATGCACACTCACCCTCATCCCACTCCCTCTCCCGTGTGTGTGAAGTGATCCTATTCCCTCTCTCATTCGGCCTCTCTTTTTGCAACCCATTCCTCAGACCTCTCTCTAACTCCACCTTGCGACTCCCACCTGCTAGCCGCCTGCACCAACAGCCACCCTCAGACCTCTCTCCCCTCCGACTTTTCACTTCTCCCCGGCCAGCCACCGTCTCCCCGTGACCACCTCCGAACCATCTCCCCAACACCACTGTCAACCCTCCCCACGACACTCTCTCCCTCATCTCATGCCCGAGCCCCCCCGCTGTCCATCTCCACTCCCACTCTTTCACACACGAGACTCCCGCCACCTGCGAACCACCATCTCCGGCGAGCACCCCTCGGCCCAACCGTCCCCTATCTCCTTGCATGCGTCCGCGAGAACGCCCCCACGTCGACCGCCCTGCCGCACCGACGCCCACGTCTGCACCCGCCTCCATGTCCGCCCACTGTCGCGTGCACCGCCTGCAGCGCTCCCGTCTGCCGTGAAGCCAACCGGCCACCTTCGTCGTCAAGCCCGCGGAGCCCGGGAGCTCACCACCATCGTCCGCCGTGAAGCACCACCAGCAGCGCCACGCCCCTAGCAGCACCGTCCGTCCGAGCCACCTCCACGCCGTCATCGACTCCAACCCCAGCTGCACCGTCCGTCGCGAGCCCACCTCCGAGCCCGCCGGTCGTCACAACCCCATGCCCCCGCGAGACCCCTGCCGTTGCATCTGTCCGTTCATCCCCACGCCACGCCGGTCAGCCCCGGGCTCCAACGCCCACTGCAGCATCATCACCGATGCCACCGGCCGGGCTCCAACGCCCACTGCAGCGTCGCCACGCCGGTGAACCCCACCGGCCACCGCCCATCGCCCACCCTCACACAGCCGTGAGCCGTCGCCGGTGACCTCCGGTCACCTCCCCACGTCGCCGCCGCGGAGCCCCCCGACGCGGAGCCACCCGACGCGGACGCCCTCCCTTTCTCTCTCCTTCTCTCTCCCTTTCTCTCTCTCACATCTCTCTCATTCTCTCTCCCTCTCTCTCTGCTTTCTGCCTCTCTCTTCCCTCTCCCGTTTCTCTCCCATCCTCTCTCTCCCTTCCCTCTCACCCTCTGCTCTCTCTCTCTCTCTCTCTCCCTCCGCTTCCGTTCTCTCTTCCTTTCTCTCTCTCTCTTCCCCTCTCGTTTCTCTCTCCCCCATCCGCCTCTCTTTCCCCCTCTCATCTCTTCTTTTTTTTATTATTCCTCACCGATCTCTCTCTCCCCCTCTCTCTCTTCCCCCCATCTCTCTGCCTGTCTCTCGTCGCCCCCCCTCTCTTCACCCTTTTTTTCTTTTTTTATTCCTCCCCCTCATTCTCCCTCTCTGCATCTCCCTCTCCCATCTCTCTTTTTCTCTCTTCTCACCGCACCCCCCTCTCTCTCTCTCTCTTCTCTCTCTCGATCTCTCCCCCACTGTCTCTCTCTCTCCCACTCTCTCCCTCTCTCTCTCTTTCGTCCTCTCTCTCTCTCCCTTTCCCTCCTCTTTCACCCACTGTCTCTCTCTTTCTCCTCTCCTCTCCTCACTTCTTCTTTTTCCTTTTTTTATCTCTGTTCCCCTCTCTCTCCCGTTAACTCTTTCCCTCTCCCCTTTTTATGTATACAAGATATATATGTATAGTATAGATATCTGAAAATACAGTAATTATATAGTATATACAGGTTGAACATATAATATTTACTATTATTCATGTATATATATTAAATATATATATCTCTCTTATTTTTCTCTTATATGTTTATTTTTCATATATATCTACTACATATATACATAATTTAAGTCTTTAAGAAAAACCTAAAAAAAAAGAGTTTTCTCTCTCCCTTTCTCGCCTTCTCTCTCAAATTCATGTTCTTTTATTTTGACCAACTTACATATGTGTTTATATATGTTTGTACTTACGTATATGTTAAATATTTTTAATATGGCTATGTAATATTTATATAAATATATTTATCATTCATATGTATGCGCTTATGTGTGTGTTATTATGTTCGGCCTAATCAGTTTCTGAAGTCCGTTTTGAAGTCCTTCGGTCGTGCCGTGCTCGTGATATTGAAGTCCTTCTCAAAGCTCGTCGTTGGCCTCCACCGATAAGCTTTTCTCCCCTCTCTTATTTTTATTTAGTCAATTAATTACATTGCATACATCATTTAACATATGTGCCATGCCTTTCTCTCCGAGAGGGCCTCGCTTGTGAGTGTCTTTGTGTTTGTGCATTTCATCATGTCATTCTCCCACCCTTTTAGTTCCAAAGGGGTTTTAAACACACCAACCAGGTACGTGTTCGTTTATGTTATTTACAGTTTCATTACCTAAGGATTGGTACTACACCACCGTCGTTCTCACCAACCAGTTTTCCTCTGTTTGTTCTTTGTGTAAGGGTAACCAGTTAAAGGCCCTCTTCTTCGGCCTGTCGAAAGAAGAGGAAGAAGGAACCCACGCAATTCCCGCGTCAAAGACAAAAGCGATCAATCAATCAGTTCGGGACCCACGGTCCCTGGCGATCACAACACTCTTAACGCGCGCTCCATTTTGATCATCTTTGTTTTAATAACACCCGCGGAGAGTTGCTTCCCGCAGCGGTTATCTTCTTTTGTCTCTGACCTCACCCGCGCGGAGGATTATTCCCCGCGGCAGTTTCTATGATTTACTTTCTGTATATCTAATTCCTAATTGGTGCGGTGGGTCACCTCCCGCGACCGTTTCCGTTTCAGCATTTTATTTTCTGCACTTTACTTTCTCATTCCTAACTATTTAATTTTAGCATTCCCCTATCATCGCTTTAAAACCCCGTGGAGATCAACATCTCGCGGCGGTTTATTTGATCCATTTTCCTTTCCTGTCACATATACTTATATTATAGTAAAGACCCCTCAGAGGCCACAGTCTCGTGGTGGTTTATATTTATATATATACATATATATATTTATTATTTATATCATTTATGTCGCATTAAAGACCCCTCAGAGGCCGCAGTCTCGTGGTGGTTTATATATATATAAATATATATATATTTATTATTTATACTATTTATGTCGCATTAAAGACCCCTCAGAGGCCGCAGTCTCGTGGTGGTTTATATTTATATATATACATATATATATTTATTATTTATATTATTTATGTCACATTAAAGACCCCTCAGAGGCCAAAGCCTCGTGGTGGTTTCTATATATATATATATATTATATATATTATTTATATTATCTATGTCATAGTAAAAACCCCGCAGAGGCCACAGTCTCGTGGTGGTTTCTATATATATATATATATACTTATACTTATTATTTATGTCACAATAAAAACCCCGCAGAGGCCACAGTCTCGTGGTGGTTTATATATTTATATACTTATATTTATTATCTATGTTATAGTAAAAATCCCGCAGAGGCCAATGTCTCGTGGTGGTGTGTATATATATTTATATTTATTATTTATAATGTATTAAAAACCTCGCAGAGGCCAATGTCTCGTGGTGGTATATATATATACTTTTATTCATTATTTATATTGCTTTAAAAAATCCCGTAAGGCCAATGTCTCGCGGTGGTTTCTAGATGCACATATATTAATTACTGCTCATCTTGCAATATTGCTGTTAAAATCCCGCAAAGACCAATGTCCTGCGGTGGTGTGCTGTTATTCGTATTGTTCTTGTAACTGTTCGGGGAGTGATATATCGTTACAATTTTCGAGTCTACGTGTCTTCCCGTCTGTCAAATTCTATTACGTAGGGTCCCAAGACTCGAATTCGGTATCTGAAAAGCTGCTCTCGGAACGGTGGGTTATGTCTATCGGGAAGGGGTTCAGTTTACGTGAGAGGGTCTTCGGACCCCTATCTCCACCATGTACCGGAGTTCGGTCAGTCTAAATTCTTTTTGTCTCCATTAGAGTGTCATCTGTAGATGTACTTGTCCACCGTTCTTTCATATCCCCTATAGCGCGCGTTTCATTGTTTTATCCTCATTTCTTTCACCCTTTATTACTCAGAGAGGGAGAAACCCCATCTCTCTCTCTCAGTCCACCACGTGACGCGTTCACATCTCTTATGTCATAGTAAAAATCCCGCAGAGGCCACAGTCTCGTGGTTGTTTCTATATATATATATATATACTTATACTTATTATTTATGTCACAATAAAAACCCCGCAGAGGCCACAGTCTCGTGGTGGTTTATATACTTATATACTTATATTTATTATCTATGTTATAGTAAAAACCCCGCAGAGGCCAATGTCTCGTGGTGGTGTGTATATATATTTATATTTATTATTTATAATGCATTAAAAACCTCGCAGAGGCCAATGTCTCGTGGTGGTATATATATATACTTTTATTCATTATTTATATTGCTTTAAAAAATCCCGTAAGGCCAATGTCTCGCAGTGGTTTCTAGATGCACATATATTAATTACTGCTCATCTTGCAATATTGCTGTTAAAACCCCGCAAAGACCAATGTCCTGCGGTGGTGTGCTGTTATTCGTATTGTTCTTGTAACTGTTCGGGGAGTGATATATCGTTACAATTTTCGAGTCTACGTGTCTTCCCGTCTGTCAAATTCTATTACGTAGGGTCCCAAGACTCGAATTCGGTATCTGAAAAGCTGCTCTCGGAACGGTGGGTTACGCCTACCGGGAAGGGGTTCAGTTTGCGTGAGAGGGTCTTCGGACCCCTATCTCCGCCATGTACTGGAGTTCGGTCAGTCTAAATTCTTTTTGTCTCCATTAGAGTGTCATCTGTAGATGTACTTGTCCACCGTTCTTTCATATCCCCTATAGCGCGCGTTTCATTGTTTTATCCTCATTTCTTTCACCCTTTATTACTCAGAGATGGAGAAACCCCATCTCTCTCTCTCAGTCCACCACGTGATGCGTTCACATCTCTGGCGATCACGGTGGGACCTGCCTTTTGCTTTTCCGGTTACCCACAAGTTTTCGGCACCCACGTGTGCCCCTCGTTTTGACACCCACGTGTGTCCCTCTTTTTGACACCCACGTGTGTCCCTCTTTTCGGCACCCACGTGTGCCCTTCCTTATTGCGCCCCCGTGTGCCCACTCCCCTCGTGCACCTCGTGCACTCCCCCGGTCCTTGTGGTTACTTGAGAGGTTAACGTTGTCTCGTGCACCACGTGCATTGCCCCTACCATTCGGCACCCACGTGTGCCCCTACCATTCGGCACCCACGTGTGCCCCTTCTCCTTCATTCGGCACCCTCGTGTGCCCCGCCTCCTTGTTCCCCTCTATTTGGCATCCTCGTGCCCTGCCTCTTTATCGCGCCCACGTGCGCTACGTCATTCCCCTCGTGCACTACGTGCACCCTTAGAGCCCCTTTCTCTTTTTCCAAGTGATCTACGTGTCTCGGAAAGAGGAACGGTTGTATCCTACTCCATATGTTTATTGCTTTTATATCCTTGCTATATCATTGTGATTGTCTCTGTTCTATTTGTGTGTTTATCTCTGGTATTTGTGCGTTATACATCTTTTATTCAGCACTGCATTTCATGCATTTACCCCTTTTCTTTTCTTTCTTTTACTTATTTAAGGATTAACCCCTCTCGGTGAAGGAAGGACTCTCCGTCGGGAATTCCTCTCGATGGACTAGGATCTCCTCCATTGAGACCTCCGTAAGCCTCCGACAGCGAAGGATTCCCTCTTCGTTCACTGGGCTGGTTGTACCACTGAAGTACCCCGGAGTTAGTTACCTATTTGTGGTGAGACGAGTGCCCCTAGCTGACACGGCGGTAAAACAAAGTGCAATTAGGGTCCCTCCTACTAAGTGTGAATTTTATATTTGTTAAAATCAAAAAAAAAAAAAGAAAAAAATAAGTAAATCAAAACACACAAAAAAAGTTAAAACAAAAACAAAAAAAATGGCGTAAGATCATCCACTTGTCTGTTAATCTCTGATACTTGTTTGCTAGTGTATGCATTTACGTTCTGGTAAAATTACAGGAATGGCTCAACTCTTTTGAAGAGAATCAATCGGGTCGTGGTCAGTAAGTTGACGCACGCGTCCATGCAATGGACTCAGGCCCTTCCCGTGAGACCTCACAGGAGGTCCCCACTGTTCCATGGGAAATTTCTCCACCACAGGACATCTTCTCCCTGTTGGGTGTCCTCGCCAGTACACAGCTCAGCCCTGAGCAAATTCTGGTCTTTCAGGCTATTTTAAAGGGGAAATCAGTTTCTCTCCCTTCTGAGGAGTCGACTCCGGCTCCTACATCCTACCAACAGCCGCTCCAGGCTACTGCATCCTCACCACATGTATATGTCACTCCCTCTTCTTCGCTTCAAGGGCAGGTGAGTCAACAGTCTGTCTCTTACCAATTCCCTCCTCTATAATCTCAAACCCCTGCTATCTCTCATACGCTACCCCAAACGGGTCTGTCCACTGGTGGGCCGTCATACCCCTCTGGTTCAGGGTTCCCTTCTCAGGCCCCAACGAGGCCTCTTCCGCCTCAGTGGCAAGCCCAACCTTCGCCCTCTTTTCATCACCCCTCATGGCCCCAAAATTTGTCTGCCCCTCCTACCCTGGTCCGACCGGGTCACTCTATGGGAGAGCCTTGCTCCACTTCTCTTTCAAGCCCTCCATGTCATGCCACCCCTCCAATGCCTCAAGCTCAACTTTCTACTTCACAAGTCACACCTCTCCAACAAGCTCTCATCAACAAAGTTGATCAAATCGAGGAAGAGTTAAAGGAGCTCACAATTCTGCTATCACCTCCTCCTCCTCAAGTCAACCCCCTTCACGCTAAAATCGCTGAAATAGATAAGGAGTGGAAAAAGGCAAGAGATGAGTATGAGCAAGAGCTTCTTTCAAGTCGTTACGATCAAATGGATACCGTCTACCCATCACTCATTCATCACGCTAATTCATATGACCCTCTATCTCCACATTCATATCCATATACGCAAAATCCTCCACACCAATATACATCACCTCCCCTTATTAATACGCCGCAACCATGGCATCCATTTGAATTTGATCATTATGGAGAATTGGAAATGGCACATGATGAGATTTCTCAAGATTTTGAAGAATCTGCACCCATTCTGAGGCTTCTTCGTTCCTTCCTTCTTCCACCACCACCAGAAGAGCCCTTTGATCAGGATGAAGTCACTGCTGCACCTATTCCTAGTTTTCTTCGTTCTTTTCCTCTTCCACCACCACCAGAAGACTCATATGCTCAGGATGAAGTCACTGATTCTACCCCTACCTACGAGACATCATGGCATTATGACGATGGGTCAATGCACCAGCAACCCGCGTCAACGTACCATGAGTCTTCCATTGTCCCTACCCCTACCTATGAGACATCGTGGTGTTACGATGACGGGTCCGTATCCCAACAACCCGCATCAATACACCATGAATCGCCCCCTACTCTGAACTCCTTGCGTACCACCAAAACTCGACGCTTCCTGCGCACCAAGTCTCCTACTGTTACCCCTCTAACTACACAAGTAACCCCCATACCATCAGCCTCCATTGAGCCTCCAGTTAACCCTTGTCCCCAACCCAGTAACCTTCCACTGCCCTCACCTAAGGCCTCCACCATCCCTATAACCCCTTGTCCCCAACCTATTCCTGTTCTTCCACGTGATCCCTTACTTAAACCCGTGATTAATCCTGAGCAGGGTTCATCTATTTTTGCACCAGAGCCAATCTCCTCTGCTTCCGAGCAAGGAGAAAAGCTCAGCGTGTTTCAACCTCCACCTACCCTTCCTACTGTTGACACCCGTTTTATACCGATAATTCGAGCTGTTTCTCTTACTCCCATTAGTTGATGCCTCGAGTTGTTCATCATTCACTGGGCCATTTTATGGCATGACTCGGGCTCGTTTTATGGGTCGTCTCCCTCCTTGGTGTAATTCGTGGTGATTCGGGGCTTAATGGGCCTTGGCTTTGGTCAATTGAACGTATTTTACAAGAATCAAGTGCCTAAAGGCATGAACAGCTTCACATCAGCCGTTCAGAAGGTGGGCGGTTGAATATGGACCGTTCATATATTTTGGCTAATTTCTGAGGATTTTCTGAATATCCACCGACAGGCTTTTGTGCGGTGTGATTAGAACCGTTCAATATCATGAACGGGCCTATTCCAACCGCCTATATCTCAGAGTCCTACGCGCGCCCACTTTCTCAGAGAATTATCCAAACGATTCGAATTATCACCGACAGAGGTAAACGGTCGTGTTTGTGCCGCCCTAAACTAAAACGGTCTCAATACAACCGTTCATATGTTCAGAGTCCAACGGCGAACATTTCGGCCAGTTCGAGAGATAGTTGGGATAATTTTTTGATTATTCAAGTTTCCACCGACAGGATGGACGGTCTGAATAAGACCGCCCATCTCGTGTGCGGTCTATCGTAAGACCGTTCAAGCCGTCGGCTGCTAATTTTCAACCGATTTTATCCCATTTATCTCATGGTTTTATCCTCAACTTATTTTGACGATTTCTCTGCGGATAATCAACCATTTTCGATGCCGTTTCGTGTGGATGGAAGATTATGATATTATCTACGAATTATCTTTTGTGAGTTCGACCCGAGAATATTTAAAAACCCCGACTTCGAGGCTGGCTTTCTAGGCTCTATAAATAGACCCTAGTGGCCGGACGTCGAAAGGGGGGGAGATTTTGGTCGACGGCGAAGCCCTGCCGCATTTTTGAGCGACCTAGCACCAAGGAGGGAGGCTCTCTACGTCCGCTCGAGCCTCCGGTCAAGGGAGTAGCCCAGTCTTTGTAGTCTTTCGTTCCGTAGCTTTGCCGTTTTCCTTCATTACATGCAATGTTTCTCATTCGCGTACCCCCTCCTTCTCATTATCATGCACACAACCATCCCATTTTTTGTCACCCTAGGGGTTTAAAACCCCCCAGGTATTCCCCTTTTCATTTGTTCATGCTTAATTATTCTCGTTTGAATACATACTACATTGTTTAGGTCTAATCTGGGTGTTTCTTCTGTGTCTCTACATTGTTTCGCAGGTCAGCATCTAATCAGCACGAGGCCCATCCCCTCTAGCCGGCCGGAGAGGGTGGAGGTCGAACCCTTTTCAGCTTGCTGAGTGAAGGTACTGAGTGGCTATCCTCCGGCCGTTCAACGTTACGCGCGGTGCATCACTGACCGTTCTTCCCTGGAGCGCGGTCTCTCTAGCGCCGTCCATCTCACTGCAGCAGTTCCTCCCGCGTCCCTCGCAACGTCCTGGGGCGGTCTATCGTAAGACCGCTCAACATAAGGCGGTCCTAAGAGAGTCGTTCGTTCCTCAGCGCTGCACTAAGGCGAGTGTCTCCCATTTTCCAAGGTACGGCGCGCCTATCGCGTACGGCATCTTGGTGGCGATCACGGTACTTTGCTTCATTCCCTATATTCTCTTCTTTCTCTCACTTGTCTCATGCACTTGACACACTTTTGACCCTTAGTGAAGGGGAGAGAGGAGAGAAATTTATATCTACACCCCTTTTGTGGCGATCACGGTGGGACGCCTAATGCCCATCGTGCTTTTGAGTTGCTGACCCTTCTTAGTCGTTGTCAAGGTTTCCTTCTTGGAGTGATTTACAGGTTGGATGCGGTTCCTGTCCTCTGGCGCATACGCGGTTCGTCCAGGGCCGTCTACCAGTACGCACGGTTGATACTCCACCGCTCATACACTCTGCCATCAGGTTTATCTACCCCGGCCTTTCCTGTTTCAGACGGCTCTCTGGACGCCGTCCATCCTTTTGAGCGGCTTTCACACAGCCGTCCCGCGCTCAGGCACAGGTATGCTGTACTTTTTGGGTGGCAGATACACGGCTGTGAGGCGGCGGTTCAAGTACGTGAGCGGTTGACTATCGGCCGTCTGTCTGGTATTTCCCTTGCCTTCCTCCCATCAACTACGGTTGGATATTAACCGCCTGTGTACTTAGAGCGGTCAGAGGAGGACCGCACATCTCCTGTCGCAGTGCACTTATTTCATCTTGCTTAGTTTTTTCGGCTGATATATATATTGCTCCTGGTGCTGTTCATTGGCTCCCCCCTGCCATCTTATTACCATTGCATTACCATGTTTTTACTACTCATGCGTATACTCGCTCATTGATTGATAGCTGCTAGGCTAGTTTGTGCATGCACTCCGGTGCGCATAGGAGCATCGACATCTTCCCATATTAGTTGCATTCCTACCGAGGTAGGGTTTCCTCTCGTCTCCATATTCCTTGGAGCCGACTAGGGACCTTGCTGAGGACCTCCGTAAGCCCCCGTGAGCCGTGGATTCCCACACGGACGCCGGGCAGGTTGTACCGTATCCACCCCAGTCTAGGGTTGCATTCGCGAGTGAGGGGTCCCGATAGGGTCACACAGTTCCTCGTTTCTCATCCCAATCAGGCACCTAGTGGTCGAGAGAATTGATATTTTCATTAATCCACTAAGGTTCAAACCCAAAGATATAAGGAACTGACGAGCATCATTTTAAGAACTTGATTGCATTACTGAGTGATTCTGCTCTCATCTCGCTCCATTGTATGCTTATTATTTGATTGGTAGATTTGATTGATTTAGTGTTGCTTGTTCTAGTAGTAAGTGTCTTGGTGTATGTGGGGCTGCCTTCTGCCCCCACGATCATCTCCTAGGGTGGACTCTTATTTCCATTCCTATTCCAACCCCTTGTTCGATTCTTCTTCTTCCATGTCGTCGTATGACTTCTCTCAGGCCCACGAGGATTCCCTTCCTCGTGGTCTCCTTGAGGACCCACCTAGGGTCACCCACTTGCAAGGGGGAGAGGGGTCGGCCCCTTCACTCCCGACCTCTCTGGGCGAGGGTCCCCGACCCTCTTTTTCAAACCCGCCCAGTCAAAATTCAGCCAGCATGATCCTCAATATGATGGCCCAGTTGGACCCCACCCAACTCCATCTCATCAGACAAGCTTTGCAAGGGGGCGATGCCCCGGCCTCAGTTCCGGCTCATGCCACGGCCAGTGTCGCCACTTCATCTCCTGTGGTCGGGACCACCTCTGTGGCTCCCATTGACCTTACTCCGGTTCGCCCTCAGAACCTTCGCTATCCCAATATAGAAATGGGCCAGGCGTCCACATCGGTCCATCAGCAACATGATAAAGGGAAATCCCCGATCCCCTCTGTTCCTTATCTTGAGCCGTACCCTACAATTTCTCCATCGCCTCAGGCCCTCATGGCCCCGGCGGACTTTGCTAGGTCACAATCAGGGGCGGCCCAGGTGGCTCATGCGGATATGGGCCCTTCCTCAGCCCATTATCCCTCTTACGGGCCGCCTCCTTCGTCAGTTTATCCTTTGGTCGCCTATCCAGGTGCTGCTCCTCTTGCTCCTCCCCCTCCTTCCCGGGAACGGGAAATTCTTGACAAGTGGGCTGCTATGCAGCAACAAATTGATCTCCTCCACAAGCGGGTCGGCCCGCAATCTCTTGCCGATGTCCCTATCCCTAACTTCAGGGACCTACGTCTTCCTTCCCAGTCGGAGCTCCCCGCGTACCGCAAATACGATGGGAACGGCAACCCGTTCATCCATGTCCGGGAGTTCTTGTACGAGTCTGCGCAGTTCCAGCAGGATGATCGTTTGATGGCCTATTTGTTCCGTCGGTCTCTGGAGGGGGTCGCGTTGGAATGGTTCTACACCTTGCCCATGGAGGAGGCTGAGAATTTCAAGACCGTCAAGGAGAGGTTTATACAGAGGTTTCAGGATCGGGTCGGACCCGAGTACTCTTTCACTGACCTGGTGGTGGAGAGGATGAGGCCGGAGGAAGACTTCGCAACCTATGCGGACCGCTGGAGACAGATGGCCTCACGGGTGCCCGGGCAGATTCCGGAAGAGGAAAAAGTGAAGTTGTTGATTTCCAATGCTACGCCAACTTTTAGAAACATTCTGGCAATGAATGACATTTCAAACATGCACCAACTATACAGCAGAGCTAGGTTTATTCAGACCCAATTCAAAGATTCCCCCATCCATTCTTTATTCGAGGCCTAGAAATCCAAAGCCACCAAGAAAACCCAAGGCCTCGTAACTGAGGGGGTACAAATTAACGAGCAAGTCCAGGCCGTGCAGTTCCCCCAACAAGCCACTCCACCCCGCTTCCCACCGCCTCAGCGTAACCCCCAGTTCACCGCTCCGCCAGTTCCCCAGCCTGCCTTCCAAGTCCCGCAATACCCTCAACAGGCACCTCCGCCACCTCAACAGCCTCAGCGGCCCCCGTAGTACAATAGTGTTCCTCCACCCCCCACCTACGGCTTTGCTCGACCAGCTCCAAAAAGGGCTCATTACCCCCCTCTTCCGGAGACCTTGCCAGATATTTTCTCTACTCTAATGTATACTGGTGACCTCCAGTTGCCTCCTGAACGCCCGAACTGGAATCGGCTGCCGACCAGTCCCGATATTGTATATTCCATCGGCAACCCGGGCACACGATAGAGCGATGCTATCAGTTCAGAGACGTGGTGTATGATTTGCATGAGGGCCAGAGAATTGATTGGGCCCAGATGCGCCAGCTAATTGAGGATATCAAGCAGAGACAGAGACAGGCCAGGCCGCAACAGGCGGCGCCCCAGCAGCAGCAGCAGCAACAGCCCCAGCAGCAACCGCAACCTCAACCGCAGCAGCAAGACCTTGGGATCCATCAAAATCCCATGCCAATACATCAGCCCGCTCCTCCGCAACAACAGCAACCGCCGGCACCGGCTCCAGCACAAGTGAATTTGGTCCAGCGCCCAGCCCCCAACGCTGGATGGACGTTTGATGATGAGACCCCCGCCCATCTCTTGGCCTTACACCACCACTACTCTCCCACACCTGCCATCCCCTCCATCCTTAGATCCGCCGCTACACCGCCCGTCACTTCCCCCGTGTCGCCTCTTAGGCCCGCTACCTTCCCCTCTACTCCGTCCGTCCTTTCACCACCACCCGCCATGCCTCCCATCATTTCCCCTAAGCTTGACCCTTCACCCATTTCCCCTCCACCAGGGCCCATTAAACCCACTTCAGTCATCCTCACCCCCATCTCCGCGCCATTCACCTGCCCCACCAGCCCAAGCGGGGGTCCAGTCCAGGCCGGGCAAGCATCGCAATGCGCCCTTCGGAGCGGGCATCCTTTCCAAAGAATTTTTCCTTCCCCAGGTGCATCTGCACCAAACCCTACAGTTTCCTCCCCTACAGTTGAACCAGAAGAGGTGGACCCGGTGCCGGGCACAAGATATGACTTATTACAGCACTTAGACCGGCTGCCGGCTAAAATCTCAGTGTTAGAACTAATCAAGAGGTCGCCGCTCCACCAAGACGCCCTGAAGATCTTCCTACAGAAAGTTATGGTGAGCGAAGATGTGGCAGTGGATAGCCTGCCCGCGGTCTTGGCCACGATCACCAAGGGGCCCTCTATTGCATTTGCTGAGTCAGAGCTAGCTCCTCCTGAAGCACGGCAGATGCCGTTATGTATTACCATCTCTCTAAACAAAACGGCCGTGGAATCCGCCCTTGTGGACACAGGGGCATCGATAAATGTCTGCCCATTGAGTACCCTTCGTGCTTGTAATATATCAGAGGACATGCTCAAGCCGACGCCAACCACGATAGCCGCATATGATAACTCCAGACGTGCTTGTCACGGGGTGGTAACTATGCAGGCCGAGCTAGGGCCATTAGTGATGGATGTAGAATTTTATGTGTTGGACATAGACCCAATGTTCAAAGCCATTCTGGGTCGTCCATGGTTGAATAGTTTGAACGCCGTCCCCTCGACCGCCCACCAGTGTCTGAAGTTCCCATTCCAAGGGCGAGTGGTCAAAGTGAAAAGTGTTTCCACAGTTCAAAACGTTGACGCCATAGCAGCCAAGATTCTGCCCACACTGTGGCCGAGTAACAGACCTGTTCTATCTGTCATGGACTTAAACTATTCGTGGGCATATGCGTCGCGCAAGCCCACCGCTGCACCAATCAATGTGAAGGTTAAGCCCAAGATGAGAGACTCCAAAGGGTGGCACTTAATTCTAAAATTGGGCTATCAGCCAGGCCGAGGACTCGGTGCACAACTGCAGGGCAGAACTAACCCCGTTCCCAAGGGAAGGAAGATGGGCCGCCGGGGCCTCGGCTACCATGAATCCTCCATGTCAATGCTTGGGGACTCTGGGCCGTTGACCTGGGATTACCGGCAACATTTTGTGAAGGGTCCGTTGCAGCCCGGCACCTTGAAGACCTCGCCATCCAGCCTTGAAGAAAAGATAGATGAAGCTTGTGCTGTTGCCGATCCGCCACCACCACCGCAAGAGCTAGCCGGTGACTTGGAAGACTTTGCTAATTGCTTTACAAGGATGTTTTGTGAAAAAGAGGGTGACCCAAAGAAGAAGGAGACGCAACTGGTAAAGCGCCCTCCGATGCCATTGGCCCGCCAGGGGCCCCGGAAGACGGGGAGCTCCGCCACTACTTATTCTATGTCCCCATCCCGTCTCGCTTCCTGGTTTCAACAGTTGGATTCTGTTCCCCGTTCCCCTCCACTCCTGGTTGACCCGTACTTTGCGGAGAGACCTGAAATTCTATTCGTTCCATGTGCTTGCGGGCGCTGCCCGCCCATTGATCTATCAACCCTATTCACTCCTCCTCCTCCAGGAGCTCAGCTCCATGAAATGTGGTTTAAGTCTTCTGACCCTTTCTTTGACTGCATCTTCCCAGAATTGTTCCCCATGCAGCTTCCTCCTCCTCTGCCTTCTTCCTCCTGTTGTGTGATCACCTCCGGCCTCCAAAAGAAAAAAAAACGCCAATTTCAAAACGGAGGTCTCCATGGAAGATTACGCTATGTTCTGCTCAGATCCCCAGGGGCGCGAGACCCCTGTTTCTTTTCCGGTAGATTTCTTCTCCCCTAGATTAGATGTACAGTGTACAGAGTCTTCCAGGATGGTCGAGTCAGTCAGGGTAGAGTCTAGTTCGAGTTTTGTCAGCCCATCCACGTCTGCGGCACCGGCCGTAACGCGTCCTCCCAGAACCATCCCCGATAGGTTTCTACAAGATTTGGCTGGGAGATGTCATGCTCTGTTGAAGTGTCCAGAATTTGTGGAGACCGCAATTATCCTGGAAGATGATGAGGGAATTGATGAGGTATGGAGCAAGGATGGACTAGGAGTATATGAAATTGTGAATGAGAAAGACCCAGCTGATGATGAGGAAGATGAAATGGATGACACTGCCGACCTATATGCTCAAGGCTTGAAGAAGTTCGACGAGCCTTCCGTAGCAGTGGATGAATCCACTAAAGAAATTAACCTCGGAACAGTAGAGGACCCCAGGCCCATACTTATTTCCGCCAATCTCCCTCCTCCAGTCGAAGAGGAACTTGTCAAAGTCCTGAGGGAGTACATCGATTCTTTCGCCTGGTCCTACGAAGACATGCCAGGCCTTGACCCCGCATTGGTCGAACACAGGCTGATTCTCAAACCAGGGGCAACGCCCGTTAAACAGAAGGCAAGGAGATTTCACCCGCAGATGGCCTTGAGGATTAAGGAAGAAGTCGATAAATTGCATAAGGCCCGGTTCATTAGAGTGGTGCTGTACCCGCAATGGGTGACAAATATAGTCCCGGTGATGAAGAATGATGGTAAAATTCGAATCTGTATTGACTTCAGGGACTTAAACAAGGCATGTCCGAAAGATGATTTTCCACTTCCTCACATCGACGTCTTGGTCGATAATACAGCTGGGTACGAAGCCCTCTCCTTCATGGACGGCTACTCGGGGTATAACCAAATCCTTTTGGCTCCGGAGGATCAAGAAAAGACCTCGTTCACCACACCTTGGGGCACATACTGCTACGTCGTTATGCCATTTGGGTTGAAAAATGCAGGTGCCACCTATCAAAGAGCGATGATGGCTATCTTCCACGATATGATGCACGTTTATTTAGAAGCTTATGTGGATGATATTTTAGTCAAATCGAGGTCACAAGAAGAGCACCCCGCCATTCTAGCCAAGGTATTGCAAAGGGCTAGGGAATACAAGTTAAAGATGAATCCAAAGAAATGTGTGTTCGGAGTTGCATCAGGAAAATTGCTCGGGTTTATAGTTAGTAAACGGGGGATTCAGATCGATCCGAACAAGGCAAAGGCCGTCATGGAAATGCCACCGCCGAAGAATGTCACTGAGCTTCGAGGTTTGATCGGGCGTTTGCAATTTATCAGGAGATTCATATCTCAGCATTCGCAAAGATGCCGCCCGTTTTATGAATTGTTAAAGGCAGGCGCGAAATTTGAATGGAATGAACAATGTCAAAAGGCCTATGAGGAACTCAAGGTTTACCTCTCTAATCCCCCGGTTCTACAACCACCCGTCCCCGGGAAACCCCTGATCCTGTACATTTCTGTAATTGAGGATTCCCTAGGAGCTGTTTTGGCACAGGTAGACGATGAAGGAAGAGAAAGGGCGGCGTACTATCTCTCAAGGTTATTTAATCCCGCTGAATCCAAGTACACTACTATGGAGAAGACCTGTGCAGCACTAGTGTGGGTAGCGCAGAAGCTTAAACACTATTTTCTTGCCCACGAGGTTAGGCTCATCACTAGAATGGACCCCATTCGTTATCTGTTGGAAAAGCCGGTCCTTTCTAATCGGCTAGCTCGCTGGCAAAGTTTTCTCTCCCAGTTCGACATCACCTTCATCGTGCAGAAAGCAATCAAGGGATATGCTATTGCCGAGCACCTGGCTCATTCTCCTATCCCTCGCACTGATTCCATACAGGATGAATTCCCCGATGAACACCTGGCGGTGATCACTCATCTTCCTTTTTGGTCCCTTCACTTCGATGGTGCCCTTAATTCCCAAGGCAGCGGAGTCGGCGCCGTTCTCCTTACTCCAGAAGGGGTAACCATCCCCGTGGCATATCAACTCTCATTCCCCGCCACCAACAATATAGCCGAGTATGAGGCTCTCCTTGCCGGTCTGAAGCACGCCTACATCTTGGGCGCGCGATACCTAAACATCATAGGAGACTCCCAGCTGGTGCTGCGTCAAGTTTTGTCAACCTACCGCACCCGCGATCCTAAGCTCAAACCCTACCAGGATCTGGTCACGCTCTTGGCCAGGCAATTCAGGAAACTCGTCTATATTCACACTCCTCGCTCTCAGAATATCTTGGCCGACGCCCTTGCGTCGCTCGCCTCTTCTCTATCACTCCCCCTAAGTCGCGCCACTGAGACCATTGTGGTCCAAAGGCTAGACGTTCCTTCCCTGCAGGATCCCTGGTTCAACAATCTTAGGATCTCCGTAGAGAAGAAAATAGAAAGGGAGGAAATAAAAGAGGTTTCATTGACTGAGCTCGAGGAGATCATTGAAGAGGAAGAATTGCCGTGGTTTTATGAGATCGAGCAATACTGCAAGGATGGTACATTTCCGGAAACGGCCAACGCTGAGCAGCGAAAAGCCATTAGAAGAGTCGCCGCCAGATACACGATCATCGCCGGTGAATTATACAGGCGGGCCCTGAATGGAGTTCTAATGAGGTGCCTAGATGACGAAGAAGCTTGGAAAGTCATGGAAGCAGCCCACTCCAGCGAGTGTGGAGGGCATGTGAACGGACATGCCTTAGCGAAGAAGATTCTTAGGCAGGGCTATTACTGGCCAACCCTAGAAGAAGATTGCTCTACCTATGTCCGTAGGTGTCTTCAGTGCCAAATCCATGCCGACAAAATCCACGCCCCGGCCTCTTCTCTTCATCCGGTTACGGCTCCCTGGCCATTTTCTATGTGGGCCTTTAACATCATCGGGCCCCTCGGTGATCCGAACTCTGCTGTTAAACAGAAATCCTTCATTCTGACAGCTACAGAATACTTCACTAAGTGGGCCGAAGCTGAAGCTTATGCAGAAATCAAAGCCACCACAGTGTGCCGCTTCATCATGAAGAACATTATCTCGCGGTTCGGAGTACCAAGCAGCATCGTCACCGACAACGGGCCTCAATTCATCTCACAAGAACTCCAGGACCTCTGTAAGAAATTCAATATAGTTTTGCATCATTCATCACCATACTACCCCCAAGGTAATGGCCAGGCTGAGGCCACGAATAAGACTCTTCTCAAAATTATCAAGAAAACATGCGAATCGCATAAATTTGCTGATTGGGCCGACAAATTGATAGAAGCTCTATGGGCCTACCGCACCTCCGTCCGCACTCCCACAGGGCAGACTCCCTTTGCCCTCACCTATGGAATGGAAGCGGTGCTCCCGTATGAAATTCTAATCCCTTCCCTAAGGGTGCAGCTGGATAAGGAACTTAATCTCGACGAACATCGAGAGGCGTTGCTAGTCCAACTGGAACTCTTAGACGAGAAGAGGTTGAATGCGGCCAATCATGTTTCAGTATATCAAAAGCGTGTCTCGCGATATTTTCAAAAGAAGGTCATCGAGAGGAAATTTCAAGTGGGTAATATGGTTTTGAAACGCAAATTCGTCAGGTCAGCAGGCCCCAGGTCTAAGCTGCAACCCAACTGGGAAGGGCCCTTCGTAATCAAAGAAGCTTATCCAGGCAATGCATATCGTCTAATTAACTCGGAGGGGGAGGCATTGCCAAACCCGTGGAATGGGCTGTATTTAAAGCGTTTTCATCCATAAAAATAAAAACCAGTGAACGGCTCGATGGCAGGGCATACCCCACCAAATTGTGAAAGGAGGACCCAGGTCCAGCATCTCACACACTACACGACCCCGTGGTGCGGTATTCTCTCATGCTACCCGACACCGTTTCTCCTTTGGCCATGCTCGGGGAAGGTGGAAATCCTTGTATTTCCTCTCTCTCGGTTGAAGATAGGGGCAAGTGGTGAATAAGGGGGCGAGAACTGACCCAGATTCCCCGTTAAAAAAGGTCTCAAATAGGGGCAATCCGTTAAGACCTCACTCCGCAAAAGAAAAAAAAGAAGAGAAAGAAAAGGAAAGCAAAAAAAAAAAGAAAAAGAAAAAAGGAGAAAAGAACAGGGGCAAAATCAAAAGATAAAGCCGAAAGTACAAAGCCCAAAGGACACAACTAGGCATGGCAAGAGTGGCAGTACAGTTTCCCCGCGGGACGTTATGAGCCCGGTCGCATGCGTGCCTAGAGCGGGTGAAGGTTCGATAACGGATACAAAGCCCCGGCGCAACAGACCAGATTCCTTGAAAAGAGGGTGTCCCGGGAAAGAACTCAAGCCCTAAAAACCTCTACACCTATCGTCGACTTCTCTACTCAATCTTTTTTACTTTCCCAAGGAATGAATCCCACCCCGGGTATGGCCTCAGCAGAGGCACCGTCGAGCAAAGTTGACTCCGATCACGGGCGGTCCCCCTTCCTGCACGCGCTGAGCCTTGGAATTCCGTAGCAAGACGAGAAGGTCCCTGTTATTGAGACCCGAGCTGGCTTCAAAACCCAAAAAAATCGAATATTTCAAAACCCAAAAAAAATCGAATATTTCAAAACCCAAAAAATCGAATATTTCAAACCCAAAAAAAATCAAATATGTCAAACCCAAAAAAATCGAATATTTCAAAACCCAAAAAATCAAATATTTCAAAACCCAAAAAAATTAAATATTTCAAAACCCACAAAAAATCAAATATTTCAAACCCAAAAAATCAAATATTTCAAAACCCAAAAAAATCAAATATTTCAAAATCCAACAAAAATCAAATATTCCAAGAATGAAACCAAAAACTTACATGCATTCATCTGCATTTCTCGCACTTTGATATTTGCCTATTTAATAAGGCTCACCCCCCTTGACCAAAAGTCAAGAAAGGGTCATCTCCTGACATACTGCAGGCAAGGGGCTGAGCCTAAAATAGATTTAATCTGTTTCATGTTTGCATGTGTGCAGGGGCAGGTGGGAAGGGCAGTTGGCTCGGACCACATGAATATTCAATCCTCGCGTTGGCCTATGCAATCACATCACCTCATAATCATATTACAAAGCTCAAAAAAAAAATCAATCTCATCAAATCTTATTCATGTCATATATCAAGCTGTCCGAATGTAAAATCCCATCCCATATCATCATAAAAATAAAAGAAAATCACTCAGTCCGCCGCTGGGCATCCCCGCGAGGACGTATCTCTCTCAACTCCCTAAGATAAGCATGTCTAGTCTCTGGAGCCTCCTCGACCTCTGCTGGTAGGGTACGCACCCTACTCACCTCCCACATAATCAGCGCACTCCTGACCGCCTGCTCGTCCTCCTCTGTCCCGATCCTCCGTGCCTGTAGCATGGGAAGGTGGGGTAGCATAGGTAGCACCGTCCGGGGTAGTCTAATCTGCAGGTAGCATCTGTGTGGGCTGTACATCGCTAAGGTAGTGTCGCTCATGAGCCTCAAGTCCAAGCCAGCTCTCCTCGGTAGTCTGATGGTGGTATCATGGAGGAAGTCCGGGCGCATCACGAACCTATCCAGGGGCAGCCTGTTGATGTACGGGCGCCACTCGTCCCTGGTCTTCAGCTCAGCCGTCCTGCACTCAACCTGTGGAGAAAACCTGAAGGCACCCCCTATGAAGTAAAGGGGATGGCTCCCAAAGATCCTACTGACTGAGGTAATGTCCTCCCTCAGGGTAAACTTCATCCTAACTCCCATCCAGCACTCCAATAGGATCATTGAACCAAAGAGGGGACCTCCTAAGGCTGCTGAAGTAAGACCCTCATACAGGTAAGCTAAGACGGCCTGAGAGATGGAAGACCCCTGCCAAAGGCCACTGATGGTGCTGAGTAAAGGAGTTTCTAGGACATGGTCGGCTGAACGGAAAAGGATGGCCCCACATAGGCAAATGGACGCAGCTTTGGCTATGGCTTCAACCCACCCGCACTTATTCCGGCAATGCTCCACTACCCACTGGCTCAGAGGAAGGAGGTGGATGTGGCGAGGGCCTATAAAGGTACGAACATCCCCGCTATCAGGTATGAACCCCCCTAGGATGAGTTTTGGGTCTATAGGGGCAACGGTATGGCATATCAAGTCTTCCTCCCCCACCTTGCACCTAGGGAGCCCGAAGTATGTCTCTACCTCCTCTAGCAAGATAGTGGCCTCGAAAGATGGGAAGAGAAAAGTGTGAGTCTGAGGGTGCCAAATCTCCATCAGAGCAGAGATACTATGCCAGTCTAAAGAAAGTTTGGGGTAATTCTGACCTAGTACTAGGAGGGAGTGCAGGTGCCAGGATTTGAGAAGATGAGTCACCCCAAGGGGCAATGCACGGACCATGGGAGCCACCCACTTTAAATTAGAAAAGCGTCTCGGGCCGGGAAGAAGCTGAAAAGAAGGAGAAAGCAAGGGGTGTAAAGAGATATAAGAGGAAATTGAAAGATGGACTCTAAGCATATTCTGATCAAACTTACCTCTCTCATAGGGGTGGCGCTGAGATGTCGAGGAATCAAGTTTAGCCGTTGAATCGCTTCCCGCTCCTTTCTAGCCGGCCGCGGTCCTTCAAACAACGCGCCCTCCGCAGGACTTCCATCATAAGCCCTCTTCAAGTTGAGATGATGAGAATCAAAGGTTTTTGGCTTCAGGAAAGGGAGGATGAGTGAGATGAGGGTTCAGGCCTCCCTACTACTTATAGGGTTCATTAGGGAGCCTAAAACATCTTAGGATTAGGCCTAGATAAGCCTAGGATGGGTTTAGATAGGGTTCTGATAGGTACAAAGCGCCTTGCCCTCGAGCTGGGGACTCTCCAGGAGTCCCCTTTCGGGCAAATAGGATGTTGGATTGGACGGTCTTACGATAGACCGTCCATACCATATCCGGCCCATCATCAACCGTTCTTCTCTCCAAGGAAGCCCGAGCCCGGTGACTTGTGCGGCCCTAAATCCGCCGTTACACCATTCCTACGGTTTACATGGAACCGTCCCAATAAATTTAAGCGGCCCTTATAGAACTGCTCTTATCTACGGACGGCTATGGGAGAACCGTTCATGTTCTCTGCCCCCCAATTAACCTGCTCACTCATGTCTCAATCATTTAGCGCTCTCATCTCACTCAAGTCGGCGTGAGCACTCTCATCTCACTCAAGTCGGCGTGCGCGTCACTCATCTCACTCAAGTCGGCGTGTGCGTCACTCTCGTCTCACTCAAGTCGGCGTGCGCGTCACTCATCTCACTCAAGTCGGCGTGTGCGTCACTCTCGTCTCACTCAAGTCGGCGTGTGCGTCACTCATCTCACTCAAGTCGGCGCGAGCGCTCTCATGGCACTCAAGTCGGCGTGTGCGTCACTCATCTCACTCAAGTCGGCGTGTGCGTCACTCATCTCACTCAAGTCGGCGTGTGCGTTGCTCATCTCTCTCAGGCTAAGCGCGCTCCTCAAACTCATTTTGCCCACTCATACATACATTCATCCACAAAACAAACGAAAAAACAAAGGCATGCATATCACTAATCATGTCACATCATGTACAAAGACGGGCCCAGTACAACCAGTCAAGCAGCTCCCTCTCCCTGGCCCCCGTCGCTGTCTCCACTGCCCTCATGCCTCTTTGGGGGAGGCATCGCTGAGGTCGCCTCATCACGCTGTCGCCGGTGCCGCTCCTCCTCCTCGTTCCTCCGATGGCCGGAGGAACCGGTAAAGTAACTCCTCACGGAGCCGTGGGTGCCGTGGCTGCCACTCGCAGTCGCCCTGCTGCGCTCCCGACTCGCCTCCTTAAGACCCTCCACCTTGCCCTCCAACCGGGCAACCTGTAGACGGGCCTGCTCTGCCTCACTCCTATAACGCTCTGCCTCTGCCCGGTAACGGTCCGCCTCGGTAGCACCGGCTCGTAGTCGCTCTAGCTCGGCCCGGAGGAGTGCCGTCTCCACTGCGTCTGCCGATCGGCTCCGCGCAGCCTCTTCTCGCACCCGGGCTACCTCCTCCAGAGTCGCCACCCGGCCCCGCTCCAGCTCCGCCTGGAGGCGGGTCAGCTCGGACGTCTGCATCCACATATCACTATCAGTTGGTCACATTTCATACATTTCATAAGCATAAATAAGCAGGAGGAAGTATAGAGATTTGTGTACCCTCTCCACGAGTGCCACCTCGGCCGCTTTGGCCCGCTCTACCATCCGAGTAAAGTCCGCATCCCGATCGGCTCGGTCTGCTGGGGTCTGGACGGAGGAGGAAGAAGGAGCGTCTGGTCCCGCCCTCTGAACACCCTCGGCGCGTTGCATCCAAATACTCCAGGTCAGTTATAGGCATAAGCATAATCATATAGAACTGCATAATTTAAAAAGTCTAAGGTTTAGGAAACTCACCAGTAGGGCCAGGGCCTGTCGAGCCTCGTCTCTCTCCCGGATGGTGGAGTGCAGGAGTCCCTGCAACTCTGCCACCCGTCCTGCAGGGTCAACCTACATGTAAAAGTCTTTGTTAGTGCATCATATAAGAATCATAAGCATGATAGACAAGGTTTAAGTTTAGAAGTCGTACCGGTCGGTGGGCGCCTCGGAACACCTGGTCCCGGTAGTGCCGTGCGTACGCAGTGTAGTACGCGCTGTCGCTCTCTGCCCGGGCGGTCACCACTCGCCCTCGTGCAGCCCAATCGGCAACCTGCTCGGCGTTCCTCGCTGTCCAGTCATACGCCTCGCGGAGTCCCCGGGTCGTCCTCGACACCCGTTCCCCCGCCTTCTCGGGCGCAGGGAACTCAACAGCCGGCTGGGGGACCCCGATGGTCCTCATCACCAACCTAAAGTGCAGTGGCTCCACCACATTCATGCAGTGAAGCCACACGTCCCGGCCAGAGAAGGCCAAGGCCTCGGTCACCCACGGCTGGCCCTCCGGGCTCTCCTCTGCGTAAGGAGTCCACCGTACCTGCAAGGAATAGGAAACTGCATCAGCATCATTATAATCACGGAAGAATAGCATGCATTTAAAGAGTCTGAGTCTAGAAGCGTACCGAGGCGTACGGTAGAGTGTCCAGGTCGTCTTGCAGCTCCCGGACCTGCCTCCTCAAGGCCATCATTTCCCGGGGTGCTGTCCACCTCCGCGCGATCGGTAGGAGCCCAGGGCGGGTCTCATCGCCTCTCCCCAACCCGCGTAGGCGCACGTAGGCCCACACCTATACCACAAGTCGTGTCTGTAAGATTTCGCACAGCACCTACGGGCGACGCAGCGGATAACAAAATTTAATTGCCCGATCCCGATGTTATGGAAAGCTTAATCTGTGCTTTAATCGGTGTTTCTAATACCCTAATAACGGGTTGCGTGTTTCACCTTGCGCGGAACGACGCTGTCCGCGATGCCCGATGCAGAATAACGAGCCGCACAGCTGTACGGCCTCTAGAGCAGATCCACACGGACCCTTGCGCAGCGACGGTACCTCCCCGGCACAACTTTCCCCGGCTCTAACACCTTCTGGAGAGAGAGAGAGAGCAAGGGGGAGGCTAATCCTCTCCTTAATGCTTGATTAACATTAAGGGGGGTTAGAAGGAGAAGCCAAGAGTTCGAATGAACTCACGTAGATGGCTATATATAGAGTTTAGGTTTATTAGAAAAGGATTCTAAAAGACCGAAACTGTATATATGTCCTATATCATATTATACATATGTATTAGACTCCGTTTACACTCCTTTCCAAAAGGAATTAAATGGAAATAATACATACACTTGTATAATAATTATCCGTCACCCAAGAATCCATTGTGTGTGATCCTCTAGGCCCATAGTCACTCTAGTTTAAGGTCCATTAACTTCTAATTCTCAATTAGAAGTAAATTAAACGTATTCTTCGCTTCTACTAGAGCCGAACAATAGTTTAATTTATTCCGAACCTTTGATCACGTTGGGTCAAGCAAATCCGCGTGATCCTAGATGACCCTGGGTTTAAACCAACCTGTCTGGTACCTGTAAGTCCACAGTTACCGCATCGATATAATCCCTCGCTCATTCTATGAGTCTGGTACGATCGAGGGTATGGTTTCTGTCAAACCCCATGATCATGCCATTTGACTATGACCTCCTTAAAGTGTATGACGTCCGTTCTAAACGAACTCATACGACCCTGGCCAGGGATTTAACGGAGCGTCAATGTCATGACCCATTAACTGTCTGATATATACCCGACAGTGAGCGATCCCCTCTTGACCATTGATGATCTTCACACGTATCCTGGAGTGGTTAATGACTCGGCAACTCATGACTTATGGTTAAAGTCACTTAGCTAAGTGATTAAACCATTCCAGTCCTCGTGTAAGATCCGATCAATGTCTCAGGTCAAAGGACCAACGATGCTACTGTGACCGTTGGATCTTCAGTTGACATTAGGTATAATCAACCATCTGAAGATCCAATAGCGGATCAGTTCAGTGCACATCCTCCAAGGACATACACCTACACATATGTGTTGGTGCCCCGCACCAATGACCATGAGACTGGTCACTGACACATCATGTGTACTGGTTTAATAGGTAATCAAAGTCCCCGAGTGATTACCCTCCAACCAGGAACAGTTTAAGGTATATGTTCATGTAAAGTAAGTCTCATGTTCGAGATCCCATCTCGAGCTGACTTTACAACCACATATCCTAGGGACAACGTAAACTAACACAATCGCATATTTACGCTCAAACACCACTTTATTAATGATGAACAAGATCGCACAACTATTGGGCCTACCCGACCCGAAATTGGCCTGTAGCACACCAACACTAACAATCTCCCACTTGAGCTACAGCCAATTGCCCACAACTTTGAGGCCCATCTTATCCCGATGACGCTCAAATACAGTCTGTGTCAAAGGCTTAGTCAGTGGATCTGCTATGTTGTCTTCTGACGGTACACGCTCTACCGCCACATCTCTGTGAGCGACGTCACGCGGTTCGGAGAAGAGCGGAGAGGACGCGGAGCGCGCACGGGCTCCTCTTTTCTTTCTTTTTGGTGTTTGTTTGCTGTAACACAGAAATAAGAGAAGAGAGAGAAGGGGCCACCACGGGAGATTGCTCCGGCGGGGTGAGCGGGACAAGTGTGATATAGCAAAATATGGGGTTTAAACGGCCATAGCGGGAAGTGACTCGCCGCGGCCTCGGGGGGACGGGAATGGTGCAAAAATTAAATAACAAGAATTGAAACGGCCATTGGGGAAGTGACTCGCCGCGGCCTCGAGAATATGAGCAGATAATAAGATGACAGAATATAGAGAGAATACAAAGAGCGGGAATTTAAACTGCCACTGGGGAAGTGACTCGCCGTGGCCTCGAGAACACAAACAGATAAGAATATAACGTATAAGAACGTGAATTTAAACGGCTATTGGGGAAGTGACTCGCCGCGGCCTCGAGAACACGAATAGATAAGAATATAACATATAAAAACGGGAATTTAAACGGCCATTGGGGAAGTGACTCGCCGCGGCCTCGAGAATATGAGCAGAATATAACAGAGTATAAAGAGAATATAAGAACGGAAATTTAAACGGCCATTGGGGAAGTGACTCGCCGCGGCCTCGAAAATAAGATGTGATCGCCAGGGGCCGAAAGACCCCAAAATAAGAAAGTGATCGCGCCTACCTCAAGAGCGGGAGATGGCGGGTTGCTTCTTCCTCTCCCTCCGGCCGGCCGACGGAGAGGGCTTTCCTCGGCTACCCTTGCAAAACAACGACAAACAAATGACAAGTGGATTAGAAAGATGGAGGTGTAGTATTCAAATCCTTGCGATAAAAATAACGAAATGATGGCAAGACACACACCTGGTTGGTGTTATCTTTTAAACCCCTCTCGGACTCGAGTAGGAGGAAAATGAGATGATGGATGCAAGAAGTATAAAAGAAGAGGCGCCCTTATGAAGGGGGATAGAGGATGCGAGATGATGAATGCAAAAGAACTACGAAGAAAAAAGGGGAAGAAAAGGCTTATTGGATGAGCCGAGGGTGAAATCCGGCGGAGCTCCGGCAGCGTGGGGACGACGTGGAAGCGCGGTGGATGAAGACGACCTTCCTCTCGCGAGCGTGAGCACCCGAGAAGCCGGCAGAACCTCCACCTACAAAAGAACCCACGGGTTAGAAAATGACTCCGTAGCCTCTGGGCTCCGGCAGCCTATCGGATCACTTCTGAGCTCCTCCAGAACTGAGGGGGTGGGGCTCTATTTATAGAGCTCCGGAGGGTGGAGGCGTCCAGGACCCTGGACACCTCCATCAGGGCCGAAATAATATTTTATTCTATTTTTATTGATTTTTTTGGAATACTTTTGTGGAGGCGTCCAGGGTCCCGGACGCCTCAAGCAGGTCCACCGAAAGCCGACGACGGCCGCACGCGGTTTGGCACAACGCGTGGTTTTGTGAGCGGCGCCTCGTGATTCAGAAATGGGCGCGTCCAGCTGACCGGACGTCTCTATAATTTGGATTTTTTCACACACGACAAACCGTCGTTCGGTGGCCGGCGCCCGTGAGGGAGTTGATGGAGGCGTCCAGGGGCCTGGACGCCTCCAAAATTATATTATTTTTTATTTTTCTTTTGTCTTTTATACCAGGGCTGGCATTTTAATTTTTTTATTTGTTTTTATGGAGGCGTCCAGGGGCCTGGACGCCTCCATAATATATATATATTTTTATTATTTTTTTTCTTTTTATGCCAAGTGGCATTTTATAAATATTTATTATTATTAGTTTTTATGGAGGCGTCCAGGGCCTGGACGCCTCCATTTAAATATATATATTTTTATTTATTTTTGGGCCCTGAAAAAATAATAAAATAAATTAAAAAGATGGGGGCGTCCAGGGGCCTGGACGCCCCCATTAAGACCCACCCGGGTCCTCAAATCAGGCGTCGGCGGCCGCCCGGTAGACCCCCTTCTTGATTCCGGAACCTCTTGATGCGTCCGACTGGTGTTGATGTCGTCCGAATGCCGTGACGAGACGATTCCGGATGCCAAAAAAGGCAGAAGAAGACCCAAGCAAAGGAAGCACTCGAGCGATTCAAAATGCGTAAGCCGTTGCGGGGCGTTGTATAGTAATATGAGACTTTCTCAGGAGACGTCAAGAATGGCGTGTCTACAGCTGCCCCGCCTTGGCGTCTGCTTTGCAAGGGAGCGACACGTAGTGGAATGGTATCGAAGTGGAGTGGAGTGAAGTGGGAGCGGACTGATAAGTTGATGCCAAGGTGTGATGAGACACGCTTTTGACGTTACTGTTTGGAATCTTTCCTGGAGTTTCAATGAGGCGACCTTGAAGAAGGTCTTTCAAATATTGACGATTGCTTGGACGGAGATCAAATAAGGGAGGGTGAGATGTGCGCTCAGGCACGAAACAAAAGGAGACCAACTTCTCGGTGTGGAAGTACCTGGGTCATAAACCGGAGGTTTCACCTTTGGGGAGCGGTTACCAGCCAATGTGGAAGTGCTGCGGCCAAGGTGGGTCAAAAAAAGGTAAAGGAATATCTGAGGGTCTGTCCAAACAAGGGTCTCCTTTGGAAGAGCAGCGTCGGGGCTGTCTCAAGGAAACTCAGTATTTCATTCGGAGTGGAATATCTCATATTTGTGGGAATTGGAGCACAACGGCTTTCACAATCGAATCACTTGAATGATCTTCCGCAATAAATCAAAGTCCTATATGAATGCATGCTGGGTTCAAAGAAAAATTTAAAACAAACTAAAATAGAAAATAGCCAAGGATAATATTGTCAACTTGTGAAGAACGGGTCAGGATACCGACCCGGTGAGCTGATACTGGGCTGGGGCCCGTTTATCCGCGCATCAACTCACTGAATGGAACCGTCGTCCCCATGCTACCACAAATTAACGGCCTATCCGTACAACCCAAATTCTTCCGAATCATCACCGTTTTTTGTTGAAGGGGAACTCAGATCCCAGATTCGTTCGGGCCGCAAGGTCCTTGACATTTTTTAGTAGCGTAAGTATCGTATACTATGATGACATGGTGGGACCAACCATTGAAAGGTGGGACAGGAGACTGGGCAAAGATGTCCGTTAGTAAAACCTGCACAGGCCAGCATGGATCAATAACATCAGAAAGTAGCAGATTATAACAGAATCACACCACAATGGAAAGGAAATCTAGCCAAAATCCTGACACTGACCACTGATGTGACATGTTCTGTCCTGTAGCACCTTCCCTTCCTATAAGAACTCCCCTTAGGCTAGTTCATTCAAATGCACCAAGGTGGGTTTTGGAAGCTCAGGAGAGGAAAGAGGGAGAATCTAGAGATTTCAGGATGGAAGGAGAGTCTTCCCGTGTTATGAAGCGGAGCAGGCCTAGCAGCGAGATCAGGCGACTCTCCGACCTCGAGGGTCATCTGAGTGGGACGATCTTGTCGCATATGGTAAGCTGATTCATTTCAAATTTTTCATGTCAATCTTCTTCTTACTTCCTTCATTTCTTCTTCTTTCCTCTTCCAGCCATATCCACTCTTCCCAGGCCCGAGGAAGTTTTCCAAGCTGCCATGGCTTTCAAAGCTGACTTCCAATATCTCCATTGGCATGAGGGCCATACTCTCGAAGTGGCATCTGCAGGGGCTCCTTATTCACGCCAAGCATTACGAGAAGATTCGTATGGACTGGGCGGCTATGGGCGCACTAGTGGAGATCTGGCATCCCCAGACCCACACTTTTATCTTCCCGACCTTCGAGGTGACCATCCTCCTCGAGGAGGTGGAACTTCTGCTCGGATTGAAGAAATTCAAGAGTGACGGGAAGGTGAAGGCTATGCGGATGCTGACACGGGGGACTTCTGAAAGCGTCCTTGGAAGCTTCATGCCGCCCGACGCAGCCAGAAAGGTCCGTACTCAAAAGGGGATCGATCTCCAAAAGCTCGCGGAGTGGGTCATGGACGCCCTGAGAGGGTCACCAGACGATGACTATTTGGAGGGAATCATGAAGGGGTTCACCATTTGTCTGGCGGGTGCTCTCTTGTTCCCTTATACCGACAACATGGTGGAGGAAGACCAACTGGGTGCTATCTGCGGGATCTGGCGTGGAAAGAGGGTGGGACCCGCCGTCCTTGCCTATCTTTACAGCGGTCTTACTGCCTCGAGCATGGGTAAGCCTCCATTTGGTTGTGCACTTGTCTTGAATTGCTGGCTGGATTTGCATTTCAAATTCGACCACCGCGAGGGAATGCCAACCGCTTCGAAGCTCTTCCAACAAAGCCCTCTTCATCACATAGCCGACGTGTTAGGCTTCGGTGGTACCGTAGTGAACCGCGTTCCGTGGCTGAAGAAACGTGAAGACTGGCGGTCTCACTTCCGCACCGTGACACAAGGCTTCTTTACTTGCGCACCGGCATGTTTGCTTTCGCTAGATCTCCTCATGAGGTCTTCTCCCGAAGTTGATCTTCAACTGATCGGCGCGACCGAGTTCGTCCTTTATAATGCGCATCGGTGCTGCCTCCAGATTGGCATCCCACGCCATTCGTTCCCGCCACCGACTGGCATCGTTCCTTTGAAGAAGAGGGAGTTGGGCACTGAAGCGGACGCGAAGGAAGCGAAGGCCATTAAAGCTCCCTGGAAGACAAGTGTTGCGGGAAAGGCATTAGCGCACGTGGTGGAAGAATGCGAGCCGTGGAGGGCTTATGTAACCGAACTGGGGAAGTTAAGGCCTAAGGCGCCTAAACCCCTGATGTAGCTCATTCTGCTTTCTGATGGAATAAAATCTGGCATTGGATGTTTCGGACCCTCGTCCCCTTAATTATTATCTTTTTTGTGTTTTTCTTTTTCTTTCCTTTTTTTCTTTTGTTTGGATTATATACATACTCTAACCCCTTTTTTCTTTTTATTATATTTTTATTATTTTTTTATTATGGGGGCGTCCAGAGGCCTGGACGCCCCTATTTTTTTTATAATTTTTTTTTAAAAAAAATTTTTTGGGGGCGTCCAGGGTCCTGGACGCCCCTAATTTTTTACTTTTTTTATTTTTTAATTTTTGGTTTGGGGGCGTCCAGGCGCCTGGACGCCCCTAAGTTTTTTTGAATTTTTTTTAAAAAATAAAAAGTGGGGGCGTCCAGGCGCCTGGACGCCCCAATTAAAGCACAAATTATATATAGGGGGGGCTCCCCCCCCTTACTCACTTACTGTTCATTCAAACGATCCGGTCAAACCAGACAGACCCATTCTTCGCCCCAATGGAGTTAGGAGGCCCGAACCGAGGTGGAGACAAGCGTAAACGACTGGCTCGTCGTCCGAGGAGACTGAGAGACGATGCTGAGGAGGCCGTAGCAGAGGAGATTGCTGCGGAGGAGGAGATGGAGGTGCCGCTTCTGGCCGCGGAGGCCGCTGCGGATGCTGGTGACGCGGGAGAGGACGATCACGACCCGGTAAGTACTTCGGAATTCTCACTCTGTGGTTCAATAGGCTAAAACGGGCGTGCGAGAGGCTGTGAGAGAAGGCCGGGTAGTGAGAGAAGGAGGCGTCCAGGGGCCTGGACGCCTCCACTTTTTCTTTTTATTTTTGTTTATTTATTTATTTACGTAAATAATAAAATAAAATTAAAAAATAAGGAGGCGTCCTAAGCCCTGGACGCCTCCATAAAAATATACATTTTATTAATAAATTTTGTTTTGGGTTTTTGGGTTTTTTCTAAAAAAGAAAAAAAGAAAATTGGAAGGAGGCGTCCAGGGCATTGGACGCCTCCAAAGAAAATATAAATTTTTTAAAAAAGTAAAAATAAAATAAAAAGAATAAGTAGTATATACAGTGTTATTGTTTATTACTGTTCATGATGCTGATGTGTTCTTTGTTGGTTTTGTGGTGTGCAGGGCGTGATGAAGGGCCGGATCAGCTGGTCCTTGGTGGTGGCAGCATACCGTGGGCTGCCGGATTTCCAGAGGGCGCGTGTGGACGCCATGGGCTTTGGAGCTTTCCTTAGGATCGAGCCCTTCCGGCTCGACCTTCCTCTTATCCAGGCATTGAGGGAGCGGTGGCACGCACCGAGCCGGGCGTTTTTGATGCCCTGGGGGCACATGGTGCCGACACTAGAGGACGTGGCTCGGATTACCGGGCTACGGGTTGACGGAGAGGCAGTCAGCGGGGTCACCTACCCCGACTACCGAGAGAGTGCCCTGGACCTGCTGTGGTTAGAGACGAGCGTGACTGATAGAGACAGCAGGGTAGTCGGCCGAGTGGAGATCATGGAGGCGCTCGGATTCGTCGACCCGCGCCAGCGGGTTAGCGAGACTGGAGCGGAGTTCTTGGCTCGACTGGAGGGGGATGCTCGTGCAGCTTTCACCCAGGATCCGAGCGAGAGGGAGCTGGTGGATCTAGACCTTCGGAGGTTTCTTTTCTTCTTCCTGGGCCGCCTTCTGCTGGGGACGAAGGGGGATGGCATCCACTGCCGTTTCCTCGGGATCTTGGCGGATCTGGACAGAGTGGGACACTACGCGTGGGGAGCGGCTCTGCTTGCCCATTTGATTGCTGATCTCTCCCAGACTTCGGAGAAGGAGACGACAGTCAGCGGCTTCGCACCTTTCCTCCAGGTAAACATTTTATTTATGCATTCCCACAGTTAAATATGCAATTATTGTACTAATGATGTATGATGGATGCAGGTGTGGAGCTATTACTATTTCCCGATGGGGAGGGCTAGGCATGGGAACAGGAGGGCCGTGCCTCTGGCGCGGCAGTGGAGGCCGGTCGTGGTTGCAGCACCCCACGGCTACCAGCTGGCGTCACTTCGTCGGGAGCTGAGCGAGTATCCCGAGGCCATGGTATGATGCGTATGATTTTTTTTGTGTTTATGCGTGTGACTGAATGGTAACTAATATGATGTATGTATGGTGATGCAGGTGGTGTGGAGGCCCTACCTGGGCATGGGCGATGCTGGCCAGCCCTGGGTTGTAGCGGGTCTTCCTCGCTTCAGGCGGGACGTGTGGGTCCATTGTCTGAACGAGATCGAGCCGCTGCGGCTTAGACTGGTCATGAGGACGTTGGGGCTAGCCCAGGAGTGGGTTGATGTAGATGCGCCGGCCCGCATTGGGCGGAAGACCAAGGGGAAGGCGAAGATTGTGGACTGGCGTACGCGCTTCCCAGCACAGTACCAGGACTGGCAGCAGGGCGGGGTCCCAGTGGTGTCCCATGTACAGGACAGCACAGATTACATGAGACGGTACCGAGCTACGTACGGGGACCGCCTCTCCTTGGTGGTATGGCAGGGGTAAGTGTGAAATGAAAATGCTTCACCCTTCTATATGTATATGCATGTGGTACTGACTTATGTGCAATGCAGGATGCTCGTGACAACATGATCGCCGACCTGCGGGCCCAGCTGGCGGACGCCAGGCGGCAGTTGGTGGCCATCCGACAGGAGTTGGAGATCCTGGTGAGTCTATGCAATGCATTTTTTGTGACCTGGATTTTTGATGCTTAGCCTTTGACTGACGTTTGCCCCGTGTTTCAGCGGGCCCACCAGACAGCGGCAGCCGGGATGGCTGGTGGAGCGGGTTCCAGTTCGCGGGGCCCTCCTCCGGAGGTTTCTGCCCTCCAGGAGCAGCTGGCGCACGCGGTGGCTCGGGCTGAGGAGGCCGAGCGTGACCGCGAGGCTCGAGTGAGTGTTTGCTTGGCCCCGACCCTTTTCTAGCTGCTTTCCTTCTATCACTGTTCTCTTACGGTGCATGCGTGCTTTGACAGGTGGCCGAGATTCGGGAGGCCCTGGCCCGTGCTGTTCGTGCTGAGCAGGAGCGCGATGCCTGGGTGGCAGAGCGTGACGCCCGGATTGCGGAGCTGGAGGAGGAGCGTCGACGGGAGGCTGAGGAGCTCCCTCGTGACGTGCTGGATCTGCGGATCGCCCTCGAGCTGTCGAGGAGAGAGGCGATGAGGGAGAGAGAGGAGAGGGAGAGGGATAGGGAGAACGTGGAGAGAGAGAGGGAGAGCGTGGAGAGAGAGAGGGAGAGGGATAGGGAGAGAGAGAGGGAGGAGCGACAGCGGGATCAGACCGAGAGGAGGGCTCTAGAGGCCCAGCTGCTGGAGCTCCGATTGAGTCTCGGCACGGCGGAGGGGAGGCTTCGGGAGAGCGAGGAGCGGTACCAGAGGGCGAAGGAACGCGGGGCGCGACTTCGTCAGTCTGGTTCTTTTTCCATGGGCAGCTATCTGGTCTCTTCGGCCGAGGAGCGTCGTCGCGCCTTCGAGGCTGGAGTGCCACCGCAGGGCGAGGCGAGCACGGCTTCTCAGGGTTCGCAGAGGCCCCCTAGGGATCCCCGGCAGAGGAGGGAGGAGAGAGATGACCAGGAGGGTGGTGGTGAGAGTTAGAGAGTTGCTTGTACACGTCACCCTTCTCACTGTATGATGTACTTTCGGCTATTATATGAAATGGAAATGGCTTTTTTGTGTTGTGTGTACCTTTCTCTCTCCCACACTTTCTTCTTTGCACTGAGTTGTCCTTTGAGGCACGCTCCGCGAGACCTTGCCCTGAACAGCGGGGAACTACGCTTTGCACGGGGGATTTTGTTTCCTTTTCCCCCTTTTGGGCGCGTCCAGGCGCGAGGACGCGTCTTAATCCTTGAATTCAAATTTAAAGCGTCGGGTGGCCTTTCTTCTCCCGTGCCTTACCCGCAAACGAGCCCGCCTTCTGCCGAAACTCGCTTGCCCCTTTTCTCGTCTTCCTCCTCTTTTGATCGATGGAGTTCGGTGGGCCTGACCACGGTGAAGGTGGAGAGGGACGCGGGACCCCTCGCCCAAGGAGGGACGCGCCCGAGCACGGAACGGCGTCCATGGAGGAGGAAGGGCCGCTCCGGGCCCCCGAGGGACCTGAGGGGCCCGATGGCGTGGGAGGAGGTGAACACGGTCCGGTAGGTGCTTCGATCTCTTCCTCTTTTAATTCATTTTGGGTTTTGAAGCGAGCCGCGCGAGGGGGAAAGGGTTCGGCGAGTGTTGCACTCAAATGATGGACGCGTCCTAGACAGGGGACGCGTTCCTTTTGACTGATGTGGGACCCCTTTCTTGGTGCAGGACATGGCAAGGACCCTGGGTCTGGCCGATGAGTGGGCGAGTGCGGACGAGCCGAGCCGCGTCAGGAGGGAGAGTCGCGGCAAGGCGAGGCTCGAGGAGTGGCCCGTACGTCTCCCTGGACAGCAAGGGGGTATACTGGTGCAGGACAGTGCCGACTTCCTGCGGCGGCAGAGAGAGAGCTACGCGGGGCTTCCCCAAGCTGGGGACACGCGTGGCATCGGCGGCTCGCGCGCCCAACTGTCAGAGACTAGGCGGCAGCTGGCCGTCGCTCAACATGAGTTGTCGCTCCTGGTAAGTTATGTGCCGCACTTTTAACTTCAGATTTTGGAGTTTCACTGACGGCCGTTGTTTATTTTGTTCCAGCGTGCCCAGCAGACAGCGACGGTGGGAGTGGCTGGCGGATCTTCCAGTTCCTCGGCCCCTTTTCTCGAGATTGCCTCCCTCCGGGAGCAACTTGCCGGTGCGGTGGCCCGCGCGACCCGGGCGGAAGAGGAGCGTGATGCCTGGGTGGCGACTGTAGCGGAGCTGCGGCATCGCGGTGAGGAGAGACCTTCTCCAGACATCCTGGAGTTAAGGGTTCTTCTGCAGATGATGAGGAGAGAGGCAGAGAGAGAGAAAGCCGAGAGAAGGTCCGAGCGACAGCGGGATCTGACCGAGAGGAGGGCCTTGGAGGCCCAAGTGAGGGAGCTCCAGCTGGGCCTTCAGGCCGTCGTGCAGAGGCTAGGAGGGATGGAGACGCGCTACGAGAGAGCGCGAGAGTTCGGGGAGCGACTCCGCCAGTCCGGTCGCTTTGCCGCCAGTGGCTTCTTTGCCACGCCAGGGGAGGAGCAGCGAGTCACTGCTGCGGAGCAGGCGCCCAGAGGCGAGGCAGGTGCTACTGCACGGGGATCCCGGAGGCTTCTGAGGGACCCTCACCTCGGGGGAGAGGAGGAGAGTGCCCAGAGAGATGAGTGATGGTGAGGATTGGCGAGCTAGTGGACCCGCCACCTCTCTATGATTGTAGTGTTTGTGACAGCTTATGTAGAATTATGAATGGAGTGATTTGATTTTCTGCTGTTTATTTGTTCTTTTGTGCGTTCCTTCTTCCCTACACTTCTTCTCCTTTGCACTGTTCCCATGTGATAGGTCTGCCGAGACTCCGCTCCAAGCAGAGAATCGCGTCTTGTTGTGACCATTTTCCACGGGAATCTGCCGTCGAAGTCAATAATGACGGCCCTAGTTTCTTTTCCCGAATGCTGTGTCAAATTTTGCGGACGTCCTCCAATTATGATAGGGTATCCCTAGACAACATAGGGGCTATTCGTCTATTCTTCGTCCAGTCAATCACCCTGTGCGAGCGGTGAAGCGACACATGGGACCGCTTGGGCGGTGCCTCATTGCGAGGGCTATTATTGACAGGTGATGGAGGTAATCTTGGCCCGCACTCCTTCCATTTCTATAAATTCTTGTCCCTTTTATCTCCCAGGTATATCGAGGACTAACTCGAGGAGCACAAGTTCTTACGGGAGAGGAGGAGTTCAAAATTCTGAGAGTTGGATGGAGGGCGAATCTTCCCATTCCTCGAAGAGAAGCAGGTCCAGTGGTAGTAGTTCCAGGAGGCTTTCAGACCTTGAAGGGCACTTCAGCGAAAGGGCCCAATCTCAACTCGTAAGCCAAGTTTTCTTGCCCTTTTCTCATTCTTTCTTCCTTTCTTCCGACCAAACCTCACCCCCATTCCTTGTATGTGTAGGTTGTGATGAAATCACAAATCTTATGGGAGTTGGTAGTAGCAGCGTACAGGGGCCTCCCAGATTTTCAGAAGGCGAGGCTAGACGTGATGGGATTTGGTACCTTCCTTCGGATCGAGCCGATCCAGCTCGACCTAGTCCTGATCCAAGCCTTGTGTGAGAGATGGGACCCAGTGAGCCGGGCATTCCTGATGCCCTGGGGGCACATGGTGCCCAGCTTGGAGGATGTGGTCCGGATCACAAGCCTGAAGGTAGAGGGCGAGGCAGTGACCGGAGTCACTTACGCGGACTATAGAGAAGGTGCCCAGAAGTTACTGGGTTTGGACCTGGATGGTCGGAAAAACAGGTCGGTAGCTAGGGCGTCCCTCATGGATGCATTAGGGCTCACCGACACTCGTCGGCGGGACGATGAATCCTCAGAAGAGTTCATGGAAAGTATAGAAATAGGATGCCGCGCCGTGTACTGCACAGATTTCGGCGACTGGGAAAGATGCAACATAGATTTGAGGAGATTTCTCCTCTTCCTTTTGGGGAGATTGGTACTGAGCTCGAAAGGGGACGGTATCCAATGTTGCTTCCTGGAGCTGCTGTCAGACCTTGAAAGAGTAGGGTATTATGCCTGGGGAGCCGCCATGCTGGCACACTTGTTTGCAGGCCTATTCCAAGAAACGGATCGTGAGATGACTGTGAGTGGTTTCACACCATTCATCCATGTATTTTTGGTTTTGCTTGTTTTGTATTTTTTTGTGTTTTTGCAAAGTTCTGATGGCCTGCGCCGAGCAGCTGTGGAGCTATTATTACCTCCCTATGGGGAGAGCTCGGCATTGGCGACCTGCGATGGTGCCGCTAGCCAGGCGGTGGGAACCCATCATGAGTGCGGCACCCCTAACCTACCAACTGATGGTGCTAAGGCGGGAGCTACAGGAGTTCCCTGCAGCGATGGTAAACTGGAGACCCTACTCAGACATGGTCGATGCTGACCAGCCGTGGGTTCTAGCAAGTCGTGCCCGGTTCGGACGGGAACTGTGGATGCACTGCCTGAATGAAATCGAGCCGCTTCGGCTACGATTAGTTATGAGGACTTTAGGACTGGCTCAAGAATGGGTGGATTCAGCTGCGCCACCTCGTGTCGGGAGAAAGACGCGGGGACCGGCGACCTGCATCGACTGGCGCGTGCGATTCCCCGAACAGTATGAGGACTGGCAACGGGGTGGCGCGATTGTAGAATCACAGGCGCGGGATAGCGAGGACTACTTGCGTCTATATAGGACAAAGTACGCAGAGCGGCTCCAACCCCGGGGACTTGCGGAGGTAGGTTTCCCCTTTTTCTTTTTTCTTCTTTCTCCTTTTTCTCTTTTTTTTTGGTTTTCCGGTGGAAATGCTGACTCGTATGGCTGCAGGATGTCCGGGATGCCATGATAGCGAATTTACGAACTCGCTTGGCAGAGATGGAACAACAGTTGGGCGATGCCCGCGGAGCTACGAGCGCCTTGGTAGGTGTACAGTGCGCGTTCGTAATTAAATCCTCAGATTTCTGATGTTGGCTGCTAATTCACGCCGTCGTAGCATGCCCAGATTGGCGCGGCTTCCCCAGCGATGGGAGTAGGTGGTGCCTCTTCCAGCTTGTGGATTCCCACCTCAGAACTTGACTCGCTTCATGAGCAACTTGCTCACGCCACGCAGCGTGCTGCGGAGGCAGAAGGGATGCTCTCTATACAGGTAAGAGTCTCAGTGTTGAGTTCTCCTTATTTATGCCTTATCGTGTATCTGAGATGGTACACTTGGCAGGAAAAGGAGACGGAAGAAGCGCTTGGCCAAGCTGCGCAAAAGGAGGCTAGGATAGTAGAACTGGAGAGGGAACTGCGGCGTCATCCTGATGACGACTCCTCTAGGGATGCTGTGGAACTGAGGATCACTCTCCAGTTGGAGAGGGAAGACCGCGAGAGAGAACGTGCAGAGAAAGAAAGAGACGCATAGAGAGAAAGAGCCAACAGATTGACTGAAAGGGAGGAACGAAGAGCCATGGAGGCCCAACTATTCGAACTCCGAATCAGCCTTGGCCTTGCTGAACAGTGGCTGAGAGATGGTGAGGAGCGCTACCGAAGAGCACGAGAGCGTGGCTTTCGTGTTGGTAGCTTCTCTGCTGCTTCCGTGGATCAACGCCGGGATGTGGGAATAGGAAGGGGAGTACAGAGCGGTAGGAGTACCGCTTTTTGTAGTTGGGTAGCACCTTTGAGAGTGTTTTGTCCGGAGAGTAGTGGGACGAGTAATGCAGAGAGAGAGGGCGGAACTTGATGTAATTTTTTTTGTTTTTGGAATAAAACACAAGGTTTGGTTTGTTTGTTTTTCACCTTTGCTTCAGTTGCCTGAATCCCTGCACACATCACTGAAACAAACAAATCAGAATTTCTGTTCTGACTTGGCCCCTTGCTCAATAAGCAAATGGTCACTGTGACTGTCCTTGATAACTGGTCAAGGGGCCAAGCCTTTATTTAACGAAGGCAAGGGAAAGATGCGGTGATGATAAATGCGACAGGCAAGCACACGAATGCAAGCGATATTGAAAGTGAGATGTTGCACGCAAATGTAATCATGCAAAATTGATTTGTTTTCTTTTTTATATTTGATATTTTGTTTTATCATAAAAAGATTTTTTTTTGTTTAAAAATATGTTCATTTTCTCTTTTCCATCTTTTTTTCTTTATCATTTCAATTTTTTTTCTTGCTAACGCCCGGCAAGCACCCAAATGGCACCTAACCTACGTGAGACAGGGGTTTCTTACTAACCTCCCAGGTATCCTAAGTGCATATCTAGGTTGATTTGGGCCTCTAGACCCCTCGAATGATGATCCCGCCGGCTAAGACTTACCCTGATGACAATACCGTCATGCCATGCTTAGGCTCCCAGTCGCTTCCGACCACAGGGATTCACCCAAAAGGTGTTCGAGGTAAATGATTTGCCCGACCCGGGTCTGTTTCCTCACAACTCTAGATGGTATATGATGGAACACCCTGGAACCCTAACGACCAACCGCGCGACGCTGACCCGGAATCAGACGCCGTCGCACCCATAGGTGACGCGCTTGCATTGGCCTAAGCCCGAGGTTAAACAAGAAGACATCAAGGTGGTATACAGGGGTCTTGACTAGCCAGAAACACGGAGACTCTTTCGCAGCGATAGCTTTTGCTTTTCAAAGTAGGCAACCATATGTGTATATTAAAATAAGGTCGCAGACCCTGGGCAGTTTTCACCTTTCAGAAACTCCATCGAACCTTCATCTTTAGAGGGAGAAGGAAGAGTGTAGGGGATAAACCTCCTGAGAGGACCGGCAAAGCCGTTAACCCGGCGAGCGAATAAGGGCCCATTAACTCTTTCCTTTCGGACAGCTTCGGACCAAATCTCGACAGCTTCGGAGCAAATCTCGAACATTTACATTCCACGGCCCCTTTTGTGGATTCAGACTTTTGCTTTGAGGGGTTCCGTTTATCGCAACAGGCGCGGTCACGACCAGGCTTTTCTCTTGATTTTGACTTTGTATTTCTTTTTGTGAGGGAGATATAGTCGTTTGACGTTTGTGGGCTCCCTTTTTGTATGCCTGCGGGGACACTGCCCTCTTCTCGTGCACTGATCGATGCTCGAGGAAATGGATCCTATTCTTGTCCTTGGGGTTTGAGTTTCGGTTTCTCATGCTCAGCGTTTTAAGGGCGCCGACTGTCTCATTTGGTCGAAGAGAAAAGAATAAAGTTTACAGCTTCCGGAGATCTTCTAGGTGTGGCCCTACCATAGGTGATGCTACCAACTTTTTTTTTGAATAAAATACATAAGTGAACACATGTTAGCTTCCTTCGAGCGAGCATAGGCCGACGTGGCCGGACAGGGATCTCCACGGTTCTGGCAAACTAAGACCCGGTGCCTACCAAGCCTTAATGGGCCCTATCCTAACATGAAGGTTAGATGCAGAGACTTAACTATATGGTGACTGCCGGGCATCGGCATTTTGAATTTTCCATATTTTTAGTGGTTTTCAATATTTCTTTATTTTTTTGATATTTTTTATCTTTTCATCATTTTTTTTTGTTTTGTGCTAAGGGTAGTATTTCTTAAGATAAAGCCCATTCCAGGGGTGGGATAACTCGGTCCCTTCGGCGTTGATTAGCTTGTAGGCGTTGCCAGGGTACACGGCTTGAATTACAAATGGTCCTTCCCAATTGGGTTGGAGTTTAGAACGCGGCCCTCCAGGTTTGACAAAAATTCTTTTTACGACCATCTCACCGACTTTGAATTTTCTCTCAACGACTTTCTTTTGGTAAAAGCGAGCGAGTCTATTCTGATACACACGCGCGTGTTCGGCAGCGGCCAATCGCTTCTCATCCAAGAGTTCCAACTGGGCGAGGAGTGAATTACGACGATCTTCGAGGGGGGAAGTCCTCGTCCAATTGTACCCTGAGAGAAGGGATCAGAGTCTCATACGGGACTACCGCTTCCATACCATAAGTAAGGGCAAATGGAGTCTGCCCGGTGGGGGTACGGATTGAAGTGCGATAGGCCCATAGGGCTTCGATAAGCTTTTCTGGCCAGTCTGAAAACTTACTAGACTCGCAGGTTTTTTTGATGATTTTGAGCAATGTTTTATTGGTGGCCTCCGCTTGGCCGTTACCTTGTGGGTAATATGGCGATGAATGATGCAATGCAATTGCGTAGCTTTTGCAGAGGTCCTGCAGGTCCTGAGAAATGAACTGTGGCCCATTGTCGGTGACGATTGTGCTTGGGATGCCGAATCTTGCGAGAATGTTCTTCATGATGAACTTGCAGACTGTTGACGCCTTGATTTCCGCGTAAGCTTCGGCTTCGACCCATTTGGTGAAGTATTCCGTTGCAGTAAGGATGAAAGATTTCTGCTTGGTGAGAGAATTGGGATCACCTAGGGGACCAATGATGTCGAATGCCCACATGGAGAAAGGCCATGGGGAGGATATTGGATGAAGTGAGGAAGATGGTGAATGGATTTTATCGGCGTGAAGTTGACACTTGACGCACCTACGGACATAGACAGCACAATCCTCTTCCATAGTGGGCCAATAAAAGTCTTGACGAATGATCTTCTTGGCGAGCATCTGACTATTCACGTGGCCACCGCACACGCCCGAGTGCGTCTCCTCTACACATTTCCAAACCTCATCGTCACCAAGACATCTTAACAGAATACCAATAAGGCTCCTCCTATAGAGTAGACCTCCAATTAATGTATATTTCTGAGCCACCCTTCTTATGGCTTTCTTGTCCTCTGTGGTGGCCCCTTCAGGATAAGACTGATCTTGGCAGTATTTGGCGATTTCATAGAACCATGGTTTCTCTTCATCAGCCAGTTCTTCTTCGACCTCTGCCAACATGATTTCCCTCTTCTCAAGGATATCTTCCTGCAGGATCTTCCTTGCTATCCTGTCTTTGATGTTTACGTAGGAAGCATCATCGATTGCAGGAGCATGAAGTTTGTAGATGGAAATGGACTTAAACCATCTTCCTAGAGGGAACCTTATGGATGATGCCAACGAGGCGAGGGCATCGGCGAGAATATTCTGATGACGAGGGACATGAACAAAGATCAGTTTGGCGAACAGTTTGGCAAAGGCAGCAGTGAGTTCTTGGTATGGCTTGAGTTTGGGATCGCGAGTGCGATATTTAGTGAGCACCTGGCGAAGGATGAGTTGACTATCACCTACGACTCGTAACTCAGTGATACGAAAAGAATGAGCGAGTTCTAGGCCAGCTAGAAGAGCTTCATATTCGGCTATATTGTTGGTAACTGGAAATTTGAGCTGGTATGCTAATGGGAATGTGAGGCCTTCAGGTGACAGGAGGGCGATGCCGATTCCTCTCCCTTGAGAATTCAGAGCTCCATCAAAATATAGTGTCCACATTGGCTCATCTGATTGGTTGACGGACATTAGTTCCTCATCTGGAAACTCTGATTGGACGGGATCGAACTTGGGAAGAGGATGGTGAGCGAGATGCTCGGCTATGGCATAGCCTTTAATCGCCTTTTGCTGGATGTAGGTGATGTCGAACTGAGAGAGAAAACTTTGCCAGCGTGCTAGCCTATCCGTAAGGACGGCTTTCTCCAGAAGGAATTTGATAGGATTCATTCGAGCAATCAAGTGGACTTCGTGAGCCAAGAAGTAGTGCTTCAATTTCTGCCAAGAAGTAGTGTTTCAATTTTTCAATTTCTGCACTACCCAAACGAGGGCAGCACAGGTTTTCTCCATGACGGTGTACTTCTGCTCACAGGGATTGAGAAGTTTGGACAAGTAATATGTTGCCCGTTCCTTGCCTTCTTCATCAGCTTGTGCGAGGACGGCTCCCACGGAGTCATCCAAGACTGAGACGTAAAGGATCAGAGGTTTTTCTGGTTTGGGTGGAATGAGAACGGGTGGACTAGCCAGATATTCCTTCAACCCTTCAAAAGCTTTCTGACATTTAGAATTCCAGTGGAATTCTACTCCTGGCTTGGTCAACTCGTAGAGAGGTCTACACCTTTGTGAATGTTGAGACACAAACCGACGAATAAACTGCAACCTCCCGATTAAACCTCGGACTTCCCTCAAATTCTTGGGAGGCGGCATATCCTTGATGGCCTTAGCTTTGTCGGGATCTATCTCGATCCCTCTTTTACTCTCAATGAACCCCAGCAATTTACCCGACGACACATCAAACACACACTTTTTCGGGTTCATTTTCAATTGGAACTCTCTTGACCTTTGCAAGACCTTAGCCAAAACTTCTGGATGTTCCATCCTGGTCCTTAATTTCACCAATAAGTCATCCACATACACTTCCAGATATATGTGCATCATGTCATGAAATATGGCCATCATCGCTCTTTGGTAAGTAGCTCCAGCATTCTTTAACCCAAACGGCATGACCACGTAACAATATGTTCCCCAAGGGGTAGTGAATGACGTCTTCTCCTGATCCTCTTCTGCCAAACGAATTTGATTGTATCCTGAAAATCCATCCATGAAAGAGAGGGTTTCGTAGCCTGCCGTGTTATCAATCAGCACATCAATGTGAGGTAAGGGAAAATCATCCTTTGGACACGCGCGGTTAAGGTCCCGGAAGTCGATGCAAATCCTGACTTTTCCATCTTTCTTCATGACCGGGACAATGTTCGCCACCCATTGAGGATAAAGGACGACTCTAATGAACCTGGCTTTGTGGAGCTTATCGACCTCTTCCTTCATTTTCAAAGTCATCTGAGGGTGGAAACGCCTTAACCTTTGTTTTACCGAGACGGACCCTGGTTTTAGGGTTAAACGGTGTTCGACCAAGGTTGAATCCAGACCCGACATATCCTCGTAACTCCATGCAAACGTGTCCTTATATTCCTTGAGGACCTCAATTAATGCCTCTTCTTCAGAGGGTGGTAGGTTGTTACTTATGAGGATGATCCTAGGGTCTTCCTCAGTTCCCAAGTTGACTTCTTTGGTGGATTCTTCTACGGCGGTTGACGGCTCGTCGAATCTCCTCATTCCACTAGCGTATGCGCCCGCCGTATCCTCATATTCTTCACCCTCATCTTCAGTGGGGCATTCTTCATCCGTGATCTCGTAGACTCCATACCCTTCATCAGATGCACAGTCGCCCTCGCATTCTATTTCGGGTAGCTGGATGGGATTTTCTAACAACTGGGGGATGGCAAGAAGGGCCTGACACCTGGCGGCCAAATCTAGAAGGAATCGACGAGGGATCTGCCTCCCCTTGGACTTCTTCCTAGGTACTACCCTCGGCCTATCATTCCTAGATTGACTGACAATATTTACAGAAGAAGAGGAAGATGAAGAGGATGGTGTAGAATGTACAGGAGAAGACCCCTCAGAGGAGGGGTAGAAAAGGTCGCTCATCGGACCTTGGACGGGTGGTCCGCAAGGCGGTACGCACCCGTGGGAGATGTAGGAGGTTTCCTCAACGAAGATGTGTTGTTGGAGAGTTTGAAAATTGACGTTTTTTTTTCGTTTTCATTTTTAATGACAAAGCAGTGAAAAGAGATTGGAGGAGAGAGAAAAGGGGTTATGGCTAGAGGATTGTGAGGCTCATAGAGCAGATCATGGTTGAAGACCTGGCGCGGGTTGAAAAGCCCGCGCAGGTATGTAAGCAAAGAAGGGGACCTGGGAAGATCATCAGACAATTGTCTGGCCCAGGAAGAAGATATCAGCAAAGGCTGAGACGAGTGGATGGAGAGGATGGCGGCTAATGAGCCGTCGACGGCAATGTTGAGGACGGATGAAGATCCGTCGATGACAGAGTCCTTCTGGCGAGGACGAGGATAGTTTGGAACCTTGGCAAGAGTGGTAATATTCTCTGGTATTTCGGAGATCAATGGTGGTCCTTCAAGCTGCGGAGATGAGAACATCCTTTCCAGTGCAACGGAAATGTCCCGTATGTCGAACCATTTGTCCCACTCGCATTCCGGATCTTTGATCTTGCCTCTTTTGGTGATCCTCGGACATTTTTCAGCCAAATATACAGCATGTGATCCCCCATATGCTTCTCGTGGGTGATCTTCCATCTGAACAACGGGTCCTCTGTTGAAGTGGTTTGATAGAGTCCACGTGAGGGGCTTCCAATCTGCCTTGAACGGTCCTTTGAAGCCCAGGCCAAACCTACGGTTCGGCCTAATTTCTTTTGGCGGCTTGAGCATACCCTGTAACTGTGCGCCCAGACCTTTTCCTTGTTGATAGCCGATGTTCCTCATAATCTCCCAACCTTTGGAGTGAAAAGGGAGACATGATATTGTGGTTGCCCTGACCGGCTCCTTTGGTGCTAGTGGAACATGAGATGGATCACGTACGTCCAGCAGTGACAATATGGGCCGATGAGACGGCTAAACAGAAGGCAGAGAGGTGTTGATAGCATCCACTGTGTGAAGGACAGGTGTACTGACCACTTTAATAATTCTCCCATTGTAAGGAAACTTCATGCACTGATGGTTGGTGGAAGGCACAGCGTCCATGGCTTCGATGTAAGGGCGACCCAGTATAGCCTTGAATGTGGGGTCCATGTCGAGGACATGAAATTCCGTGGGAATTGTCATGGGGCCTAGTTCTGCCTTCAGAATAATCATCCCCTGCGGCGGCCTTTTGCTATTGTCATAGGCCGTGACCGTGATCGAGGAAGGTCTTATTTGTTCCTCGTTGACCCCACACAACTGAAGAGTGCTCATGGAGATCACATTTATGGATGCACCCGTGTCCACAAGACACGGGTTTATGGATACCCTATTAATTTTTATTGAAATGCACAATGCATATTTCCGAGCTTCCTTGGGAGCGAGCTCGTAGTTGTGAAACATGATGGCTGGTTGTGTGTCTGTTGGGGTCAGGACGGTCGAAATCTTCTCCACGGGGAGGTCTTCATTAACCATGACCTTTTGAAGATATTCCATCAAGGCCGCCTGGTGGGATGTGGATCTTTGAAGTAGCTCTAGGATGGAGATCCGGGCAGGTGTCTTGTCCAAGTGTTTCAATAGATCATACTGTGTTCCAGGGATAGCTCTTTCTGGTTGTTCTGCATCATCCTTCTCTGGTTGAGATTGCTCGGGATTCTGACTGTTGTGAGGGAAAACCCTGTGGAAAATCCTTCCACTCCGGAGCACCATTGCCTGCGGCTTTTGTACCTCTGTGGGGGTAGCAGTGGGTTTTAACAGGGGTTTGAGGGGTAGTAGTGGAGGAATGGTTGATGAAGCAGGGGTGATGACGGGAGCAGGGATTCTGATGAGGGGTTTGTTAGGTGGAGGCATGGCGGAGGTAGAGGGGATATCGCGCGGATTATGAAGGATAAGGGGTCTGGGAGGTGGAGGCGGAGGCAAAGTGGAAGTGGGTAAGGTTTGAAACGGGTAATGATTTTGAGGTGGATGGTGGGTGATGAGTGGTTTTGAAGGCATTAGTGGTGATGTGGTGGAGAAAGACGGGGTTATGTATGGTTGACGGATGATAAGGGGTTTAGAAGGCGTAGGGGTAAATGCGGTAGAGGTGGATGGTAAGGTGGGGGAGTGAGAGAAGGTGAGAGGGTGTGAAGGCGTAGTGGAGAGTGTCGGTTGATAGGAGGTCGGGGTGCGGATGAGAGGGCGTAATGGTAGTGGAAATGGTGATGGTGATACTGACGCGGGTTGATGAGAGAGAGGTGCTACCCGGGCAAGGCAAGGGTGTTGCGTGACGATAGGGTTGGAGGTAGAAAGAATGGAGGTACTTTCCCGGTGCCACACCTGCTCTCTCCCGACTTCCGGGAAGGAGGAGATGGGGTTAACCTGATGATTGGACTGTTGGTGCTCTGGTAATGGATTCTGGATTATTCCCATGTCGGGCTGTTGTTGTGGGGCCTGCTGAGGCCGTTGTTGTTGTTGTGGTTGCTGCTGCTGCTGCTGTTGTAACTGCTGATGTGGCCTCTGAGGAGGTCTCCTAGCCTTGAGAGCCGCGACGTACCGTCTCGTCTCATCTCATCCCAATCTATTTGATGTTCATCATTCATATCATGGATGTAATCTTTGAAATGGAAGCAGTAATCCACTGTGTGTCCCGGCTGCCTGTGGTAGACGTAGTATTTGGAGGTATCAACATTGGGAGGCCACGCGGGCCTTTCTCTGGGTAGGGCGAGTTGGTTTGATGCCATGAGGGCATTAAAAATGTCTGCTAAGGTTTCTGGCAATGGTGGATAGTAGGCTCTCTTGGGACCGAGCGGCCTTCTTTGTTGCTGTTGGGGACCATAGTTCCCCGGGGGTGGAACTTGGTTGTACTGAAGCGGTGATTGTTGTTGCTGAGGTTGTGGTTGTTGTTGCTGGGGTTGGCGTAATGGAGGCATATTATCCTGGGGTGGATTATTTTGGGGTGGAGGACGAAGAGGGAAAAGACCTGGTTGAAGGGGAAGTCGGGGCATTTGTGGAGGCCTTGGGTTGACCGCATAGTTGGCATTGTTGACCGCACTGACTTGCTCATTTGTCACGACCCCTTCTGTGGCTCCGCCCGGGACACCAGCGCCTGTCTTTCTGACCACTTTGGGCTTCGGCGACTCAAACATGTTCATGATGGGAGAGTCTTTTAGCTGGGTTTGGATGTATCGGGCCCTTTCATAGAGTTCCTCCATTGTAGTGAGTTTATTCATGGCCAGGACATGTCTGAACTGTGGGGTTGCATTAGACACAATCATCTTCACTTGTTCGGGCTCGGAGAGGGTATCCCTTATTCTTTCCGCCAGAGACCTCCATCTATCAGCATATCGGACAAAATCCTCGTCGGGTTTCATCTTTTCGGCCACTAGGTCGGTAATGGAGAGTGAGGGACCGACCCTATCCCTATATTTCTGCAAGAACCTTCTCTGGACTATTTCAAAATTCTCGGCCTCGCGGGGCTCCAGAGAATAGAACCACTCAAGCGCGGGACCATCCAATGATCTCCGAAAGAGGTATGCCAGGGACCTCTGATCGTTTTGCTAGTAAGAGGACTCATACATGAAATCCTTGAGATGAATGAAGGGGTTGCCGGTACCATTGTATCTGCGGTACGTGGACATTTCGGAGGGAGGAAGATGAATGACGGGAAGGATTGGCAAAGCAACCTCCGGGGTGGCTTTCACGTCCACCATCCTTCTCAGATTTTGAAACTGCTCGTCCATGCGGTTGAACCTATTGAGGAGCGATTGGGCGAGCTCCTCTGGGGGTGAAGGTGGCACTTGCCACTGGGGGAGAAACTGTCTCCCGGAGACTTGAGGGGGGAACCCCGAATGAGAGGGAGCTGTCGGACCGCCGACAGTTGGCCCCGGCTGAAGCGGTGTCTGGGGAACAACGGGAGTTTGAGATTGTGATGGGAACTGGAATGAGGGTGGTTGTTGGCTCGCTTGACCTTGAAGCGAGGGAGACTGGATGGCTTGCGCCAATGAAGGAGATGGAATGGCCTGCACGGACTCTTGGAGAGGTGCGATGGCCGGAGTTGATTCCTGGGGCGTGGGGGAAACATATTTCCCCTTTAGAATGGCCTGGAAGGCCCGGAGCTGTTCAGAGGTAAGCTCCGTGTTGGCGAGGACGCCCAGTAAGGAAGAGATATCCTGTGGTAGGGACGTGTCCCCGGCAATAACCTGCACCTCATGTGAGGGGTCATGAGAAGGACCCGAGTCCATAGCATAGACTCGCGGGTCGGCTGTCAAACCACGACTAGGGTGGTTTTCCTCAGAAGACTCGTGAGACATGCTCACAGTTTTCCCAGAACGCAAAAACATACACTAGCAAGTAGGTAGCAGAGATTATCAAACAAGTGGATACCTTTACGCCCTTTTTTTTATGTTTTGATTTTGATGATTTTTTTGTATTTTTAGCGAGATTCGAAGTTCACACAAAATGGGGACCCTAGTTTGTTTTTTTGTTTTACCGCCGTGTCAGCTAGGGTCTCTCGTCTCACCACGAATGAAATGACTAACTCCGGGGAACTTCAATGGTACAACCAGCCCAGTGAACGAAGAGGAGATTCTTCGATGTCGGGGACTTACGGAGGTCCCAGTGTAGGAGATTTTAGTCCGTTGAGAGGAATTCCCAAACGGAGAGTCCTTCCTTCACCGGGAAAGGGTGATCCTCAAAAAATGAAAAAAAGGATAGAAAAGAGGAATGTATGTATGCAATGGAATGCTGACAGATATATGGAGTGGGAAAACAACAGAAATAACAGACATATAATAAACAAAGAACCAATCAAAACTGACGGTGCTGCCGTGAGCACAACGGGGGCGCGCGCGGGCGCGAAGGTGGAGAGGCACGGGTGGTGCCGAACTTGCAAGGGTAGCCGAAAGGAAGCAGTAAGCGGTCCCACCGTGATCGCCAATCTGTGAGCGACGTCACGCGGTTCGGAGAAGAGCGGAGAGGACGCGGAGCGCGCGCGGGCTCCTCTTTTCTTTCTTTTTGGTGTTTGTTTGCTGCAACACAGAAATAAGAGAAGAGAGAGAAGGGGCCACCACGGGAGATTGCTCCGGTGGGGTGAGCGGGACAAGTGTGATATAGCAAAATATGGGGTTTAAACGGCCATTGGGGAAGTGACTCGCCGCGACCTCGAGAATATGAGCAGATAATAAGATGACAGAATATAGAGAGAATACAAAAAGCGGGAATTTAAATGGCCATTGGGGAAGTGACTCGCCGCGGCCTCGAGAACACAAACAGATAAGAATATAACGTATAAGAACGTGAATTTAAACGGCCATTGGGGAAGTGACTCGCCGCGGCCTCGAGAACACGAATAGATAAGAATATAACATATAAAAACGGGAATTTAAACGGCCATTGGGGAAGTGACTCGCCGCGGCCTCGAGAATATGAGCAGAATATAACAGAGTATAAAGAGAATATAAGAACGGAAATTTAAACGGCCATTGGGGAAGTGACTCGCCGCGGCCTCGAAAATAAGATGTGATCGCCAGGGGCCGAAAGACCCCAAAATAAGAAAGTGATCGCGCCTACCTCAAGAGCGGGAGATGGCGGGTTGCTTCTTCCTCTCCCTCCGGCCGGCCGACGGAGAGGGCTTTCCTCGGCTACCCTTGCAAAACAACGACAAATAAATGACAAGTTGATTAGAAAGATGGAGGTGTAGTATTCAAATTCTTGCGATAAAAATAACGAAATGATGGCAAGACACACACCTGGTTGGTGTTATCTTTTAAACCCCTCTCGGACTCGAGTAGGAGGAAAATGAGATGATGAATGCAAGAAGTATAAAAGAAGAGGCGCCCTTATGAAGGGGGATAGAGGATGCGAGATGATGAATGCAAAAGAACTACGAAGAAAAAAGGGGAATAAAAGGCTTATTGGATGAGCCGAGGTTGAAATCCGGCGGAGCTCCGGCAGCGTGGGGACGACGTGGAAGCGCGGTGGATGAAGACGACCTTCCTCTCGCGAGCGTGAGCACCCGAGAAGCCGGCAGAACCTCCACCTACAAAAGAACCCACGGGTTAGAAAATGACTCCGTAGCCTCTGGGCTCCGGCAGCCTATCGGATCACTTCGAAGCTCCCTCAGAACTGAGGGGGTGGGGCTCTATTTATAGAGCTCCGGAGGGTGGAGGCGTCCAGGACCCTGGACACCTCCATCAGGGCCGAAATAATATTTTATTCTATTTTTATTGATTTTTTTGGAATACTTTTGTGGAGGCGTCCAGGGTCCCGGACGCCTCACGCAGGTCCACCGAAAGCCGACGACGGCCGCACGCGGTTTGGCATAACGCGTGGTTTTGTGAGCGGCGCCTCGTGATTCAGAAATGGACGCGTCCAGCTGACCGGACGTCTCTATAATTTGGATTTTTTCACACACGACAAACCGTCGTTCGGTGGCCGGCGCCCGTGAGGGAGTTGATGGAGGCGTCCAGAGGCCTGGACGCCTCCATAAATATATTATTTTATTATTTTTTTATTTGTCTTTTGTGCCAAGGCTGGCATTTTGATTTTTTATAATTATTTTTTGGAGGCGTCCAGGGCCTAGACGCCTCCAAATATATATATATTTTTTATTATTTTTTATCTTTTTTATGCCAAGTGGCATTTTATAAATATTTATTATTATTAGTTTTTATGGAGGCGTCCAGGAGCCTGGACGCCTCCATTAAAATATATATATTTTTATTTATTTTTGGGCCCTGAGAAAAATAATAAAATAATAAAATAAATTAAAAAGATGGGGGCGTCCAGGGGCCTCGACGCCCCCATTGAGACCCACCCGGGTCCTCAAATCAGGCGTCGGCGGTCGCCCGGTAGACCCCCTTCTTGATTCCGGAACCTCTTGATGCGTCCGACTGGTGTTGATGTCGTCCGAATGCCGTGACGAGACGATTCCGGATGCCAAAAAAGACAGAAGAAGACCCAAGCAAAGGATGCACTCGAGCGATTCAAAATGCGTAAGCCGTTGCGGGGCGTTGTATAGTAATATGAGACTTTCTCAGGAGACGTCAAGAATGGCGTGTCTACAATCTCCACGATCAACAATCTCCCGAATAAGGTGAAAGCGCCTGAGAATATGCTTTGACCTTTGGTGAGATCTCGGTTCCTTCGCCTGGGCGATGGCCCCATTATTATCACAAAATAATGGGATGGGAGCTGTTATCTCGGGAACTACGCCAAGTTCCAAGATAAATTTCTTCATCCAGACGGCTTCCTTAGCAGCTTCAGCTGCAGCAATATATTCCGCCTCCGTCGTCGAATCTGCAGTCGTATCTTGCTTGGAGCTTCTCCAACTGACTGCCCCTCCATTCAACATGAATACAAATCTAGACATGGATTTGCAGTCATCTGGATCTGACTGGAAACTAGAATCTGTGTAAGCTCTAAGCTGTAGGTCCTCTCCTCCATAAAGCAGAAAAAGATCCTTAGCCCTTCGCAGGTACTTAAGGATGCCCTTTACTACCTTCCAGTGCTCTTCGCCTGGATTTACCTGATATCTACTGACAATGCTCAAAGCATTGGCTACATCAGGCCGTGTACATAGCATTGCATACATGATTGACCCTATCGCCGAAGCATAGGGTACCTTATTCATGTGTGCCACCTCCTCAGAAGTTTTAGGACTCATCCCCTTGGATAGGCAAATTCCATGTCTCATGGGAATGAGACCTCTCTTGGAATTTTCCATCCTAAACCTTTTGAGGATAGTGTCTATGTACATGGATTGGGATAATCCTAGCATCCTTTTAGATCTATCTCGATAGATCCTTATGCCCAGCACATAGGATGCTTCTCCCAGATCCTTCATGGAGAAAGTCTTGGACAACCAAGACTTAGTTGATGTCAACATCTCTACATCATTCCCAATGAGTAAGATGTCATCAACATAAAGGACCAAGAAGGTCACTGAGCTCCCACTGACCTTCTTGTAAACACAGGGTTCATCTTCATTCCGAATGAAGTTGAAAGATTTGACAGCCTCGTCAAATCTTAAGTTTCAGCTTCTAGATGCCTGCTTTAATCCATAAATGGACCTTTGAAGTTTACATACCTTATTAGGATGTGGCTTGGAAGTGAATCCCTCAGGTTGTACCATGTACACCTCTTCTGACAGGTTTCCATTAAGAAAAGCTGTCTTCACATCCATTTGCCAGATCTCGTAATCCAGGTATGCAGCAATGGCAATGAGGATTCTGATTGACTTAACCATGGCTACCGGCGAAAACGTCTCGTCATAGTCAATGCCTTGCCTTTGACGATATCCTTTCGCCACTAGTCTAGCCTTGTATGTGTCAATCTGTCCATCTGCACCGATTTTCCTTTTGAAAATCCATTTACAGCCGATAGGGACCTTCCCTTCGGGTACATCAACTAAGTTCCAAACTTTGTTGGTGTACATGGACTGTATCTCTGAATCCATTGCCTCTTGCCATTTCTCGGAATCTACACTACGGATCGCCTCCTGGTACGACTGAGGATCATCATCCTCATCGATACATACCTTAGAGGACCCCTCTGAGACATGTCCAACATATCTCTCAGGTTCTCTCGGTAGTCTACCAGATCTCCGTAGTGTCAGTGTTTCACCTTGAATAGGATCAACCGATACAGTCTCATCTAATGAGTTTGTGTCTATGGGTTGTGGTTCTTAGACCTCGTCCAATTCTATCTGGCTCCCACTGTTTTTCTGGAGTAGATATTCTCTTTCCAGAAATACAGCTCTCTTGGCCACTAAGACCCTTTGCTCAGAAGGGTGATAGAAATAATATCCAAACGTCTCCTTTGGATATCCCACAAACCTACACTTATCAGTTCTTGACTCAAGCTTATCACTCTCGTTCTTCTTTACATGAGCAGGACACCCCCAAATTTTAATGTGATTAAAATTTGGTTTCCTGCCCTTCCATATCTCATATGGAATAGAAGGAACTGATTTACTTGATATCCTATTCAATAAATAAGTCGCAGTCTCTAACGCATAGCCCTAGAGAGACAAGGGTAGTCCTGACATAGACATCATGGATCGGACCATGTCTAACAAGGTCATGTTTCTCCTCTCGGATACACCATTGTGCTGTGATGTATACGGTGGTGTCCACTGAGAAACTATTCCATGGTCTTTAAGATAAGAAGTGAATTCATGGCTTAAGTATTCACCTCCTCGATCCGATCGAAGAGTCTTAATACTTTTGCCTGTCTGTTTCTCTACTTCGTTCTTGTATTCCTTAAACTTCTCAAAGGCTTGTGACTTATGTCTCATTAAATACACATAGCCATATCTAGAGAAGTCATCAATAAAAGAAATGAAATAGAGATAACCTCCTTTTGCTTCTATGGACATGGGTCCACACACATCCGAGTGTATGAGCTCGAGAAGGTCAACAGCCCTCTCTCCATGTCCACCAAAGGGAGCCTTAGTCATTTTTCCCATGAGACACGACTCACAGGTATCAAATGGCTTGTATTCGAATGAATTCAAATACCCATTTGAGTGTAATTGAGAGACTCTTTTCTCACCTATATGACCAAGTCTGCAATGCCATAGATATGCAGAATTCACTTCATCAGCATTAGAAATTTGCATAACATTAGAACGTGTATCTAATACATAAAGACCATTGACTAATGAACCATTGGCTATAATCAAACCATTATTCATTATAGAGCACCCAGTGCTATTAAAAGCCAATGTGTATCCAATATTATACAAGCCAGAGATCGAAATAATGTTCTTAATAATATTAGGAACATAATAACAGTCATTCAGCTCCAGAATGACTCCTGAAGGTAAACTGAGGCGTGCAGTCCTGACAGCTTTGGCAGTAACTAAAGCTCCATTGCCCATCCTCAGTTCAATCTCCTTTTTACCCAATCGCCTTCTATTTGCCAGCACCTGCACAGAATTGCAGATATGAGATGCACATCCAGTATCCAATACCCATGATGTGGGTTCCATATATGACAAATTAAGGTCTATGACAAAAATACCTTCATTTAGAATTGCCTTGCAATTCCTTTTCTAATGCCCAGTTTCCCCGCATCGAAAACATTTGTCTTCCTTTTCATTCTTCTTGCCCTTCCCTTTGTCAACTTTGGCGAGTTGCTTACCCGTGGCCTTTTTCTTTCCCTTCCCTTTGTTACTCGTGGTGGATATTTGAGAGGCCTTCCTTTTCTTGTTGGCCCGACTAATAACCATTACCGACGAAGATGATTTATCTTTCTGCATGGTTTCTTCAGCACTCTTTAACATATTGAGCAGCTCTGGGAGAGTTGCTTCAATCCTGTTCATGTTAAAGTTCATGATGAAGGAAGAAAAGGAATCGGGCAATGACTGGAGTATAAGATCAATGCATAGTTCAAGATCCAACTTGAACCCCAATGCATTGAGTCTTTCAATCCACTCCATCATTTTCAGTACATGGGCCTGCACTGATGAACCCTCAGACATCCGTGTCCTGAAAAGTCTTTTTGAGATGTCATACCTCTCAATCCTACCCTGCTCCCCGAAGAGCTGGCGTAGATTGAGAAGTATACTTCTACAATCAGTCTTTTCAAATTGCCTCTGTAGCTCGGGAGCCATAGAGGCCAACATGTAACATTGGGCAAGGGATGAGTCCTCAGACCACTTGGCATAAGCCAGTAACTCGCCCTCGTCGGCATCAGGAGCTGGCTCAGAATGAACCGTGTCCAACACGTACGCAATCTTTTCGGCGGTAAGGACTATGCGTAGATTACGCAGCCAATCCGAGTAGTTCGGTCCAGTTAATCTATTTGCATCCAAGATGTCGCGGAGGGGGTTGGACGACGACATTGTAATCTGGATAAGAAATAAAAGACAACTTAGCATGTGTTCAAATTCTAACTTAGATGTGGTTTTCTATCTTAGTTAGTCTCACTATTTTTCGGTCGGACTATATAACCCTCAGTATATAGAACGGGAGATCAGCGAGATCTACCTAGTGGGTCGGAATCCCAACGAGACTGATGTACGACCTTGTGGAAAGCACAACAAGCCATACACCATCTCAAGGGCAGTCAACAAGCACTTGCATCTAATGCAATATCCGATATTCGGCCCCCGAGAAATCATCCCCTTGTGGAAAGTACAACAAAGGATATTCTCGGTTAGATCTAACCATCATTACTACATAGCAATGAGTTCATGATCCGACCCTTGTGGAAAGCACAACAAGGCCGAGTTCAATTCCTCACCCCATTGAGGCCGAGCCTTGGAGTTTAATCCCGCCCCCAAACTCATGAACCTTGTGGAAAGCACAACAAATCCATGAAATGAAGACGTTCATTCACTCCATAATGATGGAGGGCCACGACGACTCCTAAAGCCACGCTTACCAGATCTAAAATTTAATCGTGAGGGAATTTAATTTTATCTTGATCTCACCCTAGGTGGTAATATAAATATATCCAATATATTTACCGTACCTAGTAGTTTGCACAAAATAAATGCATCCAATGCAAAATAAACGCAAGTGATCATGGACTTTAGCCCTAATGTAACTAAGACATCCGGCCCGCTTCCGAAGCAGCTGGATCATCCTCATCGGGTCTGCTCCGCGCTTTCAAACTCCGACGCCACATCAATTACAACTTTTACACGGCACGCATGCCGGAAAAATTAAATTACATGTGACTCAAATTCCAGCAGCCCTCAGGGCGAGTACAATAATTGAGGAAGATAGAAGTACATTGGAATTTTAACAGAGAGAGAAAGGAGGTTCGCAGACCCCAATTAATTACATTAATCCAAGTCCATGATCACTTGCCAACCCATTCAAATAAAATCAATCAAGGTTTATTTTCTGAAAATAATCCTTACTTTGAATTTTAAAATGGGATGTGCAAACAAAAACATGCTAGCTTTGTTTAATTTTAAAAATCAAAGCATGATTAACTAAAATTAAACATATAAGCAGGCCAATACAAGGTAAATAAAGTAACGCACGTAAAGAACCATCATTTTCTATAGGGGCATCTAATTGGGATAATTAATTAAATTTAAATTTAAATTTAATTATCCAATAATCAAATTTAAATTCAAAATTTAAACATGCCAATAATTTAAATTTAAATTCAAACTAATTATCCAATAATTTTTGTTTGAAAATAAATTTAAAATAATGCAATTATCCTCAATTAGTAATTTTCTAAAATTTAAAATTTGAATTTAATAATTATCTAATAATTAAAATTCAAATAATTGAATTTTCCACATTTAACTTCAACAAAATTCAAAATTTGAATTTTTTAATTATCTAATAATTAAAAATTCAAAAATTAAAATTTACTGAAGTAACTTCAATTATTACCATTTTATCCCAAGGTAAATAGTAATTATCTCACCTCGGTAAATTCAACACGGTTAAATAAAAATTAACATTTGTCATTGACCATTGAGATAACACTATTTAACCTATTCGATAAAATACTATTTAATTTACTGTGCATTTTAATATATATATCTAATATATATATTTATATATGCAACAATAAATTAAAATAATAATAAGCAAAATTTTTAATAAAAAAAACTTTTTCTTTATTTATTTCGCGGCCCCCGCAGGGGGGGCGCGGCCGCCCACGCGGAAAGCGTGGGCGGGCGCGCCCGCCTGCGGGCGCGCCGCAGGAGCTGACCGCGGGTGCCACGTGCGCCTCCCACGCGGCGCACGCGGCGGGCGCACTACGCCCAGGGCGCAGTGCGCCCAAACGGGTCAATAAAAATTTTTTTTTTAAAAAAAAATTTTGCTCTAGGGATGCCCAGCATCCTGGAAGAACGGGGATGTCCAACATCCCCTTCTACTAATTATAATTGAAGATTTTATTGCCCCTAAAACAAGGTTCTAAACGACGCTAAAACACCGACCAGAGCGCGAACCTGGCTCTGATACCACTGTAAGGTTTCGCACAGCACCTACGGGCGACGCAGCGGATAACAAAATTTAATTGCCCGATCCCGGTGTTATAGAAAGCTTAATCTGTGCTCTAATCGGTGTTTCTAATACCCTAATAACGGGTTGCGTGTTTCACCTTGCGCGGAACGACGCTGTCCGCGATGTCCGATGCAGAATAACGAGCCGCACAGCTGTACGGCCTCTAGAGTAGATCCACACGGACCCTTGCGCAGCGACGGTATCTCCCCGGCACAACTTTCCCCAGCTCTAACACCTTCTGGAGAGAGAGAGAGAGAGCAAGGGGGAGAAAGGGGGAGGCTAATCCTCTCCTTAATGCTTAATGCTTGATTAGCATTAAGGGGGGTTGGAAGGAGAAGCCAAGAGTTCGAATGAACTCACGTAGATGGCTATATATAGAGTTTAGGTTTATTAGAAAAGGGTTCTAAAAGACCGAAACTGTATATATGTCCTATATCATATTATACATATGTATTAGACTCCGTTTACACTACTTTCCAAAAGGAATTAAATGGAAATAATACATACACTTGTATAATAATTATCCGTCACCCAAGAATCCATTGTGTGTGATCCTCTAGGCCCATAGTCACTCTAGTTTAAGGTCCATTAACTTCTAATTCCCAATTAGAAGTAAATTAAACGTATTCTTCGCTTCTACTAGAGCCGAACAATAGTTTAATTTATTCCGAACCTTTGATCACGTTGGGTCAAGCAAATCCGCGTGATCCTAGATGACCCTGGGTTTAAACCAACCTATCTGGTACCTGTAAGTCCACAGTTACCGCATCGATATAATCCCTCGCTCCTTCTATGAGTCTGGTACGATCGAGGGTATGGTTTCTGTCAAACCCCATGATCGTGCCATTTGACTATGACCTCCTTAAAGTGTATGACGTTCGTTCTAAACGAACTCATACGACCCTGGCCAGGGATTTAACGGAGCGTCAATGTCATGACCCATTAACTGTCTGATATATACCCGACAGTGAGCGATCCCCTCTTGACCATTGATGATCTTCACACGTATCCTGGAGTGGTTAATGACTCGGCAACTCATGACTTATGGTTAAAGTCACTTAGCTAAGTGATTAAACCATTCCAGTCCTCGTGTAAGATCCGATCAATGTCTCAGGTCAAAGGACCAACGATGCTACTGTGACCGTTGGATCTTCAGTTGACATTAGGTATAATCAACCATCTGAAGATCCAATAGCGGATCAGTTCAGTGCACATCCTCCAAGGACATACACCTACACATATGTGTTGGTGCCCCGCACCAATGACCATGAGACTGGTCACTGACACATCATGTGTACTGGTTTAATAGGTAATCAAAGTCCCCGAGTGATTACCCTCCAACCAGGAACAGTTTAAGGTATGTGTTCATGTAAAGTAAGTCTCATGTTCGAGATCCCATCTCGAGCTGACTTTACAACCACATATCCTAGGGACAACGTAAAGTAACCCAATCGCATATTTACGCTCAAACACCACTTTATTAATGATGAACAAGATCGCACAACTATTGGGCCTACCCGACCCGAAATTGGCCTGTAGCACACCAACACTAACAGTGTCAGCATTTAGTAAGCATATAGAATTGCATAATTAAGACTAGAGAAGAGAGTCGCACCTGGAGTAAGGGGGAGAAGCCCCCAAGCATCGTCCGACGCGCCGTCGAACTAAGGGTGTCGAAGAGGAAGGCGAGGACCGCCACTCCCCAATCATAGTCACCTACATGCTCGAGCTCCTGGAGGAAAGGGAGGAAGCGACAGCTCATCACGTCCGCCCGAGTGGAGAAGAGAAGCCGCCCGAACATCAGCATCAGGAACCGTCTCAGCACTCTGTCCGCCTCAGGTCCTGGCACCGCTGCGACCCTCGGTCTCGCCAGTCCCACGAGCCGCTCCAAGTGCTCCTCGGGTCGCTCGCCCACTGCAACACCAGCTCGTCGAAGACCCAGGCTGTCCTGGAGAGCAGCCCGGGGAAGGAGGGTCGACTGCCTCTCGGGGCGCCGGAGCTGTAGGCCGAGCAGCTCCCGAGCCATCCCCCGGTAGTCAGGAAAAGTAGTCCCGCTGATCGACGACCCGTGCACGCGTAGGCCAGTAAGCCTGGCCACGTCCTCCAATGTAGGGACCATGTGCCCCCACGGGAATAAGAACGTCCGACTCACTGGATCCCAGCGGTCGTGCAGGGCATAGAGCAGAGCTGCGTCAAAGCGACACACCTCGATACTCAGGAAGGGGGCGAACCCCATGGCAGTCAACCGCTCCCTTGGAAGTCCGGCAGTGCGAGGTACACTGCCCGAACCTGCAGCCAGGAGGTACGGGTCCTACGTTTCCCCTGCATTCATCCATCTCATTTACATTAGTCATTTAGTTTCTCATTTTTGTTTCATATAAATAAAATGCTCAAAGTCCAATTATTGATTTGAAGAACGGTTACTCACGAGCCGCTCTATATGTGAGCGGCCTCCCTCAAACCGTTCTGTTTCTCAGGGTCCCCCCGTTTGAACGGGCTATCCCTAGCCGTTTCTATCTTGGATGGATTACCCGGAACCGTCTGTTTGCCCGTCTTCCTAAGGAGTAACGGCCCACCTTTGGCCGTATTATTTTGGTGACGGTCCTGGAAGGACCGTATCGTTTGGCGTGGTTACATGATCGGACGGACCTATTTGGTCCGTCTACCTTTTGAACGGTGATAACCTCGCCGTATTGGGGTTTTGGTGCCCCGTTGGCTGTGTGAGTGTGAACGGCGCTCCCTGCACCGTGTTTATTTGAGGCGGTCCTTTGGGGACCGCCTTGTTTTGCCGTACGGTTTCTGTTAAACCGTTTTATTGTCGCCGTCCCCGACGACGGTGAAGGCCCCCCGGCCGGCTGGGAGACCTCCGTGGTCCCTAAACCGACCCCCCTAGGCCCCTCTAAACCCCTAAAACTAGCATGCATGGAACAAAATGAAAAGAAATGGGAGGAAAGGTGGGGGGAACCTACCTCGGGATCGTGGGGTTTCTTGGCCGCCCCCGCGGGCGGTGGTCCTCCGGCCACCTCCTCCTCACCAGCGAGGGCTTCTTCGTCAGCAGCGACGATGGCAAGCTCTTCCATGGTCACCCCAGGCGTTTCTCCTTCTTCCTCCGGCGGTGGCGGTTGCTCCGGCGGCGACGAGCCCTCACCGGCGGCCGACGGTCTGGCCGCCTGGTGCTTCGTCCGGGTCATCAAATGGCCTGGAGGAAGGTTGAGAGAGGGAGGGAGGTTGAGAAGAGAGAGTGAGAGAGGGAGAGTGAGGGCGTTTTTGCCCCTTCGTTCCTTCCACCGTCGGTTACGGTGGAGGGAAACGAGGGGGTTCTTTTTTTTTCGAGGTTGCAGAGAAGAACAGTCTATCGTTAGACCGTTCATTGTGGGAACGGTTCTTATATAACCGTATGTATCTCTTGACCGTTAATTTCAAAGTCGGTTGGAATTCTATGCTCGAGCGGTTCTCTTTGAGCCGTTCTTATTATAAACGGTGCAGTACCAGCCGTTCATCACTAGCAACCGGCCCTGTATGATTTGTTCGAAGGTCAGGTAAGAACGGCTAACATAGAGCCGTTTGGAATATTGCACGGTTGAGATGAGGCCGTATATCTGGTTGGTCTATTTAAATCATGAATATTGAATATTTTCTTTGGAAATACATATCTTAACCATCTTATGCAGCATCAGTTCAGTCTGTCTCGCCATTTCGCCTGCACAGGTAAGTCAGGTATGGCCTTCTATCCCTAAATCCATTATTGCATTAGTATATGGTATGATATTATACTATTTCGAGAGCCGGCAGGTTTCTTATGTGTCCCAGGATCTGATGTTCCCCTTCAACAAAAATAATGATGATCCAGGCTCATATACCTAACCTTCGGATAAGCCGTTAAGTTGGGATATCACGAGGAGGACGGTTCTATCCGCACGCTGTGGTTGCAGACGGTATCTTGACTCTGATATTCCCAGCTTAATAATACTACTCTCGAATATTTTATATTTTAATCTTTCTTCGCATTCGTTTTAACGATTTCTTTTTTAGCCCAGCATGCATCATGCGCATCCTTTTGGGCTTTCATGCCCCACAGTCTGCTTAAGAAATGTCCCGTCAAGTGATGGTCAGCTGTGTGTCCCAATGCTTGAGTAAGGTGAACTAATTCCATTCCGAATTCGAAGGTTTTCTTTGGTCAGTTCGTTGGGGTCGGTTGACTAAAAGATCCCCGTCTGGAGTTTTAGCATCTTTTTCTTTTGTGGCCCCCTCATTGGACCGCGGGATTGTGTCCCCCATGAGGTTGGTCTTGTCGGTTGATTTCGTTTAGTTTAGTCCCTCCAGATTGGCATCGCCTTTTGGTCAATTACTCCTAACGTTCGGTCCAGGATTTTCGAAGGATTCTCACCGCTTGTTGGTAAAAACGGGTGTCGTTTTACCTTAACGCCTGCTTTTTCGGTCCATTCCGCTGCATTTCCGATCCGCCTCCATGTTCCATATCACCTCCGCTTCACCTCCGCTCGCTCCCCTGCAAAGAGGGCTTTAAGAAGGGGCATCTGTTGACACCCGTTTTATACCGATAATTCGAGCTGTTTCTCTTACTCCCATTAGTTGATGCCTCGAGTTGTTCATCATTCACTGGGCCATTTTGTGGCATGACTCGGGCTCGTTTTATGGGTCGTCTCCCTCCTTGGTGCAGTTCGTGGTGATTCGGGGCTTAATGGGCCTTGGCTTTGGTCAATTGAATGTATTTTACAAGAATCAAGTGCCTAAAGGCATGAACGGCTTCACATCAGCCGTTCAGAAGGTGGGCGGTTGAATATGGACCGTTCATATATTTTGGCTAATTTCTGAGGATTTTCTGAATATCCACCGACAGGCTTTTGTGCGGTGTGATTAGAACCGTTCAATATCATGAACGGGCCTATTCCAACCGCCTATATCTCAGAGTCCTACGCGCGCCCACTTTCTCAGAGAATTATCCAAACGATTCGAATTATCACCGACAGAGGTAAACGGTCGTGTTTGTGCCGCCCTAAACTAAAACGGTCTCAATACAACCGTTCATATGTTCAGAGTCCAACGGCGAACATTTCGGCCAGTTCGAGAGATAGTTGGGATAATTTTCTGATTATTCGAGTTTCCACCGACAGGATGGACGGTCCGAATAAGACCGCACATCCCGTGTGCGGTCTATCGTAAGACCGTTCAAGCCGTCGGCTGCTGATTTTCAACCGATTTTATCCCATTTATCTCATGGTTTTATCCTCAACTTATTTTGACGATTTCTCTGCGGATAATCAACCATTTTCGATGCCGTTTCGTGTGGATGGAAGATTATGATATTGTCTATGAATTATCTTTTGTGAGTTCGACCCGAGAATATTTAAAAACCCCGACTTCGAGGCTGGCTTTCTAGGCTCTATAAATAGACCCTAGTGGCCGGACGTCGAAAGGGGGGGAGATTTTAGTCGACGGCGAAGCCCTGCCACATTTTTGAGCGACCTAGCACCAAGGAGGGAGGCTCTCTACGTCCGCTCGAGCCTCCGGTCAAGGGAGTAGCCCAGTCTTTGTAGTCTTTCGTTCCGTAGCTTTGCCGTTTTCCTTCATTACATGCATTGTTTCTCATTCGCGTACCCCCTCCTTCTCATTATCATGCACACAACCATCCCGTTTTTTGTCACCCTAGGGGTTTAAAACCCCCCAGGTATTCCCCTTTTCATTTGTTCATGCTTAATTATTCTCGTTTGAATACATACTACATTGTTTAGGTCTAATCTGGGTGTTTCTTCTGTGTCTCTACATTGTTTCGCAGGTCAGCATCTAATCAGCACGAGGCCCATCCCCTCTGGCCGGCCGGAGAGGGTGGAGGTCGAACCCTTTTCAGCTTGCTGAGTGAAGGTACTGAGCGGCTATCCTCCAGCCGTTCAACGTTACGCGCGGTGCATCACTGACCGTTCTTCCCTGGAGCGCGGTCCCTCTAGCGCCGTCCATCTCACTGCAGCAGTTCCTCCCGCGTCCCTCGCAGCGTCCTGGGGCGGTCTATCATAAGACCGCTCAACATAAGGCGGTCCTAAGAGAGCCGTTCGTTCCTCAGCGCTGCACTAAGGCGAGTGTCTCCCATTTTCCAAGGTACGGCGCGCCTATCGCGTACGGCATCTTGGTGGCGATCACGGTACTTTGCTTCATTCCCTATATTCTCTTCTTTCTCTCACTTGTCTCATGCACTTGACGCACTTTTGACCCTTAGTGAAGGGGAGAGAGGAGAGAAATTTATATCTACACCTACAACTCCTTCCATTGAACCGCCACTACCTGCTGAGCCTATTCCCTCCGACTCACCTCCTTCCACCACCTCTCGGAGTGGGTGTCTTTCTACAGATACATGTGCCAAAGATAATGCTCAAGAACCGGACAAGAAGAATTTGGCCATGGCAATGCCATTCAAAATCCAAGATTTCATATGCCGAATGCCGATTCGAGTTCTTGTACCGATCACCTTTGAAAAGGCCGAACCTCTATTTGCACCAATGTTCGTCAAGAATAACTCTCAAGAATTGGTGCTGAACAAATCAAAAGACAAGACCATAGTGGTCACATTACTCATGGGCCAACATTCTTTCAAGGCTCTCATTACCCCTTGCTCGATCATAGTTCAAATGGCCAATCAAAAGAAGGGGTTCTCCTCATGCATAGTAATGACACATTCTACTGCTGAGGAGATGATGAACTCTATGCTCAGGGGTGAGTCAGGCCCCTCTTTGTTGGAAGTTTTTGACGTTTTGTCTACTCCCTACCAACTTCCATGCAAGGAGCGAACACCTATGTTACCAAGCATATTCACACACGATATTCCAATGTCCTTGAGCAATGCATCAAATAAGAAGCTCCTTATGCCAAATGTCAAATTCCCAATGATAGATACCATTTATTTATCAAGGGAGTTATTTCTCAAGGAGTCATTCCATGTTAAGATCCTTACTTCACAAGCAAAACTCTCAAATTTTTGCTATCATCATTTGCCAAGAGAGTTGTTGTTCACTTTTGAACGTTCAAGGGGTCTTATTAAAAGTCCGTCAAATGAGAACCCGTGGGCCCTGACCGCACCGATTAAGCCGGTTAGTCAGAGAAAGATGAGGCCGTCTGTTTGGGCACATCATTGGGATCGGTCTGCGAACCCAAGAGGCCGAGAAGTTATGTTGAAGGTTGAGAGGTCGTCTTGTGAGAGAGTATCCACCAAGAAAAAGGGAAAGCATAAAGTGAAGCTTAAGGGCGAGAATTCCCATGTTGAGGAGACATCTTGTAGCCCATCTACTTCATATCCTATTCCATCACTACTCGTGTTGTTATTCTGCTTCTTTTTATGGGTGATCTATTGGCTAAGGGGACACTTTCCATCATCTAGATCTACGCAATCAAGCTCCTCCTCTATTCTAGGGTCTTTGGACCCTCACATTCAACCCCCTCCGGAGCCTCCGGATCCTTACATTCCACCTCGTCCGGAGCCTCCGGACCCCTATATTCATCCCCGTCCGGAACCTCCGGACTCCTCTCTGTTTAATTTCATATGTTTATCTATCTCTCATCCCCATCCGGAACCTCCAGACCCCTCTTTATTTAATTCCTTATCTTTATCTATCTGCCCTCACATTCCTCCCCGTCCGGAATCCCCGGACCCCTCTTTATTTAATTCCCCATCTTTATCCACCTCTCATCTGCCTCCGGGACCTCCGGATTTCTCATATCATTCTTCATCTCTCTCAGCGCATCACACCCTTCCTTTTTATATCCCTCCGGAACCTCCGGATTTCTCATCTTGTTATCCATCCCTCCTAGGGCATTGCGCCCTCCCTCTTCATATCCCTCCAGAACCTCCGAGCATTCCCTTCTTCCGATTTATCCTTTTGTTCTTCCATGTCATTGTGTCCTTCGTTCTTTTCCTCCCTTTGAGTTACTTTTTTTCATACATTTTATCAAGGCATCGCGTCTCTCATCATGTTCTTCCTCCGGAACCTCCGGATCCATTCCCCCATGATTTGCCTCCTTTACTTCCAGACCCTCCAGATCCGCCCCCTTCGATTCATCAATTTCTAATTCCTTCCGAGCTCGATCCCGAGTCTGACTCGATTCTTGCCACATCAACTGCCTCGGGCATCTGCCCATTCTCACACTGCTTTCGAGGCTTTAGTCCTCACCTTTTCCTTTGATTTCTTTCTCATCCTGTAAATCCTTCTAGGCATCTCCCACCTAATTCTGGTCTTGTTACCACTCCTTCAAAATAAACACACTGGTTGGAGGATTGCTGTATAAAAGAAGCCTCACTGGTGTTCTTCTAAGGTGTCTTGATGATGATGAGTCCTGGAAGTGTGTAGAGGAAGCACACTCAGGTGTGTGTGGTGGACATGTGAATAGTCAAATGCTTGCCAAGAAGATCATTCGGCAAGGCTTTTACTGGCCCACCATGGAGGAAGATTGTACCGTCTATGTCCGTAGGTGTGTCAAGTGTCAACTTCACGCCGATAAGATTCATTCCCCATCTTCCTCTCTTCATCCAGTGTCCTCCCCATGGCCTTTCTCCATGTGGGCATTCGACATCATCGGTCCTCTTGGTGATCCTAACTCTCTTACTAAGCAAAAATCCTTCATCCTCACTGCAACGGAGTATTTCACCAAATGGGCTGAAGCCGAAGCCTATGCAGAAGTCAAGGCATCCACAGTCTGCAAGTTCATCATGAAGAATATCATCGCCAGGTTCGGCATTCCAAGAACTATCATCACCGATAATGGGCCACAATTCATCTCTCAGGATCTTCAAGACCTCTGCCAAATGTATAAAATTGCATTGTATCATTTGTCACCATATTATCCACAAGGTAATGGCCAAGCAGAGGCCACTAATAAAACACTGATTAAAGTCATAAAGAAAACATGTGAGTCTAGCAGATTCTCGGATTGGCCAGAGAAGCTTATCGAAGCTCTATGGGCTTATCGCACTTCAACCCGAACTCATACTGGGCAAACTCCGTTCGCCCTCACTTACGGGATGGAGGCGGTAGTTCCATATGAGATTCTGATTCCCTCTCTGAGAGTACAATTGGACAAGGACCTTCCCCTCGATGAACGTCGCGATTCTCTCCTTGCCCAGTTGGAACTCTTAGACGAGAAACGTCTGGTTGCTGCCGAGCATGCTCGCGTCTACCAAAATAGACTCACACGTTTTTACCAGAAGAAGGTTATTGAGAGAAAGTTCAAAGTTGGTGAAATGGTAGTGAAAAGAATTTTTGTAAAACCTGGCGGGTCGCGTTCTAAACTCCAACCCAATTGGGAAGGACCATACGTGGTTCATGCTGTGCATCCTGGTAACGCCTACAGGCTAGTCAATGCTGAGGGAGTTGAGTTATCCCACCCTTGGAATGAGCTTTATCTTAAGAAGTACTACCCTTAGATAGGTGTACATACTGTCAAAAACGAAAAGAAAAAAAAGGGAAAAAGAAAAATAACAAAAAATGAAAAAAAATAAAAATAAAATAAAAATAACAAAAATATGTACATAAAACAAAAAAAAAGAAAGACCAAAAAAATGGAAAATTCAAAATGCTGATGCTTGGAGATCACCATGTAGTTAAGTCATTGCATTCAACCTCCATGTTAGGAAAGGGCCCATTAAGACTTGGTAGGTCTCAAGTCTTGGTTTGCCAGAACGGTGGAGACCCCTGTCTGGCCATTTCGGCCTATGCCCCCTCAAAAGAAGACAACATGTATACACATCTGTGTTATAAAAAATTGATAGCATCGCTTATGGTAGGGCATCACTCAAAAGGTCTCCAAGAAAGCTCGAATCTTTATTCTCTTCTTCTCGACCGAATGAGACAGTCGGCGCCCTTAAAACGCTGAGCATGGGAAACATGAACACAACCCCTAGGGTGAGAGTAGGATCCAATTCTTCGAGCATGAATCAGAGCACGAGAAGAGGGCAGTGTCCCCGCAGGCATCCAAGAGGGATTCCATAATGTCAAAATACTATGTCCCTCGCAAAAAAATCCATTAAAAGAATCAGAAAAAGAGAAGAAAAATCAAAGCCAAAAGAAAAGTCTGGTCGTAACCGTGCCTGATTCCACTAAATGAAACCCCTTCGAGTAAAAGTCAATTCTACACAAAAAGGGGTCATGAAATGTAAATGCTCGAGATTTAGTCTGAAGTTACCCGAAAAGGGAAGTTAAGTGCGCCCCTACTCGCTTGTCGGGTTAACGGTTTTGCCGGTCCTCTCAGGAGGTTTACCCCCTACATTCTTCCTTCTTCCCCTGAAGATAAAGGCTCAATGGAGTTCCCGAAAGGTGAGACCCACCAAGGCTTGCGACTTTGTTTTAACACAAGCATATGGTTGTCCATTTCGAAAGCAGAAGTCATTGTCGTGAAGGAGTCTCCGTGTTTCTGGCTAGTCAAGACCTTTATCTACCACCTTAATGTCTTCTTAGTTTAACCTCGGGCTTAGACCAATGCAAACGCGTCACCTATAGGTGCGACGGCGTCTGATTCCGGGTCAGCATCGCGCGGTTGGTCATTTGGGTTCCAAGGTGTTCCATTACATACCATCTAGAGTTGTGAGGAAATAGACCCGGGTCGGGCTAATCATTTACCTCGAACATTTTTTGGGTGAATCCCTGTAGTCGGAAGCAACTGGGAGCCTAAGCAGGGCATGACGGTATTGTCATCAGGACAAGTCTTAGCCGGCGGGATTATCATTCGAGGAGTCTAGAGGCCCAAATCAACCTAGATGTGCACTTAGGATACCTGGGAGGTTAGCAAGAAATCCCTATTTTCATGTAGGTTAGGTGCCATATGGGTGCTTACCAGGCATTAGCAATAAAAAAATGATGATAATGATAAAAATACCAAAAAAAGGAAAAAGAGAAAAATGTAGATATATGCAAAGTAAAAAAAATGATATAAAAATAAAACAACAAAAAATGCAAGGAAAAAAAAATAAAAACAACAAAAAAAATCACATTTCCTATGTTTGCATTTGTATGCAACATTCCACTTTTAAATTTCGCTTGCATCTGTGTGTTTGTTTGTCACATTCATCATCATGTTTTACCCTTGCCTTTATTAATAAAGGCTTGCCCCTTGACTCGTTATCAAGGATGGCTCAAAACCTCGTTTGTTCATTGAGCAAGGGGCAAGTCAGAGTAGAAATACTGACTTGTTTGCTTAGATGTGTGCAGGGACTAGAGTGATCAAGAAAAGCAGAGAACCAAGCACGAACTAATTTATTCCACTCTCAACTAAAAACAAATAGAAGTCTACATCAGGTTTCACCTTCTCTCTCCACATTACTTGTCCCGTCACCCTCCGGACGAGACACTCTTGAGGGTGCTACCCAACATGGAAAGCGGTCCTTCTACCGCTTTGTGGTCCTCTTTCTATCTCCGCTCCCCGGCGCCGATCTGCGGGGGCACCAAAGAAGCTGCTGACACGAAAGCCACGCTCTCGTGCTCTTCGGTAGCGTTCCTCACCGTCCTTTAGCCACTGCTCGGCGAGGCCGAGACTGGTCTTCAATTCAAATAATTGGGCCTCCACGGCCCTCTTCTCCTCTTTCTCGGCCGACCTCTTGGCCTTCTCTCTTTCCTTGGCCTTTTCCCTCTCAGCACGTTCTCTCGCTCTGTCTTCCCTCTCCAGCTGAAGGGTGATCCTCAGCTCTATAGCGTCCCTAGAAAAGTCATCACCTGGACGACGCTGCAGTTCCTCCTCCAGCTCGGCTATTCTAGCTTCCTTCTAGGCGGCATGCGTGAGTGCCTCCTCCGTTTCTTTCTCCTGCCAAACGTTTCATCTCAGGCTTCTGGTAACGCTTGAACAAGGGATATTAAATGGTGAGGCTCTCACCTGTACAGAAAGCATCCCTTCTGCTTCCGCAGCCCGCTGTGTGGCATGAGCAAGTTGCTCGTGTAGTGAATCTAACTCTGAAGTGGGAATCCATAGACTGGAAGAAACGCCGTCTGCCCCCATCACCGATGAAACTACATCGAGCTGGGCACGCTGCGTACACATACGAGAGGTGACAGTTAAATGGTTAACGCCATGAATTTCAAATCATGCCAGGAGTATGTATATATACACTTACTGATGAACCCAGAGCCGCTCGGGTACCAGTTAACTCTTGCTCCGTGTCCGCCAAACGAGCTCGTAAGTTCGTTATTATGGTGTCACGGGCATCCTACAGCCATGGCTCTTGAGTTCACAAATAAAAATAAAAAAAATGGAAATTATAAAAGACAAAAAATGGTGTTTTACTTTACCTCTATAAGCCCTCCAAGCTGGAGCCTCTCCGCATACATTGCCCTATAGAGCTGTAGGTAATCTTCACTGTCTTGCGCTTGTGATTCCAGGAGCGTGCCACCCCGCTGCCAGTCTTCATACTGTTCGGGGAAGCGCACCCTCCAATCAACGCAGGTTGCCGGCCCACGCGTCTTCTTCCCGACGCTGGGTGAGGAGGTTATATCCACCCATTCCTGGGCAAGCCCGAGGGTTCTCATGACTAATCGTAGCCTTAGTGGCTCAATTTCATTCAAGCAATAGAGCCAGAGGTCCCGTCCGAATCGGGCACGGCTTCCAATTACCATGGCTGGTCGACATCGACCATATTCGAGTAAGGCCTCTAGTTCACCTATGTTGGGTTGTACATATCTTCTTAGTTACTCAAAAATAGAAAAAAATAGAAAAAAAATGAACAAAACATATAAAAAAGAGAAAAAAGTATCCTACCATCGCTGCAGGGAACTCTTGCAGCTCCCGTCTCGATACCATCAGCTGGTAGGATAATAGTGCTGTACTCATGATGGGTTGCCACCGCCTAGCCAACGGGATCGTCACTGGCCGACAGTGTCGAGCTCTCCCCATTGGAATATAATAGTAGCTCCACAGCTACACCATCATGTGTCATTGGCATCAACAAATACAAGAAAAAAGCATAAAACGAAAACCACAAAAAAAAATAATAATTTTTTTACCTGGATGAAGGGCGTAAACCCATTTATTGTCACCTCTCGGCCTGTCCTTTGCGACAGACCTGTAAATAGATGTGCCAGCACGGCAGCTCCCCAGGCGTACTGTCCTACTCTCTCCAAGTCCACGAGCAGCTCCAGGAAGCGGCAGTGTATGTTGTCTCCCTTGGAGCCCAGTAGCAGCCTACCCAGCAAAAAGAGGAGGAACCTCCTCAGGTCCATGTTGGTCCTTTCCCAGTTGCTGGCATCTGCACAGTATACAGCACGGGCACCTCTCTCTGCCCTTTCCATAAATTCCTCCAAGGACTCGTCATCCCGTGGACGAATGTCAGTAAGCCCTAACACCTCCAGGATCGATGTCTTGGCTACTGACCTGTTCTTTCGTCCATCGAGTTCCAGTCCTAACAGTTTCTGGGCACCTTCTCGATAATCCGCATAAGTGACGTCGGTCACTGCCTCTCCATCCACTTTGAGGCCCATAATGCGGACCATATCTTCCAAACTGGGTACCATGTGCCCCCAAGGCATCAGGAATGCCCGACTCGCCGGATCCCATCTTTCATGTAATGCTTGGATCAGGGCAAGGTCGAGCTTTATCGGCTCGATTCGGAGGAAGGCACCGAACCCCATCACGTCTAGCCTGACCTTTTGGAAGTCCGGGAGACCTCGATATGCTGCCACTACGAGCTCCCAAGAGATGTGCGAGCGCATCATGCTCTGCACATATACAAGAAGTGAAAAGGGGAACATTGCTAAGCAAGAAAGGAGAAGAAAAGGATGAAGGAAGGAAACCAAAGAAGCCACTTACAAGCTGTGATCGGGTCCTCTCACTCAGTTGTCCTTCGACTTCTGAGAGTCTCCTGGAACTGCTACCTGATCTGCTCCTCTTCGAGGAGCGGGAAGACTCACCTTCGGCTCTAAAGCTGGATTCACCCTCCATCCTGAAAAAGTGAGCAACACTCGCAACCTCCCTTCCTTACAAATTTGCACTCCTCAAGTCTGCTCTCAGGACTTCGGTGTTTCCAAGTCGAGCGAAAGGGGAGGTATTTATAGGATTAGAAAGAAGGTGATCTGGATCTATCACCATCACCCCAGCAACATCCTTCACGACAAGTCACCCTCTCTTTACTCTCGCATGTCACTCTGCCATCTGGAGTGATCAATTCGGAGGCATGATTTGTTGACTTGTCCTCCCCATGCGGTCTAAAGATTTCCCATGTTTATTGTCCCGTTGCGACTACTGCTAGCGCAAAGAAGAAAGTGGGGGACATTTATACGGGAAAATAGGACCAGGGACCGACGTTGTTGAAATTGGTGGTAGATTCCTTTGAAAGTTATGGCCACGGTACATGCGCGTGCCACTTTGCCATGTGAAGTAAATGGAGCAGAGCTGTGATTTGTTGACCCGCCACTCCTATTCGGTCCAAAGATTCCTCGTGTCTCTTGTCCTATTGCGACTACTTTTAGCGCAAACAAGGAAATGAGGGGCATTCACGTGGGAAAAGAGCACCACGGGCCGATATTGTTAAAATCTGTGGCTGATCCCCTTTGAAAATCATGGCTATGATAAGTCACCGCCCCGTGTTTTAAGGCGAAATCTCGCCTAGCATACTGCACGAGAACCCATGTGGTGGAGAAGAGGCGTAGAGCAGAAGGAACATACCCAGGGCGAACCAGCCGTGTTCAAACCAAGCTATTTCACTCACACATCTATATAAGGGTTTATGCCCGTCATGAGAAGGGAGTGAGTGAACAAGCCATTCACTAACCCTCATCACCCTCCTGGTCGCTTCTCTTCTCTCTCTCAAGGCAAGAAGTCTCTCGGAGGCCTTCTATAGTTCCGTGAGACAGCAATCGCTTTGTCACGCCACGCGTTCCCATCCTCTTTGGCAGTACTCCTCGCCGTCCTCCAGCCTCCCTCGCGACCCCGATGGCTGCGAAGCTCTTGAAGCCGAGGTCGCTGGCTGAGCTGCCCTCTACTTTGTCACTGGAGACTCTATCAGCTCCAGGAGTTCCTCCACCGTGAGCTCCAACTCTCCTCTAATCTGCAGAGATCCTGAGGGAATGACGTGTCTGAATCTTCTTTCTCCCAGAGCTCCGTCACCCGGGACTCTAGTGCATTTCTCCCGTCCCAATCACGGTGCCGCTTTGCCTCTCTCTCTCTCTGCCTGCATCTCACCTTGCCAGCTGAAGAGAAACTCTCAGCTCCAGGACGTTTTGGGCAGTTCCTCAACGATGTATCGTCGTCACTCCTCCTCCGGCTTTGTTGTTCGGGCACCACGCTCTGATCGAGTGACGCGCTCCTTCAATTCTCCGCCCAGACCGCGTGAGCTAGCCCGCCTTGGGTTTCTACCGCTTTCCCGATCCAATCATCCCACATGGTCAGAAAAAGTGAGTGAAGTGTGTAGTTGAATCTCAAACCAAATCACGCTCACCTAAGCTACGAGCTTATGCTCGGCCCCTTTGGCACAAGCCATTGTGCCGCGAAGTTGCTCCTGGAAGGACCTGACCTCTGAAAGAGGAGCTTAGGAACTAGAAGAGGACATGTCGGCCATCCCTTGCCACATGCTGGGCACACTGAAAGTAGAGGAACAAATGCCGAGTAATGATTGTACACTAGGAATCCAAAACAAAAAAAAGAGGAAAAGAATAAAACAAACAAAAATGAGTTGCCGCAGATGAACTCTGCTTTCTATGTTTCCCCTGCTTTTCTAAATTGTTGTGACTGGTTGATATTCTGTACAGATGAGTGTAATATTATTTCTTATGAGATATTTATGTTTTACTGTGCTTACTGATGAATGCAGGTTTCAAAAGAAGAAAAAAAAGAGAAAAAAGAAAAAGAAAAATAAAAGAGGATCATCACCCCCACTGTAAATCACCTCCGCACTGTGTCTTGCATTGTATTATATGATATTTACACTACTAGAGCTTGTCAAGGACCTTACGCCTTGAACGAATCTGGGATTTGAGTTCCCCTTCAACAAAAACAGTGATGATCCCGGAGCAGTTCAGGACGTACGGATAGGCCGTTAAGTTGTGCTAGAATGGGGACGATGGTTCCATTCGATGAGTCAGTACGTGGATAAACGGGCCCCGGCTCAGTATCAGCTCATTGGATCGGTATCCTGACCCACTCTCCACAGCTTAGCAATATTATCCTTGGATAGTTTTTATTTTAGTTTGTTTTATTTTTCTTTTTAAACCCATCATGCATTCATGTAGGACTTTGAGTTCATTGTGAAAAATCATTCACTTATTTTGATTGTGTGAGCCACTGTGCTTAATTGTTTAAATATGGGATATTCCATTCTGAGTCGAGTACTGAGTTTTCCCGAGGTTGTCTTGGGATGTTTCTCTGGAAGAAACCATTGTTTGGATTTGTCCCCAATCATCTGTTTATTTCCTTCGGACCCACCTTGGCTGCAGCACTTCTACAATGGCTGGTAACCGCTCCCCAATGGTGAAACCTGAGGTTTACGACCCAGGTACTTCCGCACCGTGAAGTTGGTCCTTTTAGTTTGTTTGTGCCCCAGTGCACACAATGTCCTTCCTAGTTTATTTACCATCCAAACAATCGTTGACTTCAGAGAACCTTCCTCAAGGTTGCTTCGCTGAAACTCGGGAAAGATTCCCATCACGTGATATTGGAAGCGTGTCTCATCACACCTTGGCATCCGCTTTTCAGTCCATTCCATTTCACTCCAATACACTTCGTTTCATTCCATTACACGTCCTTCCCCTACAAAGTGGATGCCAAGGCGGGGCAGCTGTAAACACGCCATTTCTGACGTTACGATGAGTAAATCCCATATTGTACCGTAATGCCCTGAAGTGGCTTACATTTTCTTTTATTTGAGTGATTTCCGTAATTGTGGTAAAATTACATTATTTTGTGAAAAGGGAGAAAATTAAAATATGTATACATATAAATAAATAAAAGAGAAAATGAAATCCAAAAAATGTGTGTATAATTATATTTACATAAAAAATGTAATTACTTTTCTTTAATAATATTTGTGTAAATATATATATAAGTGATTACTATATGTATAAAATAAAGTAAATGATATGATAACTATAAAAATAAACAAAAATAATAATAAATAAAATACAATAATATATGTATTATCCTCACGTCTCTTTCTCTCTCCCTATTTTCTTTCCTCTCTCTCACGTAATCCCCTCCTCCCTGCTCTCTCACCCTCTCCCTTACACACACACACGCGCACACACTCTCTTACCTCCCATCTCTTTCTTTCCCTCTCACCTCACTGCTCATTTCCCTCTCCCTCACGTCACACACATGCACACTCACCCTCATCCCACTCCCTCTCCCGTGTGTGTGAAGTGATCCTATTCCCTCTCTCATTCGGCCTCTCTTTTTGCAACCCATTCCTCAGACCTCTCTCTAACTCCACCTTGCGACTCCCACCTGCTAGCCTCCTGCACCAACAGCCACCCTCAGACCTCTCTCCCCTCCGGCTTTTCACTTCTCCCCGGCCAGCCACCGTCTCCCGGTGACCACCTCCGAACCATCTCCCCAACACCACTGTCAACCCTCCCCACGACACTCTCTCCCTCATCTCATGCCCGAGCCCCCCTGCTGTCCATCTCCACTCCCACTCTTTCACACACGAGACTCCCGCCACCTGCGAATCCCGTGGAACCGTCCCCTATCTCCTTGCATGCGTCCGCGAGAACGCCCCCACGTCGACCGCCCTGCCGCACCGACGCCCACGTCTGCACCTGCCTCCATGTCCGCCCACTGTCGCGTGCACCGCCTGCAGCGCTCCCGTCTGCCGTGAAGCCAACCGGCCACCTTCGTCGTCAAGCCCGCCGAGCCCGGGAGCTCACCACCATCGTCCGCCGTGAAGCACCACCAGCAGCGCCACGCCCCTAGCAGCACCGTCCGTCCGAGCCACCTCCACGCCGTCGTCGACTCCAACCCCAGCTGCACCGTCCGTCGCGAGCCCACCTCCGAGCCCGCCGGTCGTCACAACCCCATGCCCTAGCGAGACCCCTGCCGTTGCATCTGTCCGTTCATCCCCACGCCACGCTGGTCAGCCCCGGGCTCCAACGCCCACTGCAGCATCATCACCGACGCCACCGGCGGGGCTCCAACGCCCACTGCAGCGTCGCCACGCCGGTGAACCCCGCCGGCCACCGCCCGTCGGCCACCCTCACACCGCCGTGAGCCGTCGTCGGTGACCTCCGGTCACCTCCCCACGTCGCCGCCGCGGAGCCCCCCGACGCGGAGCCACCCGACGTGGACACCCTCCCTTTCTCTCTCCCTTTCTCTCTCTCGCATCTCTCTCTCGCATCTCTCTCATTCTCTCTCCCTCTCTCTCTGCTTTCTGCCTCTCTCTTCCCCCTCCCGTTTCTCTCCCATCTTCTCTCTCCCTTCTCTCTCACCCTCTGCTCTCTCTCTCTCTCTCCCTCTGCCTCCGTTCTCTCTTCCTTTCTCTCTCTCTCTCTTCCCCTCTCGTTTCTCTCTCCCCCATCCGCCTCTCTTTCCCCCTCTCATCTCTTCTTTTTTTTTTATTATTCCTCACCGATCTCTCTCTCCCCCTCTCTCTCTTCCCCCCATCTCTCTGCCTGTCTCTCGTCGCCCCCCCCCTCTCTTCACCCTTTTTTTTCTTTTTTTATTCCTCCCCCTCATTCTCCCTCTCTGCATCTCCCTCTCCCATCTCTCTTTTTCTCTCTTCTCACCGCGCCCCCTCTCTCTCTCGATCTCTCCCCCACTGTCTCTCTCTCCCACTCTCTCCCTCTCTCTCTCTTTCGTCCTCTCTCTCTCTCTCTCTTTCCCTCCTCTTTCACCCACTGTCTCTCTCTTTCTCCTCCTCTCCTCACTTCTTCTTTTTCCTTTTTTTATCTCTGTTCCCCTCTCTCTCCCGTTAACTCTTTCCCTCTCCCCTTTTTATGTATACAAGATATATATTACAGGTTGAACATATAATATTTACTATTATTCATATATATATATTAAATATATATCTCTCTCTCTTATTTTTCTCTTATATGTTTATTTTTCATATATATCTACTACATATATACATAATTTAAGTCTTTAAGAAAAACCTAAAATAAAAAGAGTTTTCTCTCTCCCTTTCTCGCCTTCTCTCTCAAATTCATGTTCTTTTATTTTGACCAACTTACATATGTGTTTATATATGTTTGTACTTACGTATATGTTAAATATTTTTAATATGGCTATGTAATATTTATATAAATATATTTATCATTCATATGTATGCGCTTGTGTGTGTGTTATTATGTTCGGCCTAATCAGTTTCTGAAGTCCGTTTTGAAGTCCTTCGGTCGTGCCGTGCTCGTGATATTGAAGTCCTTCTCAAAGCTCGTCGTTGGCCTCCACCGATAAGCTTTTCTCCCCTCTCTTATTTTTATTTAGTCAGTTAATTACATTGCATAAATCATTTAACATATATGCCATGCCTTTCTCTCCGAGAGGGCCTCGCTTGTGAGTGTCTTTGTGTTTGTACATTTCATCATGTCATTCTCCCACCCTTTTAGTTCCAAAGGGGTTTTAAACACACCAACCAGGTACGTGTTCGTTTATGTTATTTACAGTTTCATTACCTAAGGATTGGTACTACACCACCGTCGTTCTCACCAACCAGTTTTCCTCTGTTTGTTCTTTGTGTAAGGGTAACCAGTTAAAGGCCCTCTTCTTCGGCCTGTCGAAAGAAGAGGAAGAAGGAACCCACGCAATTCCCGCGTCAAAGGAAAAAGCGATCACTCAATCAGTTCGGGACCCACGGTCCCTGGCGATCACAACACTCTTAACGCGCGCTCCATTTTGATCATCTTTGTTTTAATAACACCCGCGGAGAGTTACTTCTCGCAGCGGTTATCTTCTTTTGTCTCTGACCTCACCCGCGCGGAGGATTATTCCCCGCGGCGGTTTCTGTGATTTACTTTCTGTATATCTAATTCTTAATTGGTGCGGTGGGTCACCTCCCGCGACCGTTTCTGTTTCAACATTTTATTTTCTGCACTTTACTTTCTAATTCTTAACTATTTAATTTCAGCATTCTCCTATCATCGCTTTAAAATCCCGTGGAGATCAACATCTCGCGGCGGTTTATTTGATCCATTTTCCTTTCCTGTCACATACACTTATATTATAGTAAAGACCCCTCAGAGGCCACAGTCTCGTGGTGGTTTATATTTATATATATACATATATATATATATATATATATTTATTATTTATATCATTTATGTCGCATTAAAGACCCCTCAGAGGCCGCAGTCTCGTGGTGGTTTATATATATATATATATATTATTTATATTATTTATGTCGCATTAAAGACCCCTCAGAGGCCGCAGTCTCGTGGTGGTTTATATTTATATATATACATATATATATATATATATATTTATTATTTATATTATTTATGTCACATTAAAGACCCCTCAGAGGCCAAAGTCTCGTGGTGGTTTCTATATATACATATATATATATATATATATATATTATTTATTTATATTATTTATATTATCTATGTCATAGTAAAAACCCCGCAGAGGCCACAGTCTCGTGGTGGTTTCTATATATATATATATATATATATATATATATTTATACTTATTATTTATGTCACAATAAAAACCCCGCAGAGGCCACAGTCTCGTGGTGGTTTATATATTTATATACTTATATTTATTATCTATGTTATAGTAAAAACCCCGCAGAGGCCAATGTCTCGTGGTGGTGTGTATATATATTTATATTTATTATTTATAATACATTAAAAATCCCGCAGAGGCTAATGTCTCGTGGTGGTATATATATATACTTTTATTCATTATTTATATTGCTTTAAAAAATCCCGTAAGGCCAATGTCTCACGGTGGTTTCTAGATGCACATATATTAATTACTGCTCATCTTGCAATATTGCTGTTAAAACCCCGCAAAGACCAATGTCATGCGGTGGTGTGCTGTTATTCGTATTGTTCTTGTAACTGTTCGGGGAGTGATATATCGTTACAATTTCCGAGTCTACGTGTCTTCCCGTCTGTCAAATTCTATTACGTAGGGTCCCAAGACTCGAATTCGGTATCTGAAAAGCTGCTCTCGGAATGGTGGGTTACGCCTACCGGGAAGGGGTTCAGTTTGCGTGAGAGGGTCTTCGGACCCCTATCTCCGCCATGTACCGGAGTTCAGTCAGTCTAAATTCTTTTTGTCTCCATTAGAGTGTCATCTGTAGATGTACTTGTCCACCGTTCTTTCATATCCCCTATAGCGCGCGTTTCATTGTTTTATCCTCATTTCTTTCACCATTTATTACTCAGAGAGGGAGAAACCCCATCTCTCTCTCTCAGTCCACCACGTGACGCGTTCACATCTCTTTATGTCATAGTAAAAATCCCGCAGAGGCCACAGTATCGTGGTGGTTTCTATATATATATATATATATACTTATACTTATTATTTATGTCACAATAAAAACCCCCAGAGGCCACAGTCTTGTGGTGGTTTATATATTTATATACTTATATTTATTATCTATGTTATAGTAAAAACCCCGCAGAGGCCAATGTCTCGTGGTGGTGTGTATATATATTTATATTTATTATTTATAATGCATTAAAAACCCCGCAGAGGCCAATGTCTCGTGGTGGTATATATATATACTTTTATTCATTATTTATATTCATTATTTATATTGCTTTAAAAAATCCCGTAAGGCCAATGTCTCGCGGTGGTTTCTAGATGCACATATATTAATTGCTACTCATCTTGCAATATTGCTGTTAAAACCCCGCAAAGACCAATGTCCTGCGGTGCTGTGCTGTTATTCGTATTGTTCTTATAACTGTTCGGGGAGTGATATATCGTTACAATTTCCGAGTCTACGTGTCTTCCCGTCTGTCAAATTCTATTAGGTAGGGTCCCAAGACTCGAATTCGGTATCTGAAAAGCTGCTTTCGGAACGGTGGGTTACGCCTACCGGGAAGGGGTTCAGTTTGCGTGAGAGGGTCTTCGGACCCCTATCTCCGCCATGTACCGGAGTTCGGTCAGTCTAAATTCTTTTTATCTCCATTAGAGTGTCATCTGTAGATGTACTTATCCACCGTTCTTTCATATCCCCTATAGTGCGCGTTTCATTATTTTATCCTCATTTCTTTCATCCTTTATTACTCAGAGAGGGAGAAACCCCATCTCTCTCTCTCAGTCCACCACGTGACGCGTTCACAGGTACATGAATAGATCATCAGATCCTCAAAAATATAGTTTTAAATTGGTCTAAGTTGAATGGGTCGATCCCCTAATGATCCGGATCGATCCTCGGGTCAAAAACATCTTTTACCGGGTCTTACAGCACGTGGGTCGACCCCTGAAAATTTCCAGGCATGGAGCTGCCCTGGCATGGGTCGACCCATTGGGTCGACCCCTACGGTGTGGGTCAACCCCATGGGTCGACCCATGCAAAGCAGAAATCTTCTGCTTGCTGGGTGGTATGGGTTGACCCATGGGGTCGACCCCTGGGTTTCCAGACAAGAACGGGCTTCCGGAAATCATGAAAAACTTCACGATTTGGGGTCTAAATGGGTTGGGATCTTAACCACATGGTCTAGGGTTCTTAATAGACATACTAGGGTCATAAAACAAGAGTTTTGAAACACGAATTTCAACAGAAATCAAATGAATCACAACCTATTCTATGATGAACACATGAAGACCTAGTTCTTGACATGCTTCTACTAAATCGTATGGTTCTCTCAATATATACAACGAAATTTGGGGCTTCTTATATCAAAAGAAAGCTAACTTAATGCTGATTCTAACCATGTATGATATGCCATATGTGGATCTAGATACCCAACTCAAAAATAGCCCGAAAATCATGCTTCTACTTGAAGAACATACCATAAATCAAGCCTAAACATGCTCTTACTTCGATCCAAAATTCTCTAAACATGCTCAATGAAATTTGAGACTTTCTACGCCAAATGAAAGCTAACAAGATACTGATTACATTCATATATATTAATTAGAGTTTGGATGTTAGATCCTACCTCAATCGAAGAGCAATCGAAGAGAGAACTTGAAGCCTTAGACTGAAGAACGAATTGGACAGCACCTTAGAAAACCCGCGATATCTCCTTGGATACCTAATGAAAATTGGGGCTTTTACCACCATTGGAAAGATCTCGTCGAGAGGAACAATTTGATATATTCATAAGCTGATTTTGGTTAAGGAAACCTACCTCAATCGAAGGATCAAAGAGGAGAGGAAGGAGGACGACGGCATCCGACCCACCTCCACTAAACGACCAAGAATTTCCTAGATCTGAATCCAATGCGAACACCATAGCCACCAAATAAAAGTAGACTCGTAGAGCTTCATTTTGATAGCTCATAGAGCTTCTGGAGACTTCGGGGCTGGGAGGAATCGACCACGCAAGTTAGGTGTTGGAAAACGGTGCCGCCAAGGTTGACCACTCCAAAACTCGGCCGCCACCATGTGTTAGGGTTAGGTTTAGGTTTGATTGATAGAGGGCTATTGATCCTTAGATCGTGGCTTTTCCTTTGCCACCGAAATGAGCTCATTTGGTTGAGTATTAAGCTCTAATTTGGTGTTTTAAGATGAGGTTTACTATTACGTTCACTATTGGGTAGGTAATTGTGGAAATCGGACTTACTCCACTGATTATGCCTAGTTAATGATTTTATTAGGCTTAGTTGAAGAAGATAAAATTGTTAAAAGAAATGGATTACATAATAATATGATTTTTATGGATTTTTATAAAATAGTTGAAAAGTGACTTATACTATTTATTAAAGAATTAATCTAATTAATTACGAATAAATTCTCATTAATTCAAATAATTCCAAATAATTCCAAATAAATTTAAATAATTCTAATTATATTTTCAAAATAATTTGGAGTATTACACCCTCCCCCACTTAAAGAATTTGGTCCTCCAAATTCACTACACTAAATACGGAGGATAGGGAAAGAGATTGCTCACCTAGAACAAGTCGGGATACCGCTTCCGCATAGTATCTTCAGATTCCCAAGTAGCTTCTTCGGTTCCACGCCGACTCCACAGAATCTTGACCATCGGTATAGACCGATTCCGGAGTTGCTGCTGTTTCCGATCTAGAATCTTGATAGGTCTTTCTTCATAGGTCAAATCTTCCTTTAACTCAAAATCTACATGCTGAATGATATGAGTGGGATCGTACACATATTTCCGTAACATAGACACATGGAAAATATTGTGTACGCCAGACAACTGCGGTGATAATGCCAGTCTGTAAGCAACTTCTCCCACTCTATCTAGGATCTCGAATGGACCAATATACCTCGGACTTAGCTTGCCATGAATGCCAAATCTTCGAATCCCTCTCGAAGGAGAAACCTTTAAGAATACATGCTCGCCAACTTGAAATTCTAATGCTCTTCTCCTTGTGTCGGCATAACTCTTCTGTCTTGATTTGGGCTATCTGTAACCGGTCTCGGATGACACGGATGTTCTGTGATGATTCTGAAATAAGATCCGGTCCAAGCCATTGCTTCTCACCTATCTCATCCCAACACAACAGGGAATGACAGCTTCGCCCGTACAATGCTTCAAAAGGAGCCATCTAGATGCTGGATTGATAACTGTTGTTGTAGGCGAATTCAATCAAAGCCAAATGATCACTCCAACTGTCTCCGAAATCAATCATGCATGCTCTGAGCATATCTTCCACTATCTGGTTGGTTCTTTCAGTCTGTCCATCGGTCTGTGGATGAAAAGCAGTTCTGAAATTCAGGCGAGTACCAAGAGACTCTTGCAGTCCCTTCCAGAAATGTGAAGTAAATCTGGGGTCTCGATCAGACACAATACTGACTGGTATGTCATGGAGCCTTACCACTTCCTTCAAATACAAAGCAGCCAATACATCAACTGTCCACTTGGACTTAATGGGTAAGAAATGAGCTGACTTTGTCAATCGGTCAACAATCACCCATATTGCATCAAATCCACCACGAGTCCTAGGTAGACCCATAATGAAATCCATGCCAATGCTTTCTCACTTCCATTGGGGTATGTCAAGTGGTTTCAACTTTCCTGCCAGTCTGAAATGTTCAGCCTTAACTTGCTGACAAACCAAGCATCTACTCACGAAGTCTGCAACTTCTCTTTTCATGTTCGGCCACCAAAAAGATATCTTCAAATCCTTGAACATTTTAGTGCCTCCAGGATAAATGGTATATCTGGATCTATGTGCTTCCTCCAGAATCTTGTTCTTTATTCGAGCTTCATCAGGTACACAAGTTCTACCCTGGAATAATAATCTTCCATCGTCAGCCATCATGAAGTCAGGTCTGCTGCTCAAGCTTCCCTTGATCTCTACCAACTCGGGATCATTATCTTGCAAGGACTTGATTTCCATCAATAATTCGGACTTAAGTTGAATATGTGCAATCATAACCCGATCATTATCAACATTCAGATCCAGACTAGCTAATTGTCCCAATAGCTTCCACTCATGTAACATGAGACTTGATAATCTAGCCACAGGCTTTCTGCTTAATGCATTTGCCACAACATTGCATTTGCCAGGATGATACTCAATCGAAAAGTTGAAGTCTTTCAAGTACTCCAACCATCTTTGCTGCCTCATATTAAGTTCCTTCTGAGAAAACAAATATTTCAGACTTTTGTGATCTGAAAATACTGTGAATGTTTCTCCATACAAGTAGTGCCTCCATATCTTCAAAGCAAACACGACTGCTGCTAGTTCCAAATCGTGAACATGATAATTCTCTTCATGCTTCCTCAACTGCCTAGAAGAATAGGCAATCACCTTCCCATGCTGCATGAGTACACAGCCTAAACCAATACCTGAAGCATCAGTGTATACCACAAAACCTCCTTCACCAGAAGGTAAAGCCAATATAGGTGCAGTAGTCAAACACTCCTTCAAAGTCTGAAAACTTTGTTGACAATCATTTGACCAATCAAACTTGTTCTCCTTGCGGGTTAATCTTGTCATAGGTACTGCAATCTTGGAGAAATCTTGGATAAATCTTCTGTAGTAGCCTGCCAGGCCTAGGAAACTTCTAACTTCGGTCACACTGGTAGGCTGATCCCAATTCTTCACTGCCTCTACCTTCGAAGGATCAACAGAAATACCGTCCTTCGTGATGATATGTCCTAGAAAGGACACCTCTTGTAGCCAGAATTCACACTTACTGAACTTGGCATATAGCTGATGATCTCTCAACAGTTGCAATGCCATCCTCAGATGCTCAGCATGCTCTTCCTCATTCTTGGAATAAATCAAGATATCGTCAATGAATACCACGACCCATCGATCAAGATAGGGCCGAAATACATCGTTCATCAACTGCATGAAAGCTGCTGGAGCATTCGTTAGACCAAAAGGCATAACGACAAACTCAAAATGACCATACATGCTGCGGAAAGCTGTTTTATAGATATCTTCTTCCTTAATCCGCAACTGATGATATCCAGATCGAAGATCGATCTTAGAAAAATACTGAGCTCCCGCTATCTGGTCAAATAATTCGTCAATCCTCGGCAATGGATATTTGTTCTTGACAGTCTGCTGGTTCAATTGCCGATAATCGATGCATAACCTCATCGAACCATCTTTCTTCCTGACGAATAATACAGGGGCTCCCCAAGGAGAAGTACTAGGGCGAATGAAACCCTTCTCGAGCAATCCCATCAATTGTTGCTTTAATTCCCTCAGTTCCGTAGGAGACATGCGGTAAGGAGCCTTGGAAATAGGAGATGTGCCAGGAAAGAGATCAATAGAAAAGATAACTTCCCGCTCAGGCGGAAGTCCTGGTAGTTCTTCGGGAAAAATATCAGGAAAATCCCGGACAATAGAAATATCCTTAATCTCAATCTGCTGTTCAGGGGTTGCACAGACAAAGGCCAGAAAAGCTTCGCATCCTCGTCTCATCAGCTTATCAGCTCGAAGAGCCGAGATAAGGGATACGGAGTTATGGTGCTTAACTCCCACAAAAGAAAGTCTAGGGTGTCTAGTAAAAGACACGGAGCTAGAACTGCAGTGAACATTAGCCTCATATCAAGCCAACCAATCCGCTCCTAGAATTACATCATAATCCTTCATGTCCATGCAAATCAAATCAGCTGGAAAGTTCTGTTCACCAATCATAACCGTACTAGAAGGATAGAAATACTGGATTGCTGATCTAGTACCAATAGGTGTTGATATTTCTAACGGAGAATTCATCAAAACAGGTTCCATAGCTAAAGACTTAGTAAATCTCCGAGAAATAAAGGAATGTGTGGCACCAGTATTAAAAAGAACAAATGCTGGCTTGTCGAGTATAATAAGTGTACCTTCGACGAGCCCACCGTCCTCGGCGGTTCCTGCTTCATCTGCATGCAAAGCTTGAAGCTTGCCTTGTGATTTCTTGAAGACTTGAGGTTTCGCCGGTGTAGCTTGCTCCGATATAAGAGGACAGTTAGGGATATGGTGCTCTTTGCTTCCACAACGCAAACAGGCACCTAGCTTGCGCCAGCACTCCTCCATCTTGTGACCCGGACGGTCACAATAGTTGCACACGCCCTTGAATGGAACAACAAGGCCAGGCTTCTTGTCTTCATGCCTCGGCATCTTGCCCTTCCACAATCCAGATCCAGTCCATGAACCAGGCCCACTAACAGGCCTCTTCTTGCTATACCCGGGTTTGATATTCCCGGAACCCGTAGGTAGTTCCCTCTTGGTGCCTTTTCCACGGATTCTCTCCGTCATCTCAATAGTATCTTCTAGAACTTGAGCTTTTCTCACCATTTCAGAATATGTGGAGATTTCCATCGGTGCCAACTGATTGATATAATGTAGCTTCAGCCCATTGAGAAAACGCTTTGCCTTCATCTTCTCAGTGGAAATAAGGTGTGTAGCATAACGAGAAAGCCGTGAAAATTGAGCCTCATACTCTGCCACGGACAGACCTCGTTGTTTCAGAGCTGCGAACCCCGCCGCTTTCTTCTCTTGTACTCGGTCAGAAAAATACTTGCTGTTAAAGAATTCCTCGAACTCTTCCCACGTAACATGCTGATCACCGAGAGTCGCCTTGATAGAATCCCACCAAGTACGTGCATCGCGTTCCAGTTGGAATGTAGACAAAAGGACACGCTCTTGGCTGGTGCATTGCATAACTTCGAAGATTCTTCCCATCTCATCTAGCCAGTGCTCGGCTTCATCGGGATCGGTCGAGCCACCAAATCTAGGCGGATTCATCCCTCGGAAGTTCCGGTATAGATCACCGGTGCCATGATGTGCCGCTCTTGCTTGAGCCACTTGCTGTAAAGCCTGCGTAAGGCCTTGAACCGTACGCTGCAAGTTCCTCCATTCCGCACGGTCTGCTACCATTGCAATGGCCTACACGAGGAATAGATTACTAAGGTTCAATAAGATAGATAATATCACGATTAAGATACGAACTTAACCCAAGTTTCTACCCAATCTCACAAGGTCGGGTTCTTAGACTAAACAAGGTTAGGAGTTATCATAGGACCCTAAAACTTAGAAAACATAGAACTTAGGAAAACCTAGGAATGTGAAACCTAGGGCTCTGATACCAACTAAACTGTCACGCCCCGACGCGGAATATCGGGACGTACAGTTAGAAACTAGCTAGAAAGCAAATAAATATTCCAAACTAAACAATTACACAATGCTAAGGAAAGATACAACTCTATTGATCAAGATGATTCCAAATCATTACAATAACCAACACTGCTAATACACGATCAAACATGACTTCCAATCTGAATTCTAATGGGAATCGACGTTGAGTACTAACATTTTATTTTGCATTTGAGTCCTTTTATTTAATTTTATATCCTTGGAAAAGTATATGTGCAATTGTAAGGCTTTGTAAGCCAATGTGTCATTCCCTAGGATTGTGTGGGTTTCTATGTAATTTGCCAGTCCAGCAAGGGGCCCCCAGCCCTTTCCCATTGGTCCACCTAAGCTATGTGGGGCTGGTCAACCATCCTAGGTGGCTATCTAGAAGGTTTGAATGTCAATTGACCACATGGGAGACAAGTGGTGTAAAATGTCAAAGTTGGCCACCTACCTTATCTACCTAGTCAAAGGAGTGTCCCCTCCATATGTAATTTATTTATTTTTAATTTTTAATCACATGGGGGAAGAAAATGGCCTATTTCCCACGAAATTATCAGCCCCCCACCCCTTGCCATTTTCTATATAAGCATATGTATAGTGTCATTAGAGATTAATAAAGGAAAAAATTGGCATTTTGCCCCAAGAGAGCTCTTGGAGGGTGCACCCCTCTCCCCCTATCTCCTTGCTGTTCTTCCCCTTCCTCCAGAAATCTAGGGTAGGAGACCCTTTCTACCTCCCCCTCTCATCCTCTGAGTTCCCTTTCTGAAGCTGCCGCCGCCGCCGCCGCCGTCGCACCGCCGTCGCGCCGCCGCCACCGCCACCGGAGTTCTATCTCCATCAGGATAGAACCCCACCTCCGTGGTTCTATATTTTTATGCTGTTGTCTGATTGAGCTGAAATTTTGAGAGCTTGTTCCTCTCTTTGCTAGCTTTCCATCCATATATCTTATGCCTTATTCTGAGTTCGTTTGATATTTTTGCCGCAATTTCTAGTCAACTGTCAATCTGTCATTCTGCAGATCTACAGTACAGAGTCATCTTGTTCTATTTTTGTCACCACCGTATCTATTTTTAGAAAATCCCAAAAAATTACTGAGTCTTCCCCACGTATATCCCCTTCCACCATAATTGTCTTAGAGTCTACAAAAATCGTTTACCCCTCAGTCAAGGGTGTGTTTCAGGCAGATTGTTTGCTGCCCTGTGTGTCTGTCAGTCCGAGTCAGAAAAAAAATTCAGCTTGCAGAGATTTTAATTTTCAATCCGTGTGGTGGATGAAGCTGAAAAAATATTATATTGTAGATCTCTGAGTGCTCTTTCCATCGGTACCATCCACGCCTCGATCGGCCTCCAGATCTGAGCGTAGTGATTTTCTCCGCCGCAGCCCGCAGATCTGTTCTGTGTGCAGGTCCGAAAATTCAGTTCGGGGGAAAATCAAAAGTAAATATCAAAGATCAACTTCGGGTGCCGCCCCTTCAGGGAGTCGATCCGGGACATCCTGCCATCATCCCAGCCAAGCGGCGCCTCCAGAAGACATCAGGAAGGTGACGTTCCTTTGGAACGGATTGCTTGCTGTCCACCGAGTCAGTCACCGAGTTGGCGCAGTACCGAGTTGCAATAGTGCCGAGTCAGACCAGTAGGCCGAGTTCGTGCTGAGTTCGCCTCCAGATTGCTGCCCGTCAACCCAGGGTCGGTCCTCCCGGGCCCCACTGTAGCCCTTTACCTCCCTGCGTGGAGTGGGCAATAGAATTACTGTTGTAATTAAGTTTTTAACTGTTGTTAACTGGGAGTTGCCGTAACTGGTCGGGAACGTCTTCCCCACGTCCGGAGCGTGGAGGTAAACTCACTACCTCTCTCTTATCGCATTTTTCTCAATTCGTATACTTTTGAATGCCGTTGCGAGTGTAGGATTATTAGCCCGTTATCATTTCATCACCGCTGCGAGAGAGTGAGTTTGAGTGTTACCGTCCCGTGACTTGATCCGAGTCTACACGGAAAGCCGATACCCGTGACTCACGGCCGGTTTCTTAACCGTGCCCGGTCCCACGTTTCCCTCGCTAAGGGACAATTGCGAGCTCGTCTAGAGTCCAAGGATCTCATTCCTAATTCGAGTCGAGTCCGTGGCCCGTCCCTCATCACTCTGATACCAACTAAACTGTCACGCCCCGACGCGGAATATTGGGACGTACAGTTAGAAACTAGCTAGAAAGCAAATAAATATTCTAAACTAAATAATTACACAATGCTAAGGAAAGATACAACTCTATTGATCAAGATGATTTCAAATCATTACAATAACCAACACTGCTAATACACGATCAAACATGACTTCCAATCTGAATTCTAATACAATAACTGACTCCAAGAGTAACAAGTGCTAACACAACTCTAAGGAAATAACTAGAGGTAACCAACCATGCCAACTCGGTATCTACTACAAGTACACTCAAGAGATATCACTCCTGCCCTTCCCCATCGGTATGCGCATCGTCACCTGAATAGCCTGAAAAGGGGGGAAACAACAACTATGAGTTGACGCTCAGTAGGAAATAACATGCAAGTTTACGTGATTAACAAGTTAATTATATTTTCATATGCAATGCTAAGAAATGAAATAAATGACGATACAAATAAACAGCGAAATACAAAGATCTTGCAAGGTCAAGAAATATAATGATGACAAGAGATAACAAGATAACAAGTACAAGAATTTACAACAAGAGATAGTAATAAAGAATTGAGAATTGGCCAACAAGCAAGTATTTCAAACATCATTTCAAGCACGATCAAGTAACAAGAGTAACAAGAGATTTTTCATGTCATAGACGTAACAAGCTAGTCAAGTACTCGGTGCAATGTCTCACCATGTCATTAACATCCCATGGGCTCACTAACTTTCGGGTGCTCTCCCCAGGACCAGACCGGGCGCTTACGGTGCGTTGGCATCGATTTATTGGATACAAGATCCCACGATTGTCTAGACATTCAGTCAAGTTATATGGCCAATTTAATCAGAGGAATTACTGCCACAAGTATGAGATTTAAGGACTAACTTGTCCTTGGATTCACTAAAACAAAAACTCGGTTATACGGTCACTTTGGGCCGCATTACAAGAATTGGACCAAAACTTGGTCCACGGGGTCAAGAAAGAACGGCTGACAGTGTACCGTTCAAGTGTGTAAGCAATTCATTCTACTGGAGTAATAATGACTAAAACAGCAACTTAACAATCAATTTAATCCTAATTACCAAGTTAATATATCAAAGATTATCTATTATCATTTGCATTAAGATAATTTGCCAACAAGCTGATTCAAGATGATAAAGTAAAGAACAAGCTCGCACAGGAGTGAAATAGCATGCATTAACAGAAATTTAATTACACAATTAATCACTAATTATGTGGGTTTCTATTTAACCATTGTATGCATTGAAATGGAGATGATAAACGGCATGTTTTTACACTATGGTTGAATGCAAGGACCAATGTTAATTGAAATCAAAGGGGTACATGAATAGGTCATTAGATCCTCAAAAATATAGTTTTAAATTGGGCTAAGTTGAATGGGTCGATCCCCTAATGATCCGGATCGATCCTCGGGTCAAAAACATCTTTTACCGGGTCTTACAGCACGTGGGTCGACCCATTGGGTCGACCCCTGGAAATTTCCAGGCATGGGTCGACCCCTGGAGGTTCCAGGGAGCTGCCCTGGCATGGGTCGACCCATTGGGTCGACCCCTGCAGTGTGGGTCGACCCATGGGTCGACCCCTGGGTTTCCAGACAAGAACGGGCTTCCGGAAATCATGAAAAACTCCACGATTTGGGGTCTAAATGGGTTGGGATCTTAACCACATGGTCTAGGGTTCTTAATAGACATACTAGGGTCATAAAACAAGAGTTTTGAAACACGAATTTCAACAGAAATCAAATGAATCACAACCTATTCTATGATGAACACATGAAGACCTAGTTCTTGACATGCTTCTACTAAATCGTATGGTTCTCTCAATATATACAACGAAATTTGGGGCTTCTTATATCAAAAGAAAGCAAACTTAATGCTGATTCTAACCATGTATGATATGCCATATGTGGATCTAGATACCCAACTCAAAAACAGCCCAAAAATCATGCTTCTACTTGAAGAACATACCATAAATCAAGCCTAAACATGCTCTTACTTCGATCCAAAATTATCTAAACATGCTCAATGAAATTTAGGGCTTTCTACGCCAAATGAAAGCTAACAAGATGCTGATTACATTCATGTATATTAATTAGAGTTTGGATGTTAGATCCTACCTCAGTCGAAGAGCAATCGAAGAGAGAACTTAAAGCCCTAGACTGAAGAACGAATTGGATAGCACCTTAGAAAACCCGCGATCTCCTTGGATACCTAATGAAAATTGGGGATTTTACCACCATTGGAAAGATCTCGTCGATAAGAACAATTTGATATATTCATAAGCTGATTTTGGTTAAGGAAACCTACCTCAATTGAAGGATCAAAGAGGAGAGGAAGGAGGATGACGGTAGCCGACCCACCTCCACTAAACGACCAAGAACTTCCTATATCTGAATCCAATGCGAACACCACAGCCACCAAATGAAAGTAGACTCGTAGAGCTTCATTTTTATAGCTCATAGAGCTTCTGGAGACTTCGGGGCTGGGAGGAATCGACCACGCAAGTTAGGTGTTGGAAAACGGCGCCGCCAAGGTTGACCACTCCAAAACTCGGCCGCCACCATGTGTTAGGGTTAGGTTTAGGTTCGATTGATAGAGGGCTATTGATCCTTAGATCGTGGCCTTTCCTTTGCCACTGAAATGAGCTCATTTGGTTGAGTATTAAGCTCTAATTTGGTGTTTTAAGATGAGGTTTACTATTGCGTTCACTATTGGGTAGGTAAGTGTGGAAATCGGACTTAATCCACTGATTAGGCCTAGTTAATGATTTTATTAGACTTAGTCGAAGAAGACAAAATTGTTAAACAAAATGGATTAAACAATAATATGATTTTTATGGATTTTTATAAAATAGTTGAAAAGTGACTTATACTATTTATTAAAGAATTAATCTAATTAATTACGAATAAATTCTCATTAATTCAAATAATTCCAAATAATTCCAAATAATTTCAAATAATTATAATTAAATTTTCAAAATAATTTAGGGTATTACATGAACATAAATCATAAGCTAGCATGGATAGAACATGTATTAGCGGCTTCACGCTCTAGGCGACTGCACCTACGGGTGGCTTCATGTCGGTTTCCCTCCGAAATATCTAATCCAAGTAGCCCTTTTCTCTAGTAGCCTTATCCACCAGGTCACCGTTTCCTTTACACATTCAAGTCAGATTTTCAAGGATGGAGCATGGCTCAACTGGGTATTTAAGTCTCGAATTCTTAGGTTAATCATGATAGGGATTTAATCTTTTTGTCGAGATGGATCTAATCTCATAAAATTGGGTTAAACATAAGATTGGTCATAATCAAGCCCTATATGCTTGCTTAGTTCATTACCCTTAAGTGGCTTCACATGCAAACTCGTATGTCTAGTGACTTACTCATAGTGCCTTAGCTTGTTCATACATGAATTTTTTCTTAAACATGGCCATCTTTACCTTGCTCGTGCTCTTACATACTTTAGCATGCATAGAGAATCGCAAGAAGACACAAGGGTATCAAAACATGATCTTAGTCTCGGTCATAGCTTTCTTATGCTTGATCCTTAGTTGGGAATGTAGAACATAGATTGGATGAAACTAGGCTTAGGGTTTCATACATGACTCGTGCTTAGAAATTCTACCTCAAGGAGAAGTTTATCGCTCTGAGTCTTCGATCCTTCTCCTCCCAGCAACTAGTCCACTTCCTTGCCTTGCCTTGAGGATAACATGTTGGACGACCACAGAACCGATCTTAGATGGCCCTAGGCTATACTAAAGAGAATAAGTTGGATCATGGTCTAAGGGGCTCGTAGAAGACTTATCAAACTGCAAGATAGCAAGAACTCCCAAGGACACTCAGGAGAAGCAAAGGAAGCCAAGGATGCTCCGAAATGTCAATGCTTAGGAAGCTAAAGGAACTGACAAAGGTAAAAGGAGTAGTAGGGAAAGGATAGAGAAAGAGGCGTCTATATAGCACTCTCACTCCCATGCTACTACCTGCTCCTCCGGTTGCTAGACACGTGTCGTTCCCTCACTCTCATCTGAAACATCTTTTACATGCAAAGGTCAGAAGATGTCATACCACTCCCATATCTTCTGACTTTCTCCATGTCTTGACACCCACCAACTGTTCGGTCATGGCACTTAGATCCACAGGAAAATCTGGCACAATATAATTCTTGCATCATTCAAATTCATGATTCCTATTCCTTATATCCATTATTTTAAATCCTCCATCGTCTACCTCGGCTGCGTCTATTGCTAACATCCATCTTTTCATATCATCCAATATTCATCGCCTATGTTTCCATCATCTATCTTCTATTCATCTATGTTTTTAGCATCTATCTTCTCATTATCTATCTTTTTATCGTCCACCTTTCTATCATCTATCTTTTTCCAGTGTCTATGTCTCTATATTCCATCTTTCCAATCATCTATCTTGTTATCGTCTACCTTTCCTACCCTCTATCTTTTATCATCTCTCCCTCTTCGTCCATGTTCTATCGTCCATGCTTCTATCATCTACCCCTTTCTATCGTCCACCTTTCTATTGTCTGCTCAGTTCGTCTCTACTTCTACTTTCTTTGCTCTAGCTACTCTGTCTATGTGTTTTGGATCCTGTCTAGGGGTTTGTAGAGGGAGATCTGATACATGTCATTATGAGTAAATATATCTTAGATCTTTTATCATAAAATTCAATTATTTTAAAACTTTAAGAATTTGGCATGTTATCGGGGTTCCCTCTCCATCACTCTCTCTCTTTGCTCTCTCTCTCTCTTCTCAGCATCTCTTGTGGGGGGATTGCCACCACTGGGAGAGGGGGTTTTTCCCTCCTATGCCCGCCCTCTCTACATTCTCTGTCTCTTTGTGAGATGATAGTATTATGGTATTTCTCTCTCCCCTAGTTGGGCTAGATCATGATTAACTTAGTCTAACTAGAATTTACCTCACGGTGAGATTTGATAGAGACATTTTCATATAACAGAGAAGATTTTAGGGGCTTTTGCCTAAATAGATGGACTAAAGAGAGTTTTTCATAGTTTTGAAAGAATTTAGAGACTTAAAACTAAAAATCCCTATGACTCGATTTGTTTGTCGAATATGTTAATGAAATCCTGTAACAGAAGTTAAATTATTTCAAAGAATCAATAATTTTATTTTGATCGAGACAGATCATAATTGGGGTTATCTTATTCCATTTTTTCTCTCAAATAACTTAATCGGCCCTTAACTCGGATACTAACTCTTAACTTGAATATCAGTTATAATAGAGATCCACACAATCAATTCGATTAAGATGGGTAACGGTGAGATATCTGGGTTAATCTGACCATATTATGCAAAAACTCTGCGGCCAATGTGAAAACATAATAATATTTTGTAAGGAATGACACAATGTTATTTCGCACCTGCAATTTTAACGTACATCAATAACTAAATCTAAGTTATATATAGTGCATTTGTGTGTGCATTTTAATTAGTTTTAATTTATATGTGCATATTAGTGACATCAACTTTGTAATTATTTTATAACATTTTCCCTAACTCAACGAACACGTGCCTGTCACGTGACGGAAAAGGCCGTGGTTTCGGTTTCTCCGACAAACCCCCCCGCCTTCTCCTTCGCGACCTGGACGATTCGGAGGACATCACCAGGCTCACCGCCTCCACCACTGCAGAAGTGGAAGGAAGCAGGTGGAGTAGAGATAGAGATAGAAAGAGAGAGAGATGTGGAGATCGAAAGCGTCCGCCTTGCTTCTTCGCTACTCGCCCCCGGGGCGCCTCGCCCGCCAAATCCCGGCCTCCCTCAAAACCCTAAACCCGCCTCCGTCGCCGCCGCGCAATGCCTCCAGATGTTGCTCTCCCGCTGAGGTCCATCTCTGTCACTGTCGCTTCTTCTCCATTGATCCAGCTGCTGCTGGTGGCGTCCTAGCCACTGGGGAGGCTTCCTCTGGCGGAGATGACCACCCTGTCGAGGAAGAACCCGCTGTTATCTCCGTGGAATCGGTTCCCTCGTTGGGCTCTGATGAAAAATCCTGCGACATTTCACAAGAATCGGAACTCTGGGCGTCGACATTCCGGGAGGAAGCAGAGAAAGATGATGTCTTTGGCGAAAGTCAGGATTCTATAGTGGAAGAAGGCGGCGGCGGTGATAATTCCTGGGAAAACTTAGTGTCTGAAGGGTCGGTGGAAGAAGCTGCAGCAGAAGTTTTGAATATCGATGTTGAGAAACTTGAGAATCTTCTATCGTTTCTGCAGAGCATTGTAGAGGAACCGCTGGAATCAACGCTGGACAAGATGGGTCTGACCTTGAGCGAGGAGTTTGTTGCCAGGGTGCTTCAGACACCGCTTATCTTAGCTGACAAACTGATCGGGTTCTTCAGGTGGGCTTCAAAGAAATCCGAGTTTGTTGTGACGTCAAGTGTCCTTGATCTCCTTGTTCGAGCAATTTCTGGTTCTGCAGAGTGCAGCAAGAATGAGGCCTATATGCTATGGGACTTGATTAAAGAGATTGGTGAGTCGGAGAAGGAATTACTTACCATTGAGATTCTCAACCAGCTGATATCGTTGTTCTGCAAATTGGAGAAGGCCAAGGCTGGTTTCGAGGTTTTCAATCGGTTAGAGGAATTTGGATGTAGGCCTAATGCAGAGTCTTATTATTTGACTATTCAAGCTCTCAGCAAAAGGTCAAAGTTTGACCCAGCATGGTCTGTTTGCGAGAAGATGCTTGCTTCGGGAGAATTGCCAGATGGTGAAAAAATTGGCAAAGTTATTACCATCTTTTGCAAGGGAAAGAGAGTGAAGGATGCACATTTTGTTTATGTGAATGCAAAGGAGAACGACAAACGCCCACCTCATCCTTGTGTGGACTTCCTTGTGTGTGGCCTCTCAAGAAATGATGACACTGTTCACATCGCCTTGGAGTTACTGGAGGACTATTCAGAAGAGTCACGCAAATATGCTATTAGGCCCTTCACCTCCGTGATTACTGGTCTATGTAGGATTAAGGATGTGGAAGGGGCTAAGAAACTATTGTACAAAATGATTGATTCTGGGCCACACCCAGGGAATGCTGTTTTTAATCATGTTATCAGCTGCCTATCCAAGGCTGGTGAAATGGAGGATGCAATAGCTCTAATGAAAGAAATGGAAAATAGGGGACTGAGACCTGATATATATACATACAGTGTTGTTATGAGTGGTTTTGCAAAAGGCGGTCTCATGGATGAGGCTCGTAAGATATTTAATGAAGCTAAAAAAAGATATCCCAAGTTGATCTCCACCACATACCACATACTTATTCGTGGCTATTGCAAGATTGAGGAGTTTGAGACTGCCCTTGAATGCATGAGAGAGATGAAGAATGATGGGATACAACCAAATACTGATGAGTATAATAAGATGGTACAATCCTTGTGCCTCAAGGCTCTGGATTGGCGTACTGCAGAAAAGCTTTTGGAGGAAATGAAAGAGAGTGGATTACATCTAAAGGGTATCACCTCTAGTCTTATAGCAGCTGTCAAGGAATTGGAAGAGGATGAACTGAAGAATGTGGTGGCTATGGAAGCATAGTTCATTAGGTACAAGCTATTAGATTAAAGAAGGTCAGTGCACATGTTGTGATCTTGTGGCATTTTTTCTCCTTCTTTTCTGTTCCTCTTTCAATATGTCAATGGGAAAATCAGCTCGTGACGTGACTGTGCTTGTAGTCCAATGGCATTTTTCTCTTCTCTTTCGTCTTTGCTTGTATTACTTTCAGATTATCAATAAGGGTTTCTTGCATTTTCTTTCTTAGACTGATGGTACCCTTTTATGTGGTATAACCAATTTAACTTTGACATCAGTTCTCTGTTTAATTTAATGGATACTATCTTAATGAATCTAGGTAAAGGCTGTTCATTTGATGTGAAATAATCCCTGATGTTAAGACATAATGTCTTATACCTCTAATTAGATGTCATCACATGACATTTGTGATAATCAGTTAATTCCTGGAGGAGCATCTGCACCCTACATGATGCTTTCAATGCTAGATAAGATAGTCCTTTCCCCATCTTTCGCTTCATATTTTTCTGAAAGTTGAAGGAAACTGTATACGATCCAAGGAACTATGTTTACGTTTGGAATTCTTCTACTCATCTTCCACAACTTCCACATCCATTTCTTTGATTTTTTATAGGGGTTTGCAATTCTTCTATTCAACGTCCAAATCAATTTCTTTTATTTTATGTAAACTTTAGTTCCCTATTTTTGCGAAGACAGGCAATCAATCATTACTATCCATTCTGAAGGGGCTTCCTCACTTAAAACAATGAATGGACAATTTCTAACAGCTTTAATAACCATTCTGGCAAACACTTTGGGACGGTCTTTCAGGAAACAATTCGGTCATTCTCATAAAAATGGGAACATGCAGTGAGACTCTTATCATACTTAGAAGGCCTTCCAGTGGAAATCTGTGCAGAAGTCTATTCTTTTGGTGGGATTTCATCCTTCCTCTTCATGTGATAGAATTTCTTGCCATGAAGTTTCAATCTATACCAGGGTTCCATATCCCCTAACTTTTATCTGTTGTAAAGTTTGTCCGTGGTGACCATGAACCATTCCTTCTACTGTAGACATGAACAATTGAAAGTAGATCAATTTTTATTATCCCCATCTGAGTAGACTTGCATTTTGACATACATATGCATGCCCCTGTGTTCCTCTGTATTTGTCATATATACTCCTGCAGTCCTCTGTATTTGTCAAATTTCAATCTATACAAGGGTTTCATATCCCCTAACTTTGGTCTGTTGTAAAGTTTGTCCATGGTGACCATGAACCATTCCTCCTACTCTAGACATGAACAATTGGAAGTAGATCCTCTTTTTTTAATACCCCTCTGAGTAGTCATGCATTTTCACATACATACATATGCCCCTGTGGTCCTCTGTATTTGTCATATATGCCACTGCAGTCCTCTGTATTTGTTGTTTATGCCCAGAGAGAGACTTGGCAACCTCATGGGGGAAACTGGAGTGGGAGTGGACTGGAAATCCTTCCAGCACCCCTGAAAAAGGATTGGTAGGTTCAACAACCACCCCCTGCTCAGTGTGTGTGTGTGTGTAGGGGGTGGGGGTGGAGTGGGGTGGGGTTGAGGGGGAGGGAGAGGAAGGGTGCAGAGAGGGTGAGGGTTGGGGGTTCAACCATGGGTAACTCCTTGCCCGTGCTGCAGCAACCATTGTGCATCATGAAGGATGCTGCAGCGTAGGATAGAGAGGATGGCTACAAAGCTGTGGATGGGCCAGTTCATCTCCTCATTTTCCTCTCTTACATCCTCACCACCCCCTCCATGGTCCCCAACAAACATGATCTTTGATGCTGACCTCTACACCTTTGTTTTGTTCATCCATTGGGGGAGAGCAATGGGGATGGTGGGTTCAGAATGTTTACTTTTCTGAAACCAGGTTTTAAAGGTAACTTTCCGAATCACTGAATGTTGCTAAGGTATATTCTTTAGGGATGAGGTGGTAGTTAACCACAAATGGTTTAACTGCAGCTTTTCTAAGGCATCACTTGGAACTCCACTCCCGCGCGCGCCACCCCCCTATGAAATATCTTTGAAATGGATTCCAATCATTAGAATCAATGACAAATCAGAAGTTTTACCGAATGAATTTGATGCTTCTTGGTTCTCTAAGAATCCAAAACTTGCTTGATTTTGAAAAGGATTAGAGAGTCACAAAATAGGGTAAAGGAGGATGTCTTCTCCAAAGCTTGTGGGAGTAACTTTTGAAAAAGGTATCGAGATTCTAACCACCAACAAGGTGCCCATCTCCAACGCCTGCTGCGAACAGCACAGCCCTTGTCCGCCATGGCCGGAACTACTTAGATGCTCTGCGCAATGTTCCTCAACACAGACCACAGGGGTTGGGAGGCAACGACTGCGTGGAGGCCGATTTCTTTCTGTCGGAGGTAGTGGAGGGGAGATTGGGCTGGGTGAGGAGATGCCTTAAGGTGGAGGGGATGGAAGGGGTCGCCGATGTGGGGAGGGTGAAGAGGCTCTTGGACGGTGGGTCAGGCTCTGGGGATGCCTAGGAGGTGTGGAGGGTTGGAAGGAAAGGGTTCTTAGTTGTGGCCAGGAGTGAGGGGGCAGCGTTGGCTTGGGCGATGTTGGGTGTTGCAGTGGCGGAGGGACTCTACTCAGATTGAAGCCCTGGTAATTGCAGATGGGAACCTTCCTGAACCCTAGGGGTTGCAGGCTCAGGATCCACCTCCTGGGGCTCCACTCATCCTCTGCGATGAGACGGGGATCGCCTCTCTGGTCCGGAAGTTCGGGTGCCTGGAGCAGGGGTCAGTCGGCTTCGCAGAGGGGGGTTCTCTTACGGCCCTGGAGGCCGTTGTATGGGCTTCTGGCCCGCAGGCTGTGTCCACAGTCGTCACTACTGAGATCGTCGGAGCCCTTTTTCCGGTTCAGGTTCATGTGCTGTCGGAGCAGGGGAACATGGGGGCGCCGCGGTTTCTAGTGACGGCTTGCGAAGGTTTGTGGATAGGGCAACAAATGTCCCGTTGAGAGGTGGAAGATGACAGGGGCCAGGGGGTGCGTGGAGGCTCCCTGGCCGTTCATTCAAATGTCAAAATGGCTACGATGGGCGGCAACGGTAATGGGCCGACTGGGCCCAGTAGTGGTGGATCGATGCCCTTCGACGATGGACCGGTTGTTGGGCTGGGTGTAGAGGTCGGGTCGTCCTCGGCTATGGGCACCCCGGTCTGGGGTAAGAAATCAGTCGCTTCGTGTCTAGTCGGGTCTTGGTCCGGGTCGAGCGAGACTCGTGACCTACCCTCTCCTCGTGGGGTTGTCGGGCCTATGCGACCCGGTGTTGGCCGTACTTACCCTATAGGGCAGCCCACTTCCGCCCGTTTGTTGTTGCCTGTCCCGACAGCTTGTGGGGCGGCAGTGGTCGGACACCTGCGGCCGCCACCTCCCCTGCAGTGATTCGGCTTGCAATCTTGGCAGCAATGGTGACTATTGTAGGTCATTCCCTCCCGGTGCTATCTCTGTCGAGTCTCGCTGTCATCGGGGAGGCCTATGGCGGGCTTGCCTTTGGTGCTGACGCGGGGGAGGGGTCTTCCGACTCTTGCCAGCTTGCCCTCGGAGGTACAACAACAGCAGAAAAGGTGGAGTTGGAGGTTGGTGTTCGGGAAGTGCAGGGCCGGTCAAGACCATCTCTTCGGAATACTACTATAATTAAAATAGAAGAAATGACGATGTCGAGTGAATTCCCTCACCATTTGTCCTGCGGTTGCATTAACACACATTAGTAAAGTTTCATCAATAATCAAGAATTCAAAGGGGAATAACATGCCATTCATAGATATAGGGGGCTAGGTATATGGCCTTCTGGTGGGGCATGGGAGGTTGGAATTAAGAGATAGAAATCATCCTTGGCTTTATAACGGGCCTAATGGGCCTAATTTAAACTCTACGGGGATGGTCAAAATTGAGCGTCTGCAAGGCGAAGAAACAGGATGCTTGGCTTGGCTTCTGAGGTTGTAAGGACGTCCTCGGAAGTGATCATCCCCAATGATGGGGACCCGTGCCAACTTCACCTATCACATCAGTTTGACTCTACTGAGGTGTTTGGTTGAAAAAACAAGAAAAGGAAAGGGATCTACCCGTGTTCCAAAGCCACTGTCCGTTTGGACCCACTGACATATTTTGGACGTTTGTCCAATTAGTGGGATTTGAAGTAATGGTTCGAATAGGGAAAATCCACCTGTGTGCCATAGCCATAGTTTGGTTGGACTTACTGACATATTTTGGACGTTTGTCCAATCAGGGGGATATGGGTTAATTTCATGGAGCGGCCCTCGCTAACGAATTGTCTTTGCTTGCCAAATGGCATGCTCAGGAAGAAATTTTTTGGTGTCAAAAGTCTCGGATTAAATGGCTGCAGGAGGGGGAAAAGAACACAGTTCTTCCATGCCTATGTTGTGTCTCGCCGGCGTCGTTTGGTTATTTCACAATTGCGGGATGACATCAGTAATATTGTGGATAATGAACCATCTATCCAAAATCTTATTATTCAACACTTTCAGCGGTCTTTTTCTTCTAAGGATCACTCCATTTCCCCCATGATTATGGCGAATATTCCTACTATTATTCAGGACGAACAAAGCATCTCTATTTGTGCTGTTCCTTCTGCAGAAATTAAGGAGGCGGTTTTCTCTCTTTCTCCTAACAAAGTAACAATGCACCTGGGTCGGATGGCTTCTCAGGTCAAGTTTATCAATCTTACTAGTCTTTTATTTCTGTTGACATCATTGTTGTAGTCCAGGGCTATTTCTGCTGGCATTCTCTCCTGCGTATGCTCATGCTTTCTATTATTGCGCTCATCCCTAAGGTGGACCCACCTGTTTCTTGCGCAGATTTTCGGCCCATCAGCTTGTGTAATTTTGCTTACAATATTATTTCCCTCATCAACAATGATCGTTTTTCTCTGCTGCTACCCCTGTTTATTTCAAAGGAGCAAGGTGCATTTGTCAAAGGTCGCCTTATCGTTAAGAATATTGCTCTAGCCCAGGAGCTTATTCAGGAGATTGGCAAGAAAATTAGGGGGCATAATATTATATTCAAGCTGGATATGGCCAAGGCCTACGATTGAATGGAGTGGGATTTTATCTTTGTTGTTCTTCGTGGTTTTGGTTTCTCTCTGTTGTTACCTCTCCTGCTTTCAAATTGCTGGTTTTCTATTCTTGTTAATGGCTCTATCTCTGGATATTTCAAATCCACTTGTGGTCTTAGGCAAGGAGACCCGCTCATGGTTGGCAGTTTCGGCCGAAACCGATACGTTTCGGCCGAAACGTATCGGTTTCGGACCTAACTGATCCGAAACCAACCGGCCGAAACCGAAAGTCAACTGCAGGGCAAAAAAATAATATTGTATTTGATTTCGGGCCGAAATTGAAACCGAAACCGAAAGCTAAAACAGAAACTGCCATCCTTGGACCCGCTGGCCCCAACTTTATTTATCATTGCTGAAGAGGCTCTCAGTCACGGCCCTCGGGCCTTATTTGCCTCAAATAAGGCAAAATGCTACAAAGTGCCCCGCTCATGCCCGCCTGTGACCCATCTACTATTGTATGTTGATGATACTTTGATATTTTCCAATGGCGACAAGTTCACTATTAGAAACTTAATGGCTTTCATCAAGCAGTATGAGTGTTCTTCGGGGCAGCAGGTTAATATTGCTAAGAGTTGCTTCCTGGCTAACCGTAAGCTCGCTCTCCGTGCTCAGCTCCGTATCTCCTCCCAGACTGGCTTTTCTAAAAAGGAGCTCCCTCATAAATACCTAGGTATTCAATTATTTGCGGGTAGGACAAAGAGATGTTTTTCTCACATCTTATTGCCAGGATTCACCAGCGGTTGCAATCGTGGAAAGCTTGATATCTGTCCATGGGAGGCCGCCTTGTGCTTATTAAGCATGTCCTCACCTCCATCCCCATATATTCTTTGTCTGCTGTCAGTATTCCCTCATCTATCATTCAGGAGATTAATAGTCTGATGGCTAACTTCCTTTGGGGAGCTTATGAAGTGCGACCTAAACGGCATTGGATTTCGTGGGACAAGGTCTGCAAACCAGCAAACTAGGGCGGTCTTGGGGTCGTCTCTCTTTCGTCCATGCAGCGGTCTCTGCGCCTCAAGCTTCTATGGGCCGGCCTGCAATCAGATTCTCTCTGGGCTGGTTATTTCAGAGCCAAGTATCTTTCAAATAGCCATTTTTCTTATGCTACTTTTCACAACTCTAATGGCTTTAGCAGGCGAGCTTGGCGTTCTGCAGCTGATCATCTTGCGGCTCATTCCTTCTTCATGGTTGGTCGAGGCGATGTTTCTTCTTGGGCGAACCGATGGGCAGGAGACAAGGCTCTTCATTCTTTCTTGTCCCCTCAGATCTGGTCCTCCTTATAGGACACACTCGTTCCCATCTCTCAGGTCTTTGGCTCGCCGCAACACCCCATTGGAGATTATTCCATGATTATGTGCCTTCTGAAGTTAAGAACATTGTGGAGGGCCTATATTTGCGTGACGCTCCAGATAAACTCATATGGATGCCCGCCCCTAATGGTATTCTTTCTACTCAGTCTGCATGCTCTTCTTTTCACAATGCTGTTGATCCTGGGAGCTTATGGCATTACATCTGGGCATCGCACATTCTTGTGAAGCAAATCTTTCCTTGGAGATTATTACATAACTGCGTTGCCACGGATGACTTGATTCAACGAGCGGGTGTTCTCGTTTGTTCCAAATGCCACTATTGCCCGGACGAAGACAGTGAGATGGCGATACATCAATGTTTTTAGAGTCACACCTCTCGAGCTGTTTGGGCTTCGTTCGGAAGCCTCTTATATCATGCCCAACCACTAACTCTGTCCTGCACCTCACATGTTGTTGATGTACTCCTTTCCTTCCAGGGCGGTTCTGCTAATGTCTGCAGATTTCTCTTCATGTGTATTTTGTGGGAGATCTGGATCAACATAAATCAAGCTCGATTTGATGGGAGAAGTATGTCTGCTCAGACCATTACTCGCAACATCTTGCAGCTTGTGCATCATCTGCACCCCTCCACGCCTAGCAAGCGCTGCCAGCTCCAAGCTAGCCAAATCAAAGTTCCGTCTGATTGGGGCATCCAAATTCCCATGGGTACGGTTCGATCCCCCATCGTGGCAAACAAACCCTGGTCAGTTCAGATGTTGCATAGAAACCCTGAACTTTGCAGAGATTGCATAAAGCTCCTGCTCTGCACCAAAATTTCCAAAATACCTTTATCCCGGGTCGCTTCTCCTGCACGACTCAGTGAAGCGGGACCATGCTGTTTCCCTGAAGCGGTGTGCGCTCTCCTAAACTTTGTTTAAGGTTGACTAGGAATTGTTAAATCCAAGAATCTTGATGCTCAGGAAAATTATCGGAATACTCCTACTGGCGGGAAATTGCAAATGAACCTTGGAAAGCGAAGAAATCGCAGATAAGCCCAAGGAAATCTTGAAATTGCAAATAAACCCTAGAAAGTCAAGAAATGGTAGATAATCACAGCAAAATCTTGAAATTGCAAATAAATCTTGGACAGTAAAAAATGATAGGAATGCCCATGAAATCTAGAAAAATCGTAAATATATCACATGAAGTCAACAAGTGACAGAAATGTCTAGAAATATCAAGAAATGATAGAAATGTCTTGAAAAGTCAATAATGACCGAAAGATCCAAGGAAATCAGAAAAATTACAGAAATACCCTGAAAAGTCAAGAAATGACAGAGAAGTCCAATAAAGTTGGAAAACTGTAATTGTGTCCCAAAATGTCAAGAAATGACATAAATACTCCTGAATGTCAAGAAAAGACGAAAATATCTCGGAATGTCAATAAATGACAGAAATATCCCAGAATGTCAAGGAAGGATAGAAATATCTTGGAGAGTCAAAAAGTGACAGAAGCACTCTGGACAGTCAAAAAATGACAATGATGTACAAGGAATAAAGAAATTACAAATATATCCTAGAAAGTCAAGAAATGTCAGATAAATTTAGGAGAACTAAAAAATTGTAGAAATATCTAGAAAATGTCAAAAGTTGCAAAGGTACCCAAAAAGGGTCAACAGTTGCAAACATATCTAAGAAGGGTCAAAAACTGCAGAAATACTTCAGAGGAGTCGGAAACTGCAGATATATCCAAGAAGGGTCAGAAATTACAAAGATATCCAAGAAGGGTCAAGGATTACAGAAATACCCAAAAAAGGGTTTGACCCCGATAAAATTCAAATCTAATGGTAAGATCTTGAGCAAGAGCAAATTCAACGGTTTGATCGTGGCTAAGAGCAAATCCAGCCATCTAATTGAGGACAAATAAATTCAACAGTCCGCTCATGACTAGAAATAACTTCAACAGTCTGATTATAAATTGAAGTCAATTCAATGGTCTGATCGTCTTAGAAGCAAATATAGAGATCCAAGTGTAAGCCGAAGCTCATCCAATGATCGGCATGTGACCAGATATAAACTCAAAGACCCGATTACATAATTGGGACCAAATGTAAAGGTCTCAAAAGACTGATTGTAATCCAAATTACATATATTCAAAAATATGAAAGTCTTCAAATTTCTTACAAGAGTATGCATCTCTAATGGGCGATCATCAAGATCATACCCATTAGACAAAACCCACGATATCACAACAGATATTGTAGAGGTCAAAAAGATATCTTTGACAATTAATCAATAGTATTCAGACTTTATGACGATATAAATAAACACTGATTGCGATCGGTGGACAAATGTCCAGTGCCCGAACTCTAAATTGTCCGATAAATCCAAGTCACGGAATTAAAAATATCCATGCTATTTAAATAGTTAATAAATGTGCATTTATGTTCACAAATGAATATTATTTTAAATTTTTTCCGTGTTATACATTCATCTGTATTAAAGAGACTATTTACCAAGGTGATATCCAGATTTGGAGGATACCTTCCTGCAATGGCTGCTGATTTGGGCATGGAGAAGAATGGAACCACCATCGGGGGACTTACCTGTTAGGCTGTGTTTGGAATAGTGGTTCTTTGCCAAGTTATGCCAAGGCTAAAATTTGCTAGTTTTATTTATTTATTTAATTTTGGAGAGTTGTTCCTTGCAGAAGGGTCAAGGGTGACTCAATTCCAGGGGATATGCAACATTGCTGGATGCAGCCTTCTGCCATCCTTTTGTAATTACTAAAAGTCAGCTGATAGAGGCATTGTTTACATGCTTATATTGCATTTTACTTGGTAATTATGTTGTTCACAGATCTTGACTCATTGATTGGATGTTCTTTTAATTCCATAACCTATTCACTAAGTATCTGCTGGAGGGTTATTCTGAAACCCCATTTGAAATGGTAAAGATTACTAAGCTGATCTGACTTGTTTTCAATCCAAGGGAATGTTGTATGGTGTTGTTGCATATCAATGCATATGGTTGACTTCATATCGTCTGGTTGTCACCCAGAGGTGATACAAGGACAATATTACTTCCCACTGTGGGATACTTGCACACGGCATAATTGCTTGAATGAGACAGGATATTAGCAGGGGCAGAAAATCTTCTACTTAGGGGAAATGCTTGGGTAATGCTTGAATTTGAACTCTCATACGATGAGTTGTTTAGAAATGTTAACCTGTTCCGCTTGTCCATGCAGCAGGACAAGAACTAAGCTTAATTCAACTTGACTATTTGTTAGAAATGCTAAGCTGTTCCACTTTCCTGCTTTGAATATCTTTGTCCTTCCCTCTGTTCTTTCACCTATTAATGTTCCTCTACAAATGTCTAGCTTTAGTGCGGATTGTTTTCGAAATGTTAACCTGTTGTTTTTCTCCCATCTGATATCTTTTACATTCCCTCCACACCTATGAAAATTCCTCCACAGATCCCCCATGACACTGTCCCCTCAAGAAGCCAGCCAGGCTTTCACCCAGCTTGCAAGCCTTGGGATGGGTTGCATAGATAAATTAAAATCAAGACCCCATTAAGTTGAGGGACGAGAGGGAAAACGAGGTATATCTTCTGCACATGGTCAGAACTTTTCACCATCAGTCTCCCTTCTTCCAAGTAATAAATTGCTGTCTTGATGGTTACTTTGTTATTTTTTATGTTCAACATTACATTGAAACTACTGCCATTCCATCTTACATTTATTTGGATTTCTTGCAGGTGGTTTAATTTCTTCATTATTTTTGCAATTTTGGTTATCACCTTTATTTTCCTCCCTAAGTTGTTTAGCTTTAATTCCTTAGCCTATGCCCTTATGCCCTCTTCTATCTATGAGCAAGAATCTTAAAGATCATGTGAGCCTGAAAAACTTACTTTCATCTATTTGAGCTTGAGACTTTCCAAAAAAAATAATCTATTTGAGCTTGAGGGCCTATTGTTACTATGGTTGTTGTGCGACTAAGACAAAAGCAAGAAAAATTGATTTGCCTCTGGGATGAGACATAAATTTCATAATCTTTGACTTGAATAGCTATATCCAATTTACCTATCTTCTTCCTACCTTAACAGGTTTTATTTTTATTTCTTTTTTGCCATTGCAGATATTACGGGATCTGACAACCCTATTTCACTCCTTGTGTAGTGGTTTCTGCCAAAGCTTGGGGATAATAAGCAAGGAAGGATACAATGTGGTAACACATTAGTGTTACCACATTATTGACCTTTTCTATATCTTGGATAGTATGCTGCGGTCTATTTCCTTCACATGTGAAATGATTGTGAATCCCTTATGGACACTTTCTTTGATGCTCACAAATGCATGCCTGAATCGGGCAAAACAATTGGGATGCACACCCAATTTATGTCACAGAACTTTTATCCCATCATTATACAAGTTGCATGGATGACCTTTTCTATATCTTGGATGGTATGCTGTGGTCTATTTCCTTCACATGTGAAATGGTTGTGAATAGCTTATGGACACTTTCTTTGATGCTCACAAATGCTTGCCTACATCGGGCAAAACAATTGGGATGCACACCCAATTTATGTCACAGAACTTTTATCCCATCATTATATGAATCTCTGATGTATTAGCAGAAATTGTGCATGTAGTTATGAATTAGTTATTGATTGTTCAGTGAAACATTTGGAATCATCCAAGCACATCTGTAGATTTGGAGTGGTGATTTGGCCGTTGTTTCAGTCACTTTTCATTGGAATGGTCATTTAGCCTTAGGGAGCCCAGATATTAGCTTTATGGAGTAGGTGGCTTGACAACTGCTGAAGGAGGTAATTCTTGAAAGTGCGCCCCCCCCCCCCCCCCACCAAAAAAAAAAAGAAAAAAGAAAAAAAAGAACGTGTTTCTATCCTGCTCGCGAACTCCAGAAGAGAAACGTATAATCTTGATAGCAAATATGCCCCCAAAAGCTAGGTTGTTTGGATCGCTAAAAGATAGTGAAATCATAATGATCCAGTCTTTGATTTCAAGCTAATTTATACATTAACATCTTCCTATAAAATTAAACTAAATTGGTTGCAATTCAGCCTTTTGGTTTCATTTTTAGGCCTGTCAACGGATTCGGATAATATCCGAATCCGCTTCGAATTCGTATTAACGGATAATATTCAAATTCGTATTCGTTTTTTTAAATACGGATGATATCCGAATTCGAATCAGAACGAATACAGATATTATAATATTCGCTTTGAAAAATATCTGTTCGTAATATTATATATCATATAATACATATTTTTAAATAATACATTATAAAATAAATAATATTATAGAGAAATTTAGATATTTTATAATTGTATTTTAATTTAGAGTTTATTATATATATTTTGACATTTTATAGTTATATTTTATATACTTTTAATATTTTATAATTATATTTATATATTTTTAAATTTGAATCGGATAATTCAAATTTTAAAACGGAACGGATACGGATAGTCATATATTCGCTTCGTATCCGCTCTGTTGATAGGCTTATTCATTTCTCTACATTTAACGTTATGCAAACTATTGTTTTTAGAAAGCGGATAGTTCCGCTGCTTGTATAATTATATTAAATGAAAAAGAGGACGTATAAGGATATATACTCCAAGAGCTTTCCTAATTGTATTAAATGAAAAAGAGGAGGTACAAGGATATATACTCCAAGAGCTTTCAAAAAGATATCCTGTACAAAAGATCACACCAAGATGGTGTGGGACATTCTAAGCTCCAATAAAATAAAAAGAGAGGAGTCGAGGTCATTGATATTAGAAAGTAATTTTGCCCGGTTCCTCGTCGCAGTACAAATAAAACAAATAAGAGAGTACTCAACTCTAGTCTCCCTCTTAAAAATTTGGTTGTTCCTATATTGAGAAGATCTTATATCTTGGAACAGGCAACAGAGATTTCAGCGGTTTACATCAATCAATACAATCTCTTAGTGTGAACAAGTGAATTCAACCTAGGTACAGGCATTCCACATTTTTTATGGGCATATATGGTGAAGCCTTTCATGAGATGTCACTCTTGGCTTCCATTTCTTACATAAGAAGGTATATATTGAGGAATAAGACAAGTCTTTCTTAACGACTCTAATCATAATTCTTGATTTTTGGTCGAAAGAGAAGAATAAGCAAAGAAAATGATAGGAGTGACTTCTGAGGCGCAGTGTCCTCTTCTCAAGAAAACTGAGCTGACCCACAAAAAATTCCTAAAATACTCTCAGCTGGAAGTCATTAAGAGTCGGTTTCCAAGAAACTACACTAGCTCTCCGTCTAAAGAATGCCGAGGCGTTTGGCAAGTGTTGACCAGAGAAGTTTGATGTTTTAGGTTAAGTGCAGTTGACGTACGGATCCACGCATGTGTTTGAGTAATTCGTGTCGCCTCCCTTTGTACCTTTGCTTCTTTTAAATGATGATTGTCTCAACCACAAGTATACGACACATCCTCTTGTGAAAAGTCCTTCCAGTCTTTTGGAAATGGAGTGTGCCTTGAAGAAGTCAAGTCCAAGTCTGAGAAGAGAAGAGAAGAGGTCAAGTTTTGATGGGGGCTTTGAACGAAGAATCAAGGCATTATTAGATGAGGAACAAATTAAGCAAGCCGAAAGAGAAGCAACAGATCATGAAATGGGGACAAATCAAGGCCGGAAAGCTCTTAATTAAGGGATCGAGTTGACATCTGGTCTCTAGATCAGGTGATTTGTCGGCAACAGACTTTTAGCTGAAAAGCATTGATTATTTCATCGCGGATATATAATCATGCGGTCGTTTAAGGCGTGCTTGGTGACTTCCAATTAGAACTTTTCTTGGGACATTGATGGCTTTCAAATCAGTCAATCGCGGGGGAGGAGGATGTTTGAAAGTCCAAGTCATTTGTGTGAATTTTTGGCTTCCAACAATAAAAAATAAAAAAAGAGACGTGAATGGGAGCATTATTTCTCTGGGATAAAAACTCCTTCCTCCCAATGTTGTACACAAAACTGTTACCTAGCTCCTGCAAATCTTGATGAAAGATAACGTCGACGTACGTACTTCGGGCATGCTGGGCAGTTTAGGGGGTGCTTCAATTGCCAGAACGGCAAAAGCCGGTGACTTCTAGCTAGTGAAAAGTTTCGATGCCAATGAAACCAAATTCCCCCTCTGATTTAATTTGGTTTTACGTTAAAATCTTTTTTGAAAGTGATCAGATCTTCCTTAATTCGGTACCGTATATCCGAGTCATAATCAATTCGGCCCGACTCGGTGTATATCATCTCTTCCCTCTCCTTCTCCCTCTCTCTCTCTCACTGTGACTCGGTCTGACTTGGCGGGTCCTGAGATCGATTCACATCGTATCAAATTTTTTCAGATACGATACGACACGCTCGAGTCGACCCGAGTCGGATCGAGTCATCAAACCATGATGTAAACAAGTGAATGCAGCTGGAGAGCATGAATTCAGCATTCTCTATGCTCATTGTAGATGTCACACTTCTTTTTTTTTTAATTACTGGTTGTGGGGTGGGGAGTGTGTATTCCACCACGGAGATATCCACCACAGCCCACCACAGTGTGAAGAAGTTTCACCCCAGCTGATGGATTGGAGACTTGGGAGTCATCAAGCAAGGTATGGTGATTCGAGGGAGTAATTAATGTGCCGTTAATTTGAACCCTTTCCCTTCTGCTTTCTTTAAAGTGGGTTGATTTCCCAACCGAAACCTACCCTCTTCTTTGGAAAGTCTTGGTCTTGCAGAATGGGCGTCATGGCCTGAAGAAGAAGAAGTCAAGCTTATCTTGGGCTTTGAACGAGTGTAAATGTGTAGGTTGGAAACTACTTGCTCCGTAACAAAGAAGAGACACACACACACACACAGAGAAGAAGGTAATTAATGGGAGTAGTTATGGAGTTGCAGCAGCACCCAACGCCGGCGAAAACCTCTCATCCTCAGAAGTCAGATAAAGTGTTAATTAGGGCCCTGTTGTCGCGTTGCAAAGTGAGAACACGAATGAAGTGAACGGGGGTAGTCACCCCGACTCACCGGGCACTCACTGACAGATATAAGCAAGCAGTCGAAGGATGTGCGCTGCTGGATTAATAAAAGAGGAGCCTTGGGAAGGACAAAGAGAGGAGGAGGAGGAGGAGGAGAAGAAGAAGACGACTTTGTTAGTGGAAAACTCATGGCCTTCTTGTGGGCGCAGCCATTACGTACAATAATTGAACCATACAAAAGTCACAACGCACAGGAGACGCCTGCCAAATACACACCACCTTCCCCCGGCCCGGCCTCTCTCTCACATTCTATATCTCATGAGGGCCCAGCTGTCCATCTCCTTCTCGCATCAAGGGAGATAGGTTGCTACGTACGTACGTAGCAAAATTATGATGACCCCTTCTCCTCTTGCTCCTTGGGATTTACTGGTCCCTTCAACCCCCCCCTCTCTCTCTCCATACATATATCTATGTATATTGATTGATATAAAGATATAATGATATAGGATTAGGAAGGAGTATATATACTTGATCTCTGTCCTCCTCCTCCTCCTCCTCCTCCTCCATGGAAAGCTCTGGAGAGGCTGTATTTTAGAGAGAGAGCGAGAGAGAGAGAGAGAGTGGTCAGTTTCTACATACTGCAAGGAAGGACATGGCGGGGGCCCCTAGCTTCCAGAGATCCATGGAGACCTTCAGGAGGTCGGGCTCATCGGGGTTGGTCTGGGAGGACAGGTTCATCTCGGAGGACCAGCTGGCCCGGGCCAGGAAGAACAAAGAGGAAGGAGAGGAATTCCGGGAGCTGCGGCACTCGCGGAGCGTCGGGACAGCCGGGCAGCTGGAGCGAAGCCACTCCAACGGCGGCGGCGGCGGCGCCGCCGCCAGACCCTACCGCACCGGCAAGGTCTCCCCGGCCGTTGACCCGCCTTCTCCCAAGGTCTCCGGCTGCGGCTTCTGCAGCATCTTCGGTAATTCCGGCGGCAGCGGCGGCGCTGCCAAGAAGCCCAGGCCTCGCAAGCGGTAGCGGCGACCTGCATGCGCCGCGCCCGCCCCAGATGTTGCGCTAAGCTCTTCTTCATGCCGGGTAGAAAACACATATCCATATATATATATATATATATAAACCCACATGTCTGTACAATCATAGCGTGTCCTTAATTTGCTTGATTCCTGGTGTATTGAGCTGCCAGCGATCCATGGGAGGCATCTCTGTTTGATGAACATGAGGAAATGGACGTTCCTTAGTTAATTCTGTTTGTTCTTCTCTCGGGTGTGGAAGGTTGGATGCATGAGTTCTGGTGGTTAAGTTTTCACCGGATAAGAGAGAGAGAGAGAGAGAGAGAGAGAGAATAAGGTACGTTGATCCTTCTTGTGTATGGTGCGTGCCATATAAGAGAAGAAAAGGTGTCTGCAACACAGATTTCGTTCTTTCTTTTCTTTTGCCCTTGTTTGTTCTGTGATTATTGTGGGTTCTTGAAAGGGATCTAGATTATATATATATATACTTGGACATTCATTCGAAAGATTAAGGAACATTTTAATTTTTTTGGGTATTCTTTTCACTCCCCCTTTCCATCTGCCCTCTCTCTTGTGAGTTATTATTTTTGCTTGATTGGGGGTTGCTCATAAGAATTTTGATATGCTTGCCAGCCAGCAATGTTGGCCTGGGCAGGGTGGTAGGTTCATTGTATTCCAGGTCATATGTGGAATTCATATAGGCCCTCTCTCATAACTAACCGGTTAAGGGTGGAATAAGGGGAGTTTATATCTGCGAATAAATAAAAAAACGATTTGATAAGGTGGGTTGGATATCCCGACACTAACTCCAGTTTTCTTAAAACAATTAATTTTAATAAAAAATTAGAATATGTTATTCCACCTCGGTTAGGATAGATCTATAAAACCCTCTTTATTATACGGGCAGAGGTAACATATTCGAACCCAGAGGTTAGAATATATTATCCGGAGTCAGGTAAAGAGGTTGTGTGAGACGTGAGAGTGAGATCCGCCGTTTCTCCTTCATGAGTTGCGAAATCTTAACCGACCTTATTTTAATATCAAAACGGGCATTAAGTGTTCCGAAGTAAAATAAAAAGAGTAAAAAAATAAGGACACCCACCCGAGTTTAAATTAATTTGAGTTTTCTAATTTTAATCTAAAAAAATGTCATATTATTTTTCTTCTTCTTCGAACTTAACCTAATCATCGCTCCGGAGTCGTTACAAATGGGGGAAGGTCACGGACCTCACGGTACACGTCGACATAAATATACTTGCCCTCGTTGAGATCACCCCCATCCCCATGAGCCAATCGCTTTCAAGTTTGGATTTTTGTGGGGATTAAATTAAAATTATGTACACCGACCGAAGACCGGTGTACATAAATATGTCACTCCCTGTCTTCACCCATTCCATCGCGAGTAACTGCGTCGTCTATGCTGTTTAATTTATCATTTTCATTTTTACCGTCTCTTTTCATAATAATGGGATGATCATTGAGACAAAGGTGGTTGGAAATTTAAATTTAATATTTTTAAGTTTGGATGATGGGAAAAAATATGGCAAATTGGATGGTAACGACGATGGCGAGGAGTTAGAAGATGTTCAACTTAAATTCAATATTTTCAAAGAAAAAACATTTAATTTATATGACCACCAAATTTAAATTTATTCTTGTCTGTTATCCGAATATCCAATTCGGCGATGAAGACACCGTTCTTGACCTGGCATGCTAGTATTCTATCCATGTTTGTTCTTCATTCTGGTCCACATGACATGAGGGGCCCGCCCGCCGCCTTCCAGATGGAATGGACACAGTTTTATATAAATTTCAATAGAAATGTTATTTAAGTAAATATACTTGTCCAATGAACTATTGCCACGTGCATTTGCACATAGATTTCACTCAGTCGAATTTTTAAATATTTTTTTAAATATTTATGCCTTATTTCTTATAAAATTATTTGTCATTTTTAATTTGTTATTTGTCACCCTCGTCACTAAAAGGTGACAAATAACAAATTAAGACTGATAAATAATTTCAACATGAAAATTTTATTCATCTTCTTTAATTTGTTATTTGTCAATGTTAACGAAAAAAAAGTGACAAATAATTAATTAAAGATAATAACTAATTTTTTATTAGGAACGTGTCTTTATAAAAAAAAAGGGAAAAAGGATATTGGGACCCACTCACTGCGCGCGTGACCGAATCTACCCGTCTTGTACTGGAAGTTAGGGATGTCAATGGTAACCGATAATCCGATAACAGTCCGCTGCGTTAGCTTAACGAACAGCAAATGGATAGTATTTTTCTTTCCGATAAATTAACGGATACGAATACGGATATATCCGATTTTTTAGCGGATACGGATATGGATACACCTCATTCCGAATCCGTATCCGTCCGTTACCATTAAACAAGTTTGTATTTGACTCAAATAATTTAGTGTCTTGAAGAAAATGATATTGAAGATGAGATATGTGTATAATTTAAGTCATTTCTATTTTCATGATCATAAAATATTTTTAAATTACAAGATATTTTTATAATTTTTTAAATTATTAAATTAATATATTCTTTATTTTCATGAAAGGTATGTATAAAGAATGAGAATACGATGGAGATTAAAATCCAAAAGAGTTAGTTTATTTTATTATTTAAACTTTACATGTTTCATATTATCTTTGGGGATATTATAATATTATATATTTGTATACTTATAATTGCATTATATGTTGACTCATGAATAATGATGATACGAGAACTAAATTGAAATGTGTTTGTTTATCATATGGATTGTTCTTTTCAATTTTAATTTTTTTCTAATTGAGTTAATTTACATCTTAAATTTTAATCTTATATGTACTTTTATGTCCGGTAACTATCCGCTAACCGTCCGTTAACCATATTTTTCGGATACTCGATAGCGATTTTCGGATACACCACTTTCCGAATACTTAACGAACAGCAAACAGATACAGTTCTTCCTTATCGGATACGGATACGGATAGTCCACTATCCGTACCGTATCCGACCCGTTGACATCCCTACTGGAAGTAAACATTCCTGGCTTAGAAGGGTTGTCTAAGCAGGGGTGGCTAACACCCTCCAAAAATTGTTTAAGTATTGTTAATTGCGATGCCCACTTGATTACATGAGATCGGACCACACCTGGTTCCACCAAAAGGCCCGTCAATCGTGCGGCCACTCAAAATCCATCAAGTAGCATCAACTATTTAATGGTCTCGGGTTTTATCCAGAGATCAACCAGACGGCCGACCCCTACATCCACAGGTGGCCCAACCCCTTGTTTTGTGTGATGGGACGCCCCACCTACGGCTCTTGGGAGCTTGTGGGCTACATTATTATACGGCTTAAGATAACTCCGATCCCTACAACTCCTTGTGGCTCATCTCAATCTTGAGATTGTACAGTGCGCCCCACTAATGGTAGAAGGGCTAGTCTGAGAGATCAAAAAAATAATAAAAAATAAAAGGGTTCTCCGTTCGGATGGATTTAACTTACTAGATTTGAAAGTTCACCGGTTTAAAAATCAGTGTTAAACAAAATCTTTATACTCTAGTTCAGGGGTGAACTCTAATCTATAATTCGATGGTTCACTCTTCCTCTTTACACGGAAAAAATCGTGAGTTCAAATCTTAAAAACTCTTATAAATTTTAAAACCTAAGTGGTAAGGTTGAAAGGACCTAAGATTATAAATTTAAGGAACTCACATGTATTTTCGTAACACTCCCCCTCACGTTCAAGATAGACCGTGAAAATTAGATTAGAAGGGAGGTGACGTAAATATCATAATAAGCCTAGGCCTATTCTGATACCATCTTATAAACCTTACAATTTAGGTGGTAAGATTTAAAAGGTCCAGGACTATAAACTCAAGGAACTCACACGTGTTTTTCGATATAAAATTTATCTCTCATCCAAAGTTCAACAGAAACATTCATAAAAATTACAGATTTTTTCACCTATGCTCTTAACTTAATTATAAAAAAAATACTCTAATTCAGGAGTAATTTGTTCACGTAATCAGAGGAGATTTCTTAATAAACTAGCTGACCTTAAGTTTGGATTTCAACGTTTTATCTCAATTCAAATAAAAGAAATCTAAATTTTAGTTTTTATATATCTTGCACCTACTTAAATAAAAAAAGGAATCAGAAGAAAGTGTTTGGTACCTTACATCAACTCAAGGAACGCTGAACGATAGTCATGTAATAATGTTGAGTCACAGCTCTTTTCCATGCATTGACAACAATAGAAAACTCACAAACCATGGAATCACATGAAGCTTAGAACATAGTAAATCAGCAATGGCCCATGTCTATGACCTACATATGATGTCACATATCTTCGTCGTTACGAGTTGTATCGTGTCGACATATCATGATAAAAATTTATCATTACAACTCATATTTTTAATTTATTTAATTTTTTTTCATCTTTGTGACCTTGTTTGGTGGCAGCTGACACTTGCGGACCTCATCGGCTTGCCATTAACGTGCTTCCCATGGGCGTTCTTCTTGGTCGTCGTTGTTGTGGTACACTGTGTGTTGTACCGTCTGCACCTTACCAAGCTTCAGCTGTAGTGCTCCATCCATTGCTGTGGTTCTCCCAAAACAAATGAGGCCTCAACTGTTTACCCCTATTCATTACTTGAGACCTGATCGCGAATAACTTCAGGTGGATCCACCATCATCAATGTTACTGAATGTCATAGTTATTGTTGCTAGACTGAATAGTTAATCCAAAACTCAAGTTAACCGGCGGCGAGGCTCAGAACTATATGGACAAAGTAATTCGTGAGTACCTGTAGGGTGGAAGAAAATAGTTTTTGAGTAATGCTTAAGTGTGATTACACGTCAGGGTTGTGCATCAAATAAATAAAAATTTTTAAAAAAATTATAACGTGAAATGTAAGTCACCTTATCTGGACGCACAAGATATGTCTCGAATCGACAGCTCAACAAATTTAAAATAAAAAGACCAATTTTTGAACAATTAGACTCAATAATATTCACTTGGTGCGGTTTTCTTTTTTTTTTAGAATTTACTAGAACATCGGATGAGGGTGTATTTTTACGACAAGTACGTGTGATTTGAGATCTATATTAATTATTTTTTTAAAAAAAATATTTGATGTACACCCAGGTTAAAAATTAAACCGGGCATACAGTAAACAACACTCATAATTTTTTGAAATCACTCTCATGGTAAATCTGGAAAAAGTCGAATACGGCACCCTCGACTAGACAGGGAAGCTCGTAGAGTGAATCAACTTTGGTACTGTTTTGTTATTAGATCTGATTGTTAAGTTTTATGAGAAACGCTCACTTATCTTACGAGATAGGTAAAAATCTATCCGTGTTGTATGTCATTGGGTCACAAGTGTAATGTATGGGCTCTATCATATTTTTTTTTTTATACATACTCACATTCTCAATGTAAAAAATCATTTGTCATTTTTAATTAATTATTTATCACCCTTGACATTGAGAGTGACAAATAATAAATTAAAAAATATAAATACTTTTTTATGTTGAAGATACTTATCACTCTTAATTTATTATTTGTCACCCTTAGTTACTAAAGTTGACACGTGACAAATTAAAGGTGACATATGACTTTACAAAAAAAGACACGTGAACAGTTAAGAAATATTTAAGTATGTCAGGTGGGGCCCACGCACCAATGCGAAGACTAATAGTGCGCTAAACAATAACTTTCTCAACCATCAAGACGTGCAACTAACATTTCTCAACTTTTAAAACCAGAGTGAGTGAGTGGAGAGACCTACGATCATAGATACGAAGTCATACATACCTTACATGGGATTAAATGACTTTAATTTGCTGACAATTATATCAGTTCTTCGCCTACATCCTCAAGGTGGGCTAAAGAAGGCCGTGACATCTTCTAACAGGGTGTTTGGGAATAATTTTTTTTTAAAAAAATTCTATCTAAAAAAATATGTTGTATCAATTTTTAACTTAAATTTTAAAATTGATAAAAATTGACATTTTTTATTTGACAAAAGTGTCATAATTTTTTAAATATAAGTAGATATGTTTGGCACACAAAAATAATACATAGAAACACACCAGCGGGCATTGTTCATCTTCCATGTTTCTTCCCCTTCACTGTGAACGACGCCGCAGGGGAGCCCCTGCCGTTTCATCTGCTTGCGGCTACCACGACGCCGGTCACCCCCTGCTCCACCTCCCACGGCCGCCGTGCGTCGCTAGGCCATCCGAGCCTCATGCGCTGGGCACCGGCCAGCCCTGTCGCCCTGGTCGCCGTCACCGGGCAACTCCATCGCTGCTCGTGTGAGGTTCCACACAGCACAGTTCGGGCAACGCAGCGGATAACAAAAATTATTTACCCGAACCCGGCTTGATGGAATCCTAGATCTGTGCTCTAATCGATGCATTAATTGTTGAATTTAGTGTTTTAAAATATCAAAGTTTTGTTTCCTGTGGAGTTTTGTCCCACATTGGAAGATGGGAAAAGTTTTCATCTTCTTATAGTTGGGACTCTTTACTACCTTGTGTTCTCCTTTGGGGAGACTATGGTAGTTGGGCCATTTGAGCTTGTGGGCTCCTTGGGCTTTATTCTATATCACACACGCGCGTATATTGCCTTGCCTTGCCGATGCCGTGTCGTGCGTGTGTGTAAGTAATATTCGACCTTTATTTTATTTTATTTTTTGACCGAGCGTCTTTTGGGTATCCTCCGCGTCTCCTCGGATTCTCTCTCTCGCGTCCCTTTGGGAACGGGGGTGTCGGTTCGTGTGCTTGACCGTTGTAGACTCTGATTGGGAGTCTATTTAGGGTAGCAGTTTTTCCGAGGGTTCACATACGAAGGAACTCATCTTCCTCCGGTTTTTACTCTCTCGGTCATCTTCCTCTGCAAGATCTCGAAGTGGTCACTGTGGTGTTCGCCCCGGCGTCGCAACTTGGAGTGCACCTTTGCGCCGCCATTGTTTGGGTCGTCGTATCTTGGGAGAAGTCTCGCCGTGGAGCCTATTGCACCGTGTAGGGGCGAAACGACTCTAAAGAAAGCGACATCGCACTTCGACCCGTGTTTGATCTTCCTAAATTTCAATTCCACATTTTTCTATTGATCCGTCTGATAGAGAAATCCCTCAATAGTGCATCTGTGATATTTGATTTTCAACATTTAGAGTCGTCTCTCTCTATCAGACGAGTTTCATGATGGCCCCTGAGATTGTTGCCCGCCCTGAAAAATTTTCTGGTCATTTCTTTAAGCGTTGGCAACAGAAGATGCGTTACTGGCTTACCTCTCTGGCCTTATTTTCTGTAATCGAATCTAATCCTCCTGCAGAGGATGAGAATGAACCTGCTAGGTCTGTAGATTTAGCAAAGTTTAAAGAGAATGATTATTTATGTACTGGTAGTATTCTGTCATGCCTTTCTGATAAGCTCTATGACATTTATTGTTCTGCGAAAACTGCTAGAGAGCTTTGGAACTCCTTAGAAAAGAAATATGGTTCTGAGGACACCGGTCTAGATAAAATCATTGTAGCTAATTATTTTGATTACAAGATGGTAGAGGGAACCTCCATTGTTGACCAAGCCCATGAGATCCAATCCCTGGTTTTGGACAACCAACGTTGTGGGATGTCAATTGATGAGAAGTTTCAGGTGTGTGCATTGATTACCAAACTTCCACCATCCTGGAATGATTTTTCTCTATCTCTTCAACACAAACGAGATGAGATGAATGTTGAGCAATTAATCTCTGCCATTCAAGTTGAAGAGAGGAACAGGGATAGGAACAAGGCTAGGATCCCTCCTCCTCCTCCTCCCTCAGACCCTGAATTCCAGTCCAAAGCTAATCTTGTTGAAAAACCCAAGTCTCATTCTTCCACTTCCCATAAACCTCACCAGAAATTCAACAAATTTAAAGGGAAGAAAAAGATTCAGAAGGACTCAGAAAACATTACTTGCTATGTCTGTGGGAGACCGGGACACAAAGCCTACAGATGCTATGATAGAAAGGACAAGAACAACAAGAACATCAAAAGCAACAAGAAGAAACCCACTGTTACTGAACCCATGGTCAATATGTTGACAGATGGATCCACCTCAAAGGAGAGGTTTGTCTCTTACAATCCTGAAATCCATGTGGCAAGTCTTCCAACTGAATGGTTGGTAGACACATGTGCAAATGTCCATGTCTGCTCTGATAGAAGCTTATTCTCTTCTTACCAGGGCACCGGTGCCAGGAGCGTGACAATGGGTAATTCCAGTGCTGCACAAATAGTAGGAGAGGGACGCATTGACTTGAAGCTCACTTCAGGGAAAATGTTAAGCCTCTACGGAGTGCAGCACGTGCCGGATATTAGGAGGAACTTGATTAGTGGATCTTTGTTAGTGCAGCAGGGTTTTAGACTTATTTTTGAATCCAACAAATTTGTAATTACCAGAAATGGAAACTTTGTAGGAAAAGGTTACTTATGTGATGGATTGTTTATTCTTAATGTACTTGATTCTAGTTGTTTAAATAAAAGTTCCTCCTCCGTTGCTTTTCATATTGAATCTTGTGGTATTTGGCATGCTAGACTTGGTCATGTTAATTTGAATACCATGAAAAGGATGATGCATTTAAATTTGATTCCTAAGTTTGATGTTAAGAACAAAGATAAATGCTAAATTTGTGTACAAGCGAAGCAACCTAGGAAGCCTTTTAAATCTATTGAAAGAGACACCTCGGTGTTGGAGTTAGTTCACTCCGATGTTTGTGAAGGGACTGGTTCCCTAACCAGAGGTGGAAAAAGATATTTTATCACCTTTATTGATGATGCTTCTAGATTCTGCTTATTGTATTTGTTGAGTACTAAAGACGAAGCTCTTGATAAATTTATGACTTATAAATCTCTAGCCGAAAAATAAACAGATATGGTTCTTAAGAGGCTTAGATCTGATAGAGGAGGTGAATATACATCTAATGCACTGCATGATTTTTATGAAAATAATGGTATTATTCATGAGTTAACTGCTCCTTATTCCACTGAATCCAATGGAGTTGCTGAGAGGAAAAATAGGACTTTGTTGGACATGGTGAATTCCATGTTGTGCAGCTCAGGTTTACCTGAGAGTATGTGGGGAGAGACTTTGCTCTCTGCGTGTTATATCCTAAATTGTGTTCCTCATAAATCAAAAGATAAATCACCATTTAAATTATGGTTTAAAAGGAAGCCGAATTATAAAATTTTGAAGGTTTGGGGCTGTTTGACCAAGATTAAAATTCTTGAAAATAAGAAAAGAAAAATTGGCCCCAAAACTGTTGATGGTGTATTCATTGGTTATGCAGAGTATAGTTCTGCATATAGATTCTTAATTATTAAGTCTGAAATTTTTGCTATTTCTGAAAACACTATATGTGAATTTGGTGATGCTGTTTTCTTTGAGAATATCTTTTCTTTCAAATCAAACTTGCATGTTGAAGTAAAATCTTCCTCTTCTATTCCTTCTTCTAGTGGCTCAAAAGTTATTGAATCTCAACCTGATGATATAGAGCCCAGAAGAAGTAAAAGAATAAGGATCGAAAAATCTTTTGGTGATGACTATGTATCTTATTTGATTGAAGATGATCCATTAACTTTTAATGATGCTATGAAATCTATTGATTCTGCTTTTTGGAAAGAAGCTGTTAAAAGTGAAATAGATTCCATAATATGTAATCAGACATGGGAATTGGTTGATCTTCCTCCCGGAAGTAAAACTATTGGATGTAAATGGATTTTCAAAAAGAAAATAAAACTTGATGGCTCTATTGACAAATATAAAGCTAGACTTGTTGCTAAGGGGTATAGGCAGAAAGAGGGAATAGATTTCTTTGATACCTATTCTCCTGTGGCTAGGATGACCACAATCCGTGTGCTTATTGCAATGGCGTCCATATATGATTTAAAGGTCCATCAAATGGATGTCAAGACTGCATTCTTAAATGGGGAACTTGAAGAAGAAATCTATATGGATCAGCCTGAGGGATTTGTAGTTTCTGGCCAAGAGCACAAAATGTGCAAGTTAACGAAGTCCCTGTATGGGTTAAAACAAGCCCCTAAGCAATGACATCAGAAATTTGATGATGTTGTTATTTCCAATGGTTTTGCCATGTGTGAATCTGATAAATGTCTATATGTTAAGTTGATGAATGATGTATGTGTTATTTTATGCTTATATGTTGATGACATTCTGATTCTTAGTAGTAGCATCATGTTGATAAATGAAACCAAACATTTCCTAAACAGTAAATTTGACATGAAGGATCTGGGAGAGGCAGAGGTGATTTTAGGACTTAGACTTCTAAAATCACGTGAGAGATATGCAATATCCCAGACTCATTATGTTGAGAAAGTATTGAGAATGTTTGGATTTTATGATTCCAAACCTGTTAGTACTCCTATGGATCCTAGTGTCATTCTTAAGAAGAATAATGGTGATAGTTTTGATCAACTTAGATATTCGCAGCTCATTGGTAGTTTGATGTATTTGTCTAACTACAGTAGACCTGATATTTCCTTTGCTGTGAATAGACTTAGTAGATATACTCAGTGTCCTAACAAAACTCATTGGCATGCACTTGAGAGAGTATGTAAGTATTTGAAAGGTACCTTATCTCTTGCATTACATTATGAGAGATTTCCTACTGTACTAGAGGGGTACAGTGATGCCAGTTGGGTGACAGGAAAGGCCCAAGGTAAGGGCACCACTGGTTTTGTATTCATGCTTGATGGAGGGACAATTGCTTGGAAATCCACCAAACAGACTTTATTAGCTCGATCCACTATGGAATCTGAGCTTATAGCCCTTGAGATGACTGGTAGAGAGGCAGATTGGCTGAAGAATCTAGTTGTTGAGCTACCTCTGTTGAGTAAGCCTATTCCTGCAATCTCTATACATTGTGATAGCCAGGCAGCGATAGACAAGGCTAAGAGTGAAAAAATAAATGATAAATTAGGTACTCATATAAGACTCAAGTTGAGGTTTGTAAGGGAGTACTTAACCAAAGGAATTATTTCCTTGGATTTTGTGAAATCTGTAAGTAATCTTGCTGATCCTTTAACCAAAGGACTTAACAGAAAATTGGTTGAAGATACATCGAGGGGGATGGGACTGAAGCCCATTATTTAGACACCGTCAATGGCAACCCAACCTATTGATTGGAGATCCCATGAAGTAGGTTCAATGGGAAAATAAATTGAGTGGGTGACTAGTAGAGAGCACATTGTTGGAGACTTGTGTCTCATTGTCCCTCCCTATGATGTAGTGCTCTATCTGGAACGGTAAAGGTTGAACTATATGTTCTTAATGAATCCAAAGGCCATAGTGGCAAGGTGTAGGCACATTTCAATGCACCTTGGAGGATTCACCTATGGGAGCTGATATCTCAGGAATTACGCCGAGTTCCAAGATGAATTTCTTCATCCAGATGGCTTCCTTAGCAGCTTCAGCTGCAGCAATATATTTTGCTTCCGCCGTCGAGTCTGCAGTCGTATCTTGCTTGGAGCTTCTCCAACTGACTGCCCCTCCATTCAACATGAATACAAACCCAGACATGGATTTGCAGTGATCTAGATCTGACTAGAAACTAGAGTCTGTGTAAGCTCTAAGCTGTAGGTCCTCTCCTCCATAAAGTAGAAAAAGATCCTTAGCCCTTCGCAAGTACTTAAGGATGCCCTTTACTGCCTGTGAGTGACGTCACGCGGTTCGGGGAAGAGCGGAGAAGACGCGGAGCGCGCGGGCTCCTCTTTTTTTTTGGTGTTTGTTTGCTGCAACACAGAAATAAGAGAAGAGAGAGAAGGGGCCACCACGGGAGATTGCTCCGGCGGGGCGAGCGGGACAAGTGTGATATAGCAAGATATGGGGGTTAAACGGCCATAACGGGAAGTGACTCGCCGCGGCCTCGGGGGGACGGGAATGGTGCAGAAATTAAATAACAAGAATTGAAACGGCCATTGGGGAAGTGACTCGCCGCGGCCTCGAGAATATGAGCAGATAATAAGATGACAGAATATAAAGAGAATACAAAGAGCGGGAATTTAAACGGCCATTGGGGAAGTGATTCGCCGCGGCCTCGAGAACATAAACAGACAAGAATATAACGTATAAGAACGTGAATTTAAACGGCCATTGGGGAAGTGACTCGCCGCGGCCTCGAGAATATGAGCAGAATATAACAGAATATAAAGAGAATATAAGAACGAAAATTTAAACGGCCATTGGGGAAGTGACTCGCCGCGGCCTCGAGAACATGAATAGATAAGAATATAACATATAAGAACGGAAATTTAAACGGCCATTGGGGAAGTGACTCGCCGCGGCCTCGAAAACAAGATGTGATCGCCAGGGGCCGAAAGACCCCAAAATAAGAAAGTGATCGCGCCTACCTCAAGAGCGGGAGATGGCGGGTTGCTTCTTCCTCTCCCTCCGGCCGGCCGACGGAGAGGGCTTTCCTCGGCTACCCTTGCAAAACAACGACAAACAAATGACAAGTGGATTAGAAAGATGGAGGTGTAGTATGCAAATCCTTGCGATAAAAAAATAACGAAATGATGGCAAGACACACACCTGGTTGGTGTTATCTTTTAAACTCCTCTCGGACTCGAGTAGGAGGAAAATGAGATGATGGATGTAAGAAGTGTATAAGAAAAGGCGCCCTTATGAAGGGGGATAGGGGATGCAAGATGATGAATGCAAAAGAACTACGAAGAAAAGGAAAGAATTGGCTTATTGGATGTGCCGATGGTGAAATCCGGCGGAGCTCCGGCAGCGTGGGGACGACGTGGAAGCGCGGTGGATGGAGACGACCTTCCTCTCGCGAGCGTGAGCACCCGAGAAGTCGGCAGAACCTCCACCTACAAAAGAACCCACGGGTTAGAAAATGACTCCGTAGCCTCTGGGCTTCGGCAGCCTATCGGATCACTTCGAAGCCCTCCCAGAACTGAGGGGGTGGGCCTCTATTTATAGAGCTCCGGAGGGTGGAGGCGTCCAGGACCATGGACACCTCCATCAGGACCGAATTAATATTTTATTCTATTTTTATATATTTTTTTGGAATACTTTTGTGGAGGCGTCCAGGGCCCCGGACGCCTCAAACAAGTCCACCGAAAACCGACGACGGCCGCACGCGGTTTGGCACAACGCGTGGTTTTGTGAGCGGCGCCTCGTGATTCAGAAATGGGCGCGTCCAGTTGACTGGACGTCTCTATAATTTGGATTTTTTCACACACGACAAACCGTCGTTCGGTGGCCGGCGCCCGTGAGAGAGTTGATGGAGGCGTCCAGGGGCCTGGACGCCTCCATAAATATATATTATTTTATTTTTTATTTGTCTTTTGTGCCAAGGCTGGCATTTTGATTTTTTTTATAATTATTTTTATGGAGGCGTCCAGGGGCCTGGACGCCTCCATTAATATATATATATTTTTATTTATTTTTTTATTTTTTATGCCAACTGGCATTTTACACACATTTTTTATTTTTATTTTTATGGAGGCGTCCAGGGGCCTGGACGCCTCCATTAATATATATATATTTTATTTAGTTTAGGGCCCTGAGAAAATAATAAAATGAATTAAAAAGATGGGGGCGTCCAGGGGCCTGGACGCCCCCATTAAGACCCACCCGGGTCCTCAAATCAGACGTCGGCGGCCGCCCGTCAGACACCCTTCCTGATTCCGGAACCTCCTGATGCGTCTGACTGATGTTGACGCTGTCCGAATGCCGTGACGGGACGATTCCGAATGCCGAAAAAGGCAGAAGAAGACCCAAGAAAAGGAAGCACTCGAGTGATTCGAAATGCGTAAGCTGTTACGGGGCGTTGTATAGTAATATGAGACTTTCTCAGGAGACGTCAAGAATGGCGTGTCTACAGCTGCCCCGCCTTGGCGTCTGCTTTGCAAGGGAGCGACACGTAGTGGAATGGTATCGAAGTGGAGTGAAATGAAGTGGGAGCGGACTGATAAGTTGATGCCAAGGTGTGATGAGACACGCTTTTGACATTACTGTTTGGAATCTTTCTTGGAGTTTCAATGAGGCGACCTTGAAGAAGGTCTTTCAAATATAGACGATTATTCGGACGGAGATCAAATAAGGGAGGGTGAGATGTGTGCTCAGGCACGAAAAAAAAGAGACCAACTTCTCGGTGTGGAAGTACCTGGGTCATAAACCTGCAGGTTTCACCTTTGGGGAGCGGTTACCAGCCAATGTGGAAGTGCTGCGGCCAAGGTGGGTCAAACAAGGTCAAAAGTAAAGGAATATCTGAGGGTCTGTCCAAACAAGGGTCTCCTTTGGAAGAGCAGCGTAGGGCTGTCTCAAGGAAACTCAGTATTTCATTCGGAGTGGAATATCTCAAATTTGTGAGAATTGAAACACAACGGCTTTCACAATCGAATCACTTGAATGATCTTCCGCAATAAATCAAAGTCCTATATGAATGCATGCTGGGTTTAAAGAAAAATTTAAAACAAACTAAAATAGAAAATAGCCAAGGATAATATTGTCAACTTGTTAAGAACGGGTCAGGATACCGATCCGGTGAGCCGACACTGGGCTGGGGCCCGTTTATCCGCGCACCAACTCACTGAATGGAACCGTCGTCCCCATGCTACCACAAGTTAACGGCCTATCTGTACAACCCAAATTCTCCCGGGATCATCATCGTTTTTGTTGAAGGGGAACTCAAATCCCGGATTCGCTCGGGCCGCAAGGTCCTTGACATATTCTAGTAGCGTAGGTATCGTATACTATGGTGGGACCAACCATTGAAAGGTGGGACAGGAGACTGGACAAAGACGTCCGTTAGTAAAACCTGCACAGGCCAGCAAAGGTTAGCAACATCAGAAAGTAGCAGAATCACAGTAGAATCGCACCATAGTACAAAGGAGATCCAGACAAAATCTTGACAATGACCACTGATGTGACATGTTCCGTCAAGTGGACCTCGTGAGCCAAGAAGTAGTGCTTCAATTTCTGCACTACCCAAACGAGGGCGGCACAGGTTTTCTCCATGCCGGTGTACTTCTGCTCACAGGGATTGAGAAGTTTGGACAAGTAATAGGTTACCCGTTCCTTGCCTTCTTCATCAGCTTGTGCGAGGACGGCTCCTACGGAGTCATCCAAGACTGAGACGTAAAGGATAAGAGGTTTTTCCGGTTTGGGTGGAATGAGAACGGGTGGACTAGCCAGATATTCCTTTAACCCTTCAAAAGCTTTCTGACATTTAGAATTCCAGTGGAATTCTACTCCTGGCTTGGTCAACTCGTAGAGAGGTCTACACCTTTGTGAATGTTGGGACACAAACCGACGAATAAACTGCAACCTCCCGATTAAACCTCGGACTTCCCTCAAATTCTTGGGAGGCGACATATCCCTGATAGCCTTGGCTTTGTCAGGATCTATCTCGATCCCTCTTTTGCTCACAATGAACCCCAGCAATCTACCTGACGACACACCAAACACACACTTCTTCGGGTTCATTTTCAATTGGAACTCCCTTGACCTCTGCAAGACCTTAGCCAAAACTTCTGGATGTTCCATCCTGGTCCTTGATTTTACCAATAAGTCATCCACATACACTTCCAGATATATGTGCATCATGTCATGAAATATGGCCATCATCGCTCTTTGGTAAGTAGCTCCAGCATTCTTTAATCCGAACGGCATGACCACGTAACAATATGTTCCCCAAGGGGTAGTGAATGACGTCTTTTCCTGATCCTCTTCTGCCAAACGAATTTGATTATATCCTGAAAATCCATCCATGAACGAGAGGGTCTCGTAGCCTGCCGTGTTATCGATCAACACATCAATGTGAGGCAAGGGAAAATCATCCTTTGGACACGCGCGGTTAAGGTCCCGGAAGTCGATGCAAATCCTGACTTTCTCATCTTTCTTCATGACCGGGACAATGTTCGCCACCCATTGAGGATAAAGAACGACTCTAATGAACCTGGCTTTGTGGAGCTTATCGACCTCTTCTTTCATTTTCAAAGCCATCTGAGGGTGGAAACGCCTTAACCTTTGTTTTACCGAGACGGACCCTGGTTTTAGGGTTAAACGGTGTTCGACCAAGGTTGAATCCAGACCCGGCATATCCTCGTAGCTCCATGCAAACGTGTCCTTATATTCCTTGAGAACCTCAATTAATGCCTCTTCTTCAGAGGGTGGTAGGTTGTCACTTATGAGGATGATCCTAGGGTCTTCCTTAGTTCCCAAGTTGACTTCTTTGGTGGATTCTTCTACGGCGGTTGACGGCTCGTCGAATCTCCTCATTCCACTAGCGTATGCCCCCGCCACATCCTCATATTCTTCACCCTCATCTTCAGTGGGGCATTCTTCATCCGTGATCTCGTAGACTCCATACCCTTCATCAGATGCACAGTCGCCCTCGCATTCTATTTCGGGTAGCTGGATGGGATTTTCTAACAACTAGGGGATGGCAAGAAGGGTCTGACACCTGGTAGCCAAATCCAGAAGGAATTGATGAGGGATCTGCCTACCCTTGGCTTTCTTCCTAGGTACTACCCTTGGCCTATCATTCCTAGATTGACTGACAATATTTACAGAAGAAGAGGAAGACGAAGAGGATGGTGTAGAATGTACAGGAGAAGACCCCTCAGAGGAGGGGTAGAAAAGGTCGCTCATCGGACCTTGGACGGGTGGTCCGCAAGGCAGTACGCACCCGTGGGAGATGTAGGAGGTTTCCTCAACGAAGATGTGTTGGGGAATTTGAAAATTGACGTTTTTTTTTCGTTTTCATTTTTAATGACAAAGTAGTAAAAAGAGATTGGAGGAGAGAGAAAAGTGGTTATGGCTAGAGGATTGTGAGGCTCATAGAGCAGATCATGGTTGAAGACCTGGCGCGGGTTGAAAAGCCCACGTAGGTATGTAAACAGAGAAGGGGATCTGGGAAGATCATCAGACAATTGTCTGGCTCAGGAAGAAGATATCAGCAAAGGCTGAGACGAGTGGATGAAGAAGATGGCGGCTAATGAGCCGTCGACGGTAATGTTGAGGACGGATGAAGATCCGTCGATGACAGAGTCCTTCTGGCGAGGACGAGGATAGTTTGGAACCTTGGCAAGAGTGGTCCTTCAAGCTGCGGAGACGAGAACATCCTTTCCAGTGCAACGGAAATGTTCCGTATGTCGAACCATTTATCCCACTCGCATTCCGGATCTTTGATCTTGCCTCTTTTGGTGATCCTCGGACATTTTTCAGCCAAATATACAGCATGTGATCCCCCATATGCTTCTCGTGGGTGATCCCCCATCTGAACAACGGGCCCTCTGTTGAAGTGGTTTGATAGAGTCCACGTGAGGGGCTTCCAATCTGCCTTGAACGGTCCTTTGAAGCCTAGGCCAAACCTGCGGTTCGGCCTAATTTCCTTTGGCGGTTTGAGCATACCCTGTAACTGTGCGCCCAGACCTTTTCCCTGTTGATAGCCGATGTTCCTCATAATCTCCCAACCTTTGGAGTGAAAAGGGAGACATGATGTCGTGGTTGCCCTGACCGGCTCCTTTGGTGCTAGTGGAACATGAGATGGATCACGTACGTCCAGCAGTGACAATATGGGCCGATGAGACGGCCAAACAGAAGGCAGAGAGGTGTTGATAGCATCCACCGTGTGAAGGACAGGTGTACTGACCACTTTAATAATTCTCCCATTGTAAGGAAACTTCAGGCACTGATGGTTGGTGGAAGGCACAGCGTCCATGGCTTCGATGTAAGGGCGACCCAATATAGCCTTGAATGTGGGCTCCATGTCGAGGACATGAAATTCCGTGGGAATTGACATGGGGCCTAGTTCTGCCTTCAGAATAATCATCCCCTGCGGCGGCCTTTTGCTATTGTCATAAACCGTGACCGTGATCGAGGAAGGTCTTATTTGTTCCTCGTTGACCCCACACAACTGAAGAGTGCTCATGGAGATCACATTTATGGATGCACCCGTGTCCACAAGACACGGGTTTATGGATACCCCATTAATTTTTATTGAAATGCACAATGCATATTTCCGAGCTTCCTTGGGAGCGAGCTCGTAGTTGTGAAACATGATGGCTGGTTGTGTGTCTGTTGGGGTCAGGACGGTCGAAATCTTCTCCACGGGGAGGTCTTCATTAACCATGACCTTTTGAAGATATTCCATCAAGGCCGCCTAGTGGGATGTGGATCTTTGAAGTAGCTCTAGGATGGAGATCCGGGCAGGTGTCTTGTCCAAGTGTTTCAATAGATCATATTGTGTTCCAGGGATAGCTCTTTCTGGTTGTAATGGAAAAAAGGGCAAGAAAACTTGGCTTACGAGTTGTGATTGGGCCCTTTCGTTGAAGTGCCCTTCAAGGTCTGAAAGCCTCCTGGAACTACTACCACTGGACCTACTTCTCTTCGAGGAATGGGAAGATTCGCCCTCCATCCAACCCTCGGAATTTCAAACTCCTCCTCTCCCGTGAGAACTTGTGCTCCTCGAGTTAGCTCCCGATACACCTGGGAAAATAAAAGGGACAAGAATTTATAGAAACGGAAGGAGTGCAGGCCAAGATTGCCTCCATCACCTGTTGATGATAGCCCTCGCGATGAGGCACCTGCCATGCGGTCCCGTGTGTCACTTCACCGAGCGCACAGGGTGATTGACTGGACGAAGAATACGACGAATAGCCCCTATGTTGTCTAGGGATACCCTATCATGATTTGGAGGACGTCCGCAAAATTTGACACAACGTTGGGAAAAGAAACTAGGGCCGTCTTTTTTTGACTTCGACGGCAGATTTCCGTGGAAAATGGTCACAAGACGCGATTCTCCGTTTGAGGCGGAGTCTCGGCAGACCCATCACATGGGAACAGTGCAAAGGAGAAGAAGTGTAGGGAAGAAGGAACGCACAAAAGAACAAATAAACAGCAGAAAATTAAATCAATCCATTCATAATTCTACATAAGCTATCATAAGCACTACAATCATAGAGAGGTGGCGGGTCCACTAGCTCGCCAATCCTCACCATCACTCATCTCTCTGGGCACTCTCATCCTCTCCCCTGAGGTGCGGGTCCCTCAGAAGCCTCCGGGATCCCCGTGCAGTAGCACCTGCCTCGCCTCTTGGCGCCTGCTCCGCAGCAGTGACTCGCTGCTCCTCCCCTGGCGTGGCGAAGAAGCCACTAGTGGCAAAGCGACCGGACTGGCGGAGTCGCTCCCCGAACTCTCGCGCTCTCTCGTAGCGCGTCTCCATCCCTCCTAGCCTCTGCATGACGGCCTGAAGGCCCAGCTGGAGCTCCCTCACTTGGGCCTCCAAGGCCCTCCTCTCGGTCAGATCCCCCTGTCGCTCGGACCTTCTCTCGACTTTCTCTCTCTCTGCCTCTCTCCTCATCATCTGCAGAAGAACCCTTAACTCCAGGATGTCTGGAGAAGGTCTCTCCTCACCACGATGCCGCAGCTCCGCTACAGTCGCCACCCAGGCGTCACGCTCCTCTTCCGCCCGGGTCGCGCGGGCCACCGCACCGGCAAGTTGCTCCCGGAGGGAGGCAATCTCGAGAAAAGGGGCTGAGGAACTGGAAGATGCGCCGCCAGCCACTCCCACCGTCGCTGTCTGCTGGGCACGCTGGAACAAAATAAACAACGGCCGTCAGTGAAACTCTAAAATCTGAAGTTAAAAGTGCGGCACGTAACTTACCAGGAGCGACATCTCATGTTGAGCGACGGCCAGCTGCCGCCTAGTCTCTGACAGTTGGGCACGCGAGCCACCGATGCCACGCGTGTCCCCAGCTTGGGGAAGCCCCGCGTAACTCTCTCTCTGCCGCCGCAGGAAGTCGGCACTGTCCTGCACCAGTACACCCCCTTGCTGTCCAGGGAGACGTACGGGCCAGTCCTCGAGCCTCGCCTTGCCGCGACTCTCCCTCCTGACGCGGCTCGGCTCGTCCGCACTCGCCCACTCATCGGCCAGGCCCAGGGTCCTTGCCATGTCCTGCACCAAGAAAGGGGTCCCACATCAGTCAAAAATAACGCGTCCCCTGTCTAGGACGCGTCCATCATTTAAGTGCGACACTAGCCGAACCCTTTCCCCCTTCGCACGGCTTGCTTCAAAACTCAAAATGGATCAAAGAGGGGGAAAACCAAGCACTCACCGAGCCGTGTTCACCTCCTCCCGCGCCATCGGGCCTCTCGGGTCTCTCGGGGGCCCGAAGCGGCCCTTCCTCCTCCATGGACGCCGTTCCGTGCTCTGGCGCGTCCCTCCTCGGGCGAGGAGTTCCTCGTCCCTCTCCACCTTCACCATGATCGGGCCCACCGAACTCCATCAATCAAAAGAGGAGGAAGACGAACAAGGGGCAAGCGAGTTTCGGTCGAAGGCGGGCTCGTTTGCGGGTAAGGCACGGGAGAAGAAAGGCCACCCGACGCTTTAAATTTGAATTCAAGGATTAAGACGCGTCCTCGCGCCTGGACGCGCCCAAAAGGGGGAGAAAGGAAATAGAATCCCCCCATGCAAAGCGTAGTTCCCCGGTGTTCAGGGCAAGGTCTCGTGGAGCGTGCCTCGAAGGACAACTCAGTGCAAAGAAGAAAGTGTGGGAGAGAGAAAAGTACACACAACACAAGAAAGCCATTTCCATTTCATATAATAGCCGAAAGTACATCATACAGTGAGAAGGGTGACGTGTACAAGCAACTCTCTAACTCTCACCATCACTCTCCTGGTCATCTCTCTCCTCCCTCCTCTGCCGGGGATCCCTAGGGGGCCTCTGCAAACCCTGAGAAGCTGTGCTCACCTCGCCCTGCGGTGGCACCCCAGCCTCGAAGGCGCGACGACGCTCCTCGGCCGAAGAAACCAGATAGCTGCCCATGGAAAAAGAACCAGACTGACGAAGTCGCGCCCCGCGTTCCTTCGCCCTCTGGTACCGCTCCTCGCTCTCCCGAAGCCTCCCCTCCGCCATGCCGAGACTCAATCGGAGCTCCAGCAGCTGGGCCTCTAGAGCCCTCCTCTCGGTCTGATCCCGCTGTCGCTCCTCCCTCTCTCTCTCCCTATCCCTCTCCCTCTCTCTCTCCACGCTCTCCCTATCCCTCTCCCTCTCCTCTCTCTCCCTCATCGCCTCTCTCCTCGACAGCTCGAGGGCGATCCGCAGATCCACTACGTCGCGAGGGAGCTCCTCAGCCTCCCGTCGACGCTCCTCCTCCAGCTCTGCAATCCGGGCGTCACGCTCCGCCACCCGAGCATCGCGCTCCTGCTCGGCACAAACAGCACGCGCCAGGGCCTCCCGAATCTCGGCCACCTGTCAAAGCACGCATGCACCATAAGAGAACAACAGTGATAGAAGGAAAGCAGCCAGAAGAGAGTCAAGGTCAGGCAAGCACTCACTCGAGCCTCGCGGTCACGCTCGACCTCCTCAGCCCGAGCCACTGCATACGCCAGCTGCTCCTGGAGGGCAGAAACCTCCGGAGGAGGGCCCCGCGAACTGGAACCCGCTCCACCAGTCGTCCCGACTGCCGCTGTCTGGTGGGCCCGCTGAAACACGGGGCAAACGTCAGTCAAAGGCTAAGCATCAAAAATCCCGGTCATAAAAAAATGCATCGCATAAACTCACCAGGATCTCCAACTCCTGTCGGATGGCCACCAACTGTCGCCTGGCGTCTGCCAACTGGGCCCGCAGGTCGGCGATCATGGTATCACGAGCATCCTGCATTGCACGTAAGTTAGTACCACATGCATATACATATAGAAAAGTGAAGCAGTTTCATTTCACTTACCCCTGCCATACCACCAAGGAAGAGGCGGTCCCCATACGTAGTCCGGTATCGTCTCAGGTAATCAGTACTGTCCTGTACATGGGACACCACTGGGACCCCGCCCTGCTGCCAGTCCTGGTACTGTGCTGGGAAGCACGTACGCCAGTCCACGACCTTCGCCTTCCCCTTAGTCTTCCGCCCAATGCGGGCCGGCTCTTCTACATCAACCCACTCCTGGGCCAGCCCCTACGTCCTCATAACCAGCCTCAGCCGAAGCGGCTCGATCTCGTTTAGGCAATGGACCCACACGTCCCGCCTGAAACGAGGAAGACCCGCTACAACCCAGGGCTGGCCAGCATCGTCCATGCCCAGGTAGGGCCTCCACACCACCTGCATCACCATACATACATCATGTTAGTTACCATTCAGTCACATGCATAAACACAAAAAAATCATACGCATCATACCATGGCCTCGGGATACTCGCTCAGCTCCCGACGAAGCGACGCCAGCTGGTAGCCGTGGGGTGCTGCAACCACGACCGGCCTCCACCGCCGCGCCAGAGGCACGGCCCTCCTGTTCCCATGCCTAGCCCTCCCCATCGGGAAATAGTAATAGCTCCACACCTGCATCCATCATACATCAACGGCAGTGGATGCCATCCCCCTTCGTCCCCAGCAGAAGGCGGCCCAGGAAGAAGAAAAGAAACCTCCGAAGGTCTAGATCCACCAGCTCCCTCTCGCTCGGATCCTGGGTGAAAGCTGCGCGGGCATCTCCCTCCAATCGTGCCAGAAACTCCGCTCCAGTCTCGCTAATCCGCTGGCGCGGGTCGACGAATCCGAGCGCCTCCATGATCTCCACTCGGCCAACTATCCTGCTGTCTCTATCAGTCACGCTCATCTCTAACCACAGCAGGTCCAGGGCACTCTCTCGGTAGTCGGGGTAGGTGACCCCGCTGATTGCCTCTCCGTCAACTCGTAGCCCGGTAATCCGAGCCACGTCCTCCAGTGTCGGCACCATGTGCCCCCAGGGCATCAGAAACGCCCGGCTTGGTGCGTGCCACCGCTCCCTCAGTGCCTGGATAAGAGGAAGGTCGAGCCGGAAGGGCTCGATCCTAAGGAAAGCTCCAAAGCCCATGACGTCCACACGCGCCATCTGGAAGTCCGGCAGCCCACGGTATGCTGCCACCACTAGGGACCAGCTGATCCTTCCCTTCATCACGCCCTGCACACCACAAAACCAATAGAGAACACATCAGCATCATGAATAGTAATAAACAATAACACTGTATATACTACTTATTCATTTTATTTTATTTTTTTTAAATATTTATTTTTTGTGGAGGCGTCCAGGCCCCTGGACGCCTCCTTTCCATTTCCTTTATTTTCTTTTATTTTTAGAAAAATCTCAAAACTAAAACAAAAAATATATTAATAATATATATATTATTATGGAGGCGTCCCAGGCCCTGGACGCCTCCTTATTTTTAATTATATTTCTATTATTTTCGTAAATAAATAAAAAATAAAAAAAGAAAAAGAAAATGTGGAAGCGTCCAGGGCCCTAGACGCCTCCTTTCCCTCACTCCCCGGCCTTCTCTCACAGCCTCTCACCCGTCCGTTTAGCCTATTGAACCACAGAGTAAGAGTTCCGAGGGGCTTACCGGATCGTGCTCGTCCTCTCCCGCGTCGCCAGCGTCCACTGCAGCCTCCAAGGCCAAAGGAAGAGCCTCCTCACCCGCGACAATCTCCTCCGCCGCAGCAGCCTCCTCGGCATCATCCCTCAACCTCCTCGCACGACGAGCCAGTCGTTTCCGCTTCTCTGGACCCTGGCTCGATCCTCCTCGCTCCATTGGGACTAAGAATGGGTCGTCTAGGGTGACTAGGTCGTCAGAATGAACAGTAAATGAGCAAAAGGGGGGGGGGGCAGCCCTTATATATAGAAGCTACCTTCTTTGGGGCGTCCAGGCGCCTGGACGCCGCCACAATTTTTATTTTTTTTTTCAAAATTCAAAAATTTTGGGGCGTCCAGGGTCCTGGACGCCCCCAAAACAAAAAAAAAACAAAAAAAATAATAAATAAAAGTTGGGGCGTCCAGGACCCTGGACGCCCCCAAAACAAAAAAATCAAATAAAATAAAAAATAAAAATTAGGGGCGTCCGGGCCCCTGGACGCCCCTATAATAAAAAAATTTTCAAAAAAAAGTATATATATATAATAAAAGTAAAAAGATAAGAGTATGTATATAATCTAAACAAAAAAAAATAAAAACATAAAGAAAAAGAAAAACCACAAAAAAGACAATAATAATTAACGGAACTGGTCCAAAACTGTCAAATACCAGATTTTATTCCATCAGAAAAGCAGAATGAGCTACATCAGGGGCTTAGGCGCCTTAGGCCTTAACTTCCCCAGTTCGGTTACATAAGCCCTCCACGGCTCGCATTCTTCCACCACGTGCGCTAAGGCCTTTCCCGCAACACTTGTCTTCCAGGGAGCTTTAATGGCCTTCGCTTCCTTCGCGTCTGCTTCAGTGCCCAACTCCCTTTTCTTCAAAGGAACGATGCCAGTCGGTGGCGGGAACGAATGGCGTGGGATGCCAATCTGGAGATAGAAAAGAGGAATGAATGTATGCAATGGAATGCTGACAGATATATAGAGTAAGAAAACAACAGAAATAACAGACATATAATAAACAAACAACCAATCACAACTGATAGTGCTGCCGTGAGCACAACGGGGGCGCGCGCGGGCGCCAAGGTGGAGAGGCACGGATGGTGCCGAACTTGCAAGGGTAGCCGAAAGGAAGCAATAAGCGGTCCCACCGTGATCGCCAATCTGTGAGCGACGTCACGCGGTTCGGGGAAGAGCGGAGAAGACGCGGAGCGCGCGGGCTCCTCTTTTTTTTGTGTTTGTTTGCTGCAACACAGAAATAAGAGAAGAGAGAGAAGGGGCCACCACGGGAGATTGCTCCGGCGGGGCGAGCGGGACAAGTGTGATATAGCAAGATATGGGGGTTAAACGGCCATAGCAGGAAGTGACTCGCCGCGGCCTCGGGGGGACGGGAATGGTGCAGAAATTAAATAACAAGAATTGAAACGGCCATTGGGGAAGTGACTCGCCGCGGCCTCGAGAATATGAGCAGATAATAAGATGATAGAATATAAAGAGAATACAAAGAGCGGGAATTTAAACGGCCATTGGGGAAGTGACTCGCCGCGGCCTCGAGAACATAAACAGATAAGAATATAACGTATAAGAACGTGAATTTAAACGGCCATTGGGGAAGTGACTCGCCGCGGCCTCGAGAATATGAGCAGAATATAACAGAATATAAAGAGAATATAAGAACGGAAATTTAAACGGCCATTGGGGAAGTGACTCACCGCGGCCTCGAGAACATGAATAGATAAGAATATAACATATAAGAACGGAAATTTAAACGGCCATTGGGGAAGTGACTCGCCGCGGCCTCGAAAATAAGATGTGATCGCCAGGGGCCGAAAGACCCCAAAATAAGAAAGTGATCGCGCCTACCTCAAGAGCGGGAGATGGCGGGTTGCTTCTTCCTCTCCCTCCGGCCGGCCGACGGAGAGGGCTTTCTTCGGCTACCCTTGCAAAACAACGACAAACAAATGACAAGTGGATTAGAAAGATGGAGGTGTAGTATTCAAATCCTTGCGATAATAAAATAATAAAATGATGGCAAGACACACACCTGGTTGGTGTTATCTTTTAAACCCCTCTCGGACTCGAGTAGGAGGAAAATGAGATGATGGATGTAAGAAGTGTATAAGAAAAGGCGCCCTTATGAAGGGGGATAGGGGATGCAAGATGATGAATGCAAAAGAATTACGAAGAAAAGGAAAGAATTGGCTTATTGGATGTGCCGATGGTGAAATCCGGCGGAGCTCCGGCAGCGTGGGGACGACGTGGAAGCGCGGTGGATGGAGACGACCTTCCTCTCGCGAGCGTGTGCACCCGAGAAGCCGGCAGAATCTCCACCTACAAAAGAACCCACGGGTTAGAAAATGACTCCGTAGCCTCTGGGCTCCGGCAGCCTATCGGATCACTTCGAAGCCCTCCCAGAACTGAGGGGGTGGGCCTCTATTTATAGAGCTCCGGAGGGTGGAGGCGTCCAGGACCCTGGACACCTCCATCAGGGCCGAATTAATATTTTATTCTATTTTTATATATTTTTTTGGAATACTTTTGTGGAGGCGTCCAGGGCCCCGGACGCCTCAAACAAGTCCACCGAAAACCGACGACGGCCGCACGCGGTTTGGCACAACGCGTGGTTTTGTGAGCGGCGCCTCGTGATTCAGAAATGGGCGCGTCCAGTTGACTGGACGTCTGGTCGCAGACCCTGGGCAGTTTTCACCTTTCAGAAACTCCATCGAACCTTCATCTTTAGAGGGAGAAGGAAGAGTGTAGGGGATAAACCTCCTGAGAGGACCGGCAAAGCCGTTAACCCGGCGAGCGAATAAGGACCCATTAACTCTTTCCTTTCAGACAACTTCGGACCAAATCTCGAGCATTTACATTCCACGGCCCCCTTTGTGGATTCAGACTTTTGCTTTGAGGGGTTCCGTTTATCGCAACAGGCACGGTCATGACCAGGCTTTTCTCTTGATTTTGATTTTATATTTCTTTTTGTGAGGGAGATAAAGTCGTTTGACGTTTGTGGGCTCCCTTTTCGTATGCCTGCGAGGACACTGCCCTCTTCTCGTGCTCTGATCAATGCTCGAGGAAATGGATCCTACTCTTGCCTTTGGGGTTTGAGTTTCGGTTTCTCATGCTCAGCGTTTTAAGGGCGCCGACTGTCTCATTTGGTCGAAGAGAAAAGAATAAAGATTACAGCTTCCGGAGATCTTCTGGGTGGAGCCCCACCGTAGGTGATGCTACCGACCTTTTTTGAATAAAATATATAAGTGAGCACATGTTGGCTTTCTTCGAGCGAGCATAGGCCGACGTGGCCGGACAGGGATCTCCACGGTTCTGGCAAACCATGACCCGGTGCCTACCAAGCCTTAATGGGCCCTATCCTAACATGAAGGTTAGATGCAGGGATTTAACTATATGGTGACTGCCGGGCATCGGCATTTTGAATTTTCCATATTTTTAGTGGTTTTCAATATTCCTTTGTTTTTGATGTTTTTATCTTTTCATCACTTTTTTTGTTTGTTTTGTGCTAAGGGTAGTATTTCTTAAGATAAAGTCCATTCCAAGAGTGGGATAACTCGATCCCTTCGGTGTTGACTAGCTTGTAGGCGTTGCCAGGGTACACGGCTTGAATTACAAATGGTCCTTCCCAATTAGGTTGGAGCTTAGAACGCGGATCTCCAGGTTTGACAAAAATTCTTTTTACGACCATCTCACCGACTTTGAATTTTCTCTCAACGACTTTCTTTTGGTAAAAGCGAGCGAGTCTATTTTGATACACACGCGCGTGTTCGGCAGCGGCCAGCCGTTTCTCATCCAAGAGTTCCAACTGGGCGAGGAGTGAATTACGACGATCGTCGAGGGGAAATTCCTCGTCCAATTGTACCCTGAGAGAAGGGATCAGAGTCTCATACGGGACTACCGCTTCCATACCATAAGTAAGGGCAAATGAAGTCTGCCCGGTGGGGGTACGGATTGAAGTGCGATAGGCCCATAGAGCTTCGATAAACTTTTCTGGTCAGTCTGAAAACTTACTAGACTCGCAGGTTTTTTTGATGATTTTGAGCAATGTTTTATTGGTGGCCTCCGCTTGGCCATTACCATGTGGGTAATAAGGCGATGAATGATGCAATGCAATTGCGTACCTTTTGCAGAGGTCCTGTAGGTCCTGAGAAATGAACTGTGGCCCATTGTCGGTGACGATCGTGCTTGGGACGCCGAATCTAGCGAGGATGTTCTTCATGATGAACTTGCAGACTGTTGACGCCTTGATTTTCGCGTAAGCTTCGGCTTCGGCCCATTTGGTGAAGTATTCCGTCGCAGTAAGGATGAAAGATTTCTGCTTGGTGAGGGAATTGGGATCACCAAGGGGACCAATGATGTCGAATGCCCACATGGAGAAAGGCCACGGGGAGGATATTGGGTGAAGTGAGGAAGATGGTGAATGGATTTTATCGGCGTGAAGTTGACACTTGACACACCTACGGACATAGACAGCACAATCCTCTTCCATGGTGGGCCAGTAAAAACCTTACCGAATGATCTTTTTGGCGAGCATCTGACTATTCACGTGGTCACCGCACACACCCGAGTGCGTGTATTCCAAAAAAATATATAAAAATAGAATAAAATATTAATTCGGCCCTGATGGAGGTGTCCAGGGTCCTGGACGCCTCCACCCTCCGGAGCTCTATAAATAGAGGCCCACCCCCTCAGTTCTGGGAGGGCTTCGAAGTGATCCGATAGGCTGCCGGAGCCCAGAGGCTACGGAGTCATTTTCTAACCCGTGGGTTCTTTTGTAGGTGGAGGTTCTGCCGGCTTCTCGGGTGCTCACGCTCGCGAGAGGAAGGTCGTCTCCATCCACCGCGCTTCCACGTCGTCCCCACGCTGCCGGAGATCCGCCGGATTTCACCATCGGCACATCCAATAAGCCAATTCTTTCCTTTTCTTCGTAGTTCTTTTGCATTCATCATCTTGCATCCCCTATCCCCCTTCATAAGGGCGCCTTTTCTTATACACTTCTTACATCCATCATCTCATTTTCCTCCTACTCGAGTCCGAGAGGGGTTTAAAAGATAACACCAACCAGGTGTGTGTCTTGCCATCATTTCATTATTTTTTTATCGTAAGGATTTGAATACTACACCTCCATCTTTCTAATCCACTTGTCATTTGTTTGTCGTTGTTTTGCAAGGGTAGCTGAGGAAAGCCCTCTCCGTCGGTCGGCCGGAGGGAGAGGAAGAAGCAACCCGCCATCTCCCGCTCTTGAGGTAGGCGCGATCACTTTCTTATTTTGGGGTCTTTCGGCCCATGGCGATCACATCTTGTTTTCGAGGCCGCGGCGAGTCACTTCCCCAATGGCCGTTTAAATTTCCGTTCTTATATGTTATATTCTTATCTATTCATGTTCTCGAGGCCGCGGCGAGTCACTTCCCCAATGGCCGTTTAAATTTCCGTTCTTATATTCTCTTTATATTCTGTTATATTCTGCTCATATTCTCGAGGCCGCGGCGAGTCACTTCCCCAATGGCCGTTTAAATTCACGTTCTTATACGTTATATTCTTATCTGTTTATGTTCTCGAGGCCGCGGCGAGTCACTTCCCCAATGGCCGTTTAAATTCCCGCTCTTTGTATTCTCTTTATATTCTGTCATCTTATTATCTGCTCATATTCTCGAGGCCGCGGCGAGTCACTTCCCCAATGGCCGTTTCAATTCTTGTTATTTAATTTCTGCACCATTCCCGTTCCCCCGAGGCCGCGGCGAGTCACTTCCCGCTATGGCCGTTTAACCCCCATATCTTGCTATATCACACTTGTCCCGCTCGCCCCGCCGGAGCAATCTCCCGTGGTGGCCCCTTCTCTCTCTTCTCTTATTTCTGTGTTGCAGCAAACAAACACCAAAAAAAAGAGGAGCCCGCGCGCTCCGCGTCTTCTCCGCTCTTCCCCGAACCGCGTGACGTCGCTCACAGATTTTCTAGGTCCAAACTCAGTAACTTCTGGGCACCTTCTCTGTAGTCCGCGTAAGTGACTCCGGTCACTGCCTCGCCCTCTACCTTCAGGCTTGTGATCCGGACCACATCCTCCAAGCTGGGCACCATGTGCCCCCAGGGCATCAGGAATGCCCGGCTCACTGGATCCCATCTCTCACACAAGGCTTGGATCAGAACCAGGTCGGGCTTGATCGGCTCGATCCGAAGGAAGGTACCAAATCCCATCACGTCTAGCCTCGCCTTCTGAAAATCTGGGAGGCCCCTGTACGCTGCTACTACCAACTCCCATAAGATTTGTGATTTCATCACAACCTACACATACAAGGAATGGGGGTGAGGTTTGGTCAGAAGAAAGGAAGAAAGAATGGAAAAAAGGGCAAGAAAACTTGGCTTACGAGTTGTGATTGGGCCCTTTCGTTGAAGTGCCCTTCAAGGTCTGAAAGCCTCCTGGAACTACTACCACTGGACCTGCTTCTCTTCGAGGAATGGGAAGATTCGCCCTCCATCCAACCCTCGGAATTTCAAACTCCTCCTCTCCCGTGAGAACTTGTGCTCCTCGAGTTAGCTCCCGATATACCTGGGAAAATAAAAGGGACAAGAATTTATAGAAATGGAAGGAGTGCAGGACAAGATTGCCTCCATCACCTGTTGATGATAGCCCTCGCAATGAGGCACCTGCCATGCGGTCCCGTGTGTCACTTCACCGCGCGCACAGGGTGATTGATTGGACGAAGAATACGACGAATAGCCCCTATGTTGTCTAGGGATACCCTATCATGATTTGGAGGACATCCGTAAAATTTGACACAACGTTGGGAAAAGAAACTAGGGCCGTCTTTTTTTGACTTCGACGGCAGATTCCCGTGGAAAATGGTCACAAGACGCGATTCTCCGCTTGAGGCGGAGTCTCGGCAGACCCATCACATGGGAACAGTGCAAAGGAGAAGAAGTGTAGGGAAGAAGGAACGCACAAAAGAACAAATAAACAGCAGAAAATTAAATCAGTCCATTCATAATTCTACATAAGCTGTCATAAGCACTACAATCATAGAGAGGTGGCGGGTCCACTAGCTCGCCAATCCTCACCATCACTCATCTCTCTGGGCATTCTCCTCCTCTCCCCTGAGGTGCGGGTCCCTCAGAAGCCTCCGGGATCCCCGTGCAGTAGCACCTGCCTCGCCTCTTGGCGCCTGCTCCGCAGCAGTGACTCGTTGCTCCTCCCCTGGCGTGGCGAAGAAGCCACTAGTGGCAAAGCGACCGGACTGGCGGAGTCGCTCCCCGAACTCTCGCGCTCTCTCGTAGCGCGTCTCCATCCCTCCTAGCCTCTGCACGACGGCCTGAAGGCCCAGCTGGAGCCCCCTCACTTGGGCCTCCAAGGCCCTCCTCTCGGTCAGATCCCGCTGTCGCTCGGACCTTCTCTCGGCTTTCTCTCTCTCTGCCTCTCTCCTCATCATCTGCAGAAGAACCCTTAACTCCAGGATGTCTGGAGAAGGTCTCTCCTCACCACGATGCCGCAGCTCCGCTACAGTCGCCACCCAGGCGTCACGCTCCTCTTCTGCCCGGGTCGCGCGGGCCACCGCACCGGCAAGTTGCTCCCGGAGGGAGGCAATCTCGAGAAAAGGGGCCGAGGAACTGGAAGATGCGCCGACAGCCACTCCCACCGTCGCTGTCTGCTGGGCACGCTGGAACAAAAGAAACAACGGCCGTCAGTGAAACTCCAAAATCTGAAGTTAAAAGTGCGGCACGTAACTTACCAGGAGCGACAGCTCATGTTGAGCGACGGCCAGCTGCCGCTTAGTCTCTGACAGTTGGGCGCGCGAGCCGCCGATGCCACGCGTGTCCCCAGCTTGGGGAAGCCCCGCGTAACTCTCTCTCTGCCGCCGCAGGAAGTCGGCACTGTCCTGCACCAGTACACCCCCTTGCTGTCCAGGGAGACGTACGGGCCAGTCCTCGAGCCTCGCCTTGCCGGGACTCTCCCTCCTGACGCGGCTCGGCTCGTCCGCACTCGCAAGTGTATAAGAAAAGGCACCCTTATGAAGGGGGATAGGGGATGCAAGATGATGAATGCAAAAGAACTACGAAGAAAAGGAAAGAATTGGCTTATTGGATGTGCCGATGGTGAAATCCGGCGGAGCTCCGGCAGCGTGGGGACGACGTGGAAGCGCGGTGGATGGAGACGACCTTCCTCTCGCGAGCGTGAGCACCCGAGAAGCCGGCAGAACCTCCACCTACAAAAGAACCCACGGGTTAGAAAATGACTCCGTAGCCTCTGGGCTCCGGCAGCCTATCGGATCACTTCGAAGCCCTCCCAGAACTGAGGGGGTGGGCCTTTATTTATAGAGCTCCGGAGGGTGAAGGCGTCCAGGACCCTGGACACCTCCATCAGGGCCGAATTAATATTTTATTCTATTTTTATATATTTTTTTGGAATACTTTTGTGGAGGCGTCCAGGGCCCCGGACGCCTCAAACAAGTCCACCAAAAACCGACGACGACCGCACGCGGTTTGGCACAACGCGTGGTTTTGTGAGCGGCGCCTCGTGATTCAGAAATGGGCGCGTCCAGTTGACTGGACGTCTCTATAATTTGGATTTTTTCACACACGACAAACCGTCGTTCGGTGGCCGGCGCCCGTGAGAGAGTTGATGGTGGCGTCCAGGGGCCTGGACGCCTCCATAAATATATATTATTTTATTTTTTTATTTATCTTTTGTGCCAAGGCTGGCATTTTGATTTTTTTTATAATTATTTTTATGGAGGCGTCCAGGGGCCTGGACGCCTCCATTAATATATATATTTTTTATTTAGTTTAGGGCCCTGAGAAAATAATAAAATGAATTAAAAAGATGGGGGCGTCCAGGGGCCTGGACGCCCCCATTAAGACCCACCCGGGTCCTCAAATCAGACGTCGGCGGCCGTCCGTCAGACACCCTTCCTGATTCCGGAACCTCCTGATGCGTCTGACTGGTGTTGACGCTGTCCGAATGCCGTGACGGGACGATTCCGAATGCCGAAAAAGGCAGAAGAAGACCCAAGAAAAGGAAGCACTCGAGTGATTCGAAATACGTAAGCTGTTGCGGGGCGTTGTATAGTAATATGAGACTTTCTCAGGAGACGTCAAGAATGGCGTGTCTACACTACCTTCCAGTGCTCTTCGCCTGGATTTGTCTGATATCTACTGACAATGCTCAAAGCATTGGCAACATCAGGCCGTGTACATACCATTGCATACATGATTGACCCTATGGCCGAAGCATAAGGTACCTTATTCATGTGTGCCACCTCCTCAGATGTTTTAGGGCTCATCCCCTTAGATAGGCAAATTCTATGTCTCATAAGAATAAGACCTCTCTTGAAATTTTCCATCCTAAACCTTTTGAGGATAGTATCTATGTACATGGATTGGGATAATCCTACCATCCTTTTAGATCTATCTCGATAGATCCTTATGCCCAGCACATAGGATGTTTCTCCCAAATCCTTCATGGAGAAGGTCTTGGACAACCAAGACTTAGTTGATGTCAACATCCCTACATCATTCCCAATGAGTAAGATGTCATCAACATAAAGGACCAAGAAGGTCACAGAGCTCCCACTGACCTTCTTGTAAACACAGGGTTCATCTTCATTCCGAATGAAGTTGAAAGATTTGACAGCTTCATCAAATCTTAAGTTCCAACTTCGAGATGCCTCCTTCAATCCATAAATGGACCTCTGAAGTTTGCATACCTTATTAGGATGAAGCATGAAAATGAATCCTTCAGGCTGTATCATGTACACCTCTTCTGACATATTTCCATTCAGAAAAGCTGTCTTCACATCCATTTTCCAAATCTCATAATCCAGGTATGCAGCAATGGCAAAGAGGATTCTGATTGACTTAACCATGGCCACAGGTGAAAATATCTTGTCATAGTCAATACATTGTCTTTGACGATACCCTTTCGCAACTAATCTGGCCTTGTATGTGTCAATCTGTCCATTTGCACCGATTTTTCTTTTGAAAATCTATTTGCAGCCGATAGGGACTTTCCCTTCGGGTACATCAACCAACTTCCAAACTTTGTTGGTGTATATGGACTGGATCTCTGAATCCATTGTCTCTTGCCATTTCTCGGAGTCCGCACTACGGATTGCATCCCGGTACGATTGAGGATCTTCATCCTCATCGATACATACCTTAGAGGACCTCTCTGAGACATGTCCAACATATCTCTCAGGTTCTCTTGGTAGTCTACCAGATCTCCGTAGTGTCTGTGTTTCACTCTGAATAGGATCAACCGATACAGTCTCATCTAATGAGTCTTTAGGTTGTGGTTCTTTGACCTCGTCCAATTCTATTTGGCTCCCACTGTCTTTTTGGAGAAGATATTCTCTTTCTAGAAATACAGCTCTCTTGGCCACTAAGACCCTTTGCTCAGAAGGGTGATAGAAATAATATCCAAATGTCTCCTTTGGATATCCCACAAACTTACACTTATCTGTTCTAGACTCAAGTTTATCACTATCGTTCCTTTTCACATAGGCTGGACACTCCCAAATTTTAATGTGATTAAAATTTGGTTTCCTGCCCTTCCATATCTCATATGGTATAGAAGGAACAGATTTACTTGAGATCTTGTTCAGTAAATAGGCTACAGTCTCTAAGACATAGCCCCAGAGAGATAAGGGTAGTCTTGACATAGACATCATGGATCGGACCATGTCTAACAAGGTCATGTTTCTCCTTTTGGATACACTATTATGCTGTGGTGTATACGGTGGAGTCCACTGAGAAACTATTCCATTGTCTTTAAGATAAGAAGTGAATTCATGGCTAAGGTATTCACCTCCTCGATCCGATCGAAGAGCCTTGATACTCTTGTCAGTCTGTTTCTCTACTTCATTCTTGTATTCCTTAAACTTCTCAAAGGCTTGTGATTTATGTCTCATTAAATACACATAGCCATATCTCGAGAAGTCATCAATAAAAGAAATGAAATAGAGGTGACCCCCTTTTACTTTCATGGACATGGGTCCACACACATCCGAGTGTATGAGCTCGAGAAGGTCAGCAGTCCTCTCACCATGTCCACTAAAGGGAACCTTGGTCATCTTCCCCATGAGACACGACTCACATGTATCAAATGACTTGTATTCGAATGAATTCAAATACCCATTTGAGTGTAGGTGAGAGACTCTTTTCTCGCCTACATGACTAAGCCTACAATACCATAGATATGCAGAATTCACTTCATTAGCATTGGAAATCTGCATAACGTTAGAACATGTATCTAATACATAAAGACCATTGACTAATGAACCATTGGCTATAATCAAACCATTATTCATTATAGAGCACCAAGTGCTTTTAAAAGCCAATGTATATCCAACGTTATATAAGTCAGAGATTGAAATAATGTTCTTAATAATATTAGGAACATAATAACAGTCATTCAGCTCAAGAATGACTCCTGAAGGTAAACTGAGGCGTGCAGTCCCGACAGCTTTGGCAGAAACTAAAGCTCCATTACCCATCCTCAGTTCAATCTCCTTTTTACCCAGCCGCCTTCTATTTGCCAGCACCTACACAGAATTGCAGATATGATATGCACATCCAGTATCTAATATCCATGATGTGGATTCCATACATGACAAATTAAGGCCTATGATAAAAATACCTTCATTTAGAATTACCTTGCAATTCCTTTTCCAATGCCATGTTTCCCCGCATCGAAAATACTTGTCTTCTTTTTCATTCTTCTTGCCCTTTCCTTTGTCAACTTTGGCGAGTTGCTTACCCATGGCCTTCTTCTTTCCCTTCCCTTTGTCACCTTTGGTGGATATCTGGGTGGTCTTCCTTTTCTTGTTGGCCCGGTCAACAATCATTACAGAAGAAGATGGTTTATCTTTCTACATAGTTCCTTCAACACTCTTTAACATGTTGAGCAGCTCCGGGAGAGTTGCATCAATTCTATTCATGTTAAAGTTTATGATGAAGGAAGAAACGGAATTGGGCAATGACTGGAGTATAAGATCAATGCACAGTTCAAGATCCAACTTGAACCCCAGTGCATTGAGTCTCTCAATCCACTCCATCATTTTCAGTACATGAGCATGTACTGAAGCACCATCCGACATCCGTGTCCTGAAAAGCCTTTTGGAGATATCATATCTCTCAATCCTGCCCTGCTCCCCGAAGAGCTGGTGTAGATTAACAAGTATGCTTCTATAATCAGTCTTTTCGAATTGCCTCTGTAGCTCGGGAGCCATAGAGGCCAGCATGTAACATTAGGCAAGGGAAGAGTCTTCAGACCCTTTGGCATAAGTCATTAACCCGCCCTCGTCGGCATCGGGAGCTGGCTCAGAATGAACCATGTCCAACACGTAGGTTATTTTTTCGGCGGTGAGGACTGCGTAGATTACGCAGCCAATCCGAGTAGTTCGGTCCGGTCAGTCTGTTGGCATCCAAGATGCCGCGGAGGGGTTGGATGACGACATTGTAATCTGGATAAGAAATAAAAGACAACTTAGCATATGTTCAAATTCGAACTTAGATGTGGTTTTCTATCTTAGTTAGTCCCACTATTTTTCGATCGAACTATATAACCCTCAGTATATAGAACGGGAGATCAGCGGGATCATCCTAGTGGGTCAGAATCCCAACGAGACTGAGGTACGACCTTGTGGAAAGCACAACAAGCCATACATCATCTCAAGGGCAGTCAACATGCACTTACATCTAATGCAATATCCAATATTCGGCCCCCGAGAAAACATCCCCTTGTGGAAAGCACAACAAGGGATACCCTCGGTTAGATCTAACCACCATTACGATATAGCAATGAGTTCATGATCCGACCCTTTTGGAAAGCACAATAAGGTCGGGTTCAATTCCTCACCCCATTGAGGTCTAGCCTTGGGGTTACATCCCGCCTCCAAGCCCATGAACCTTGTGGAAAGCACAACAAATCCATGAGTTAAAGACGTTCATTAACCCCATAATAATGGAGGGCCACGACGACTCCTAGAGTCACGTTTACCAGATCTAAAATTAAATCGTGGGGGAATTTGATTTTATCTTGATCTCACCCTAGATGGTAATATAAATATATCCAATATATTTATCGTACCTAGTAGTTTGCACAAAGTAAATGCATCCAATGTAAAATTAAATCGCAAGTGATCATGAACTTTATTCCTAATGTAACTAAGACATACGGCCCGCTTCCGAAGTAGTTGGATCGTCCTCGTCGGGTGTGCTCCGCGCTTTCAAACTCCGATGCCGCATTAATTACAACTTATACACGGCACGCAGGTCGGTAAAACACTACAAGAAAAATCGCGGATAGCGACCGACCTAGCGGTCGCTATTCAGTCGTAGATCGGTCGCAAATATGCATTGCGACCGACCAGAGACTATCTAGCGACCGAATATGTCGGTCGCTATATAATAGTCGCTATATAGCGACCGACATAATTCGGTCGCAGTATCAGTCGTTATCAGAGACCGATTATAATCGGTCGCCTGGACAGTCGCTAATAATTCGGTCGCAATTCGGTCGCTATTCGGTCTCTAATTATGTTGTATTTTTAAAAATAAAATTAACCTATCGGATTTATTCGGTCTCAATTCGGTCGCCAGTCGGTCGCCAAGTATAATTATTTAATAAAAGAAATATAACGTATAGTCGCTATTCGGTCGCAATTCAGTCTCCATGCGGTCGCTAATTTTGCATTATTTTTTTTTTAAAAATTTATTTAAACTGATAAATAAATTACCTGATAAATAACAAATTCATAACATAAATATAAAATCAACTACACAGACAACAATATCGACAAATCTCAAATTCATCACATACAAACACCTGATAAATAACAATTTCATAAAACAATAATAAATCAACTACACGGATCACAATCTCCACGAACCTCAAATTACACACAATTAAAATAAAATCACAAATTAATCATACATCCATAATAATAAAATGACAACATACACAACTAAAATAAAATCACAAATCCTCCACATATGTCTCATCCTGGTCGTCGTCTCGTCCAACATCATCCTGGTCGTCTTCTCGTCCAACATCTCGCGACGGATGATCCTGTATATCATTTAAAAAAATTATAATCAAATCCTTAATAAAGAAATCAAGCATTAACAAGACTTAATAAAGAAATCAAGCATTAACAAGAGTATGCCAATAGTTTAAGCCAACTCATTTTCATATATATAAATACACACACACAATATAAGTTCAAATTTCATCTTGTATTTTAAAAATGAAGTTTGAGCGCCGAGCTCAAACCGGGCATCCGATTTGGATTCCGTCAGTTCTGACAAGTCACTTTCATCTCCCCGGTCGTATTGGAATGATCGGCACGGCCATCCGACCGGTATTTCGAATTTTAGACCCCCGGACCCGTCCTAACAGTTCATTTGAAATAAGTGTATTTTAAAAATGAAGTTTGAGCGCCGAGCTCAAACCGGGCATCCGATTTGGATTCCGTCAGTTCTGACAAGTCACTTTCATCTCCCCGGTCGTATTGGAATGATCGGCACGGCCATCCGACCGGTATTTCAGATTTTAGAACCAAATGCCCCGTCCTAACAGTTCATTTGAACTAAGTGTATTTTAAAAATGAAGTTTGAGCGCCGAGCTCAAACCGGGCATCCGATTTGGATTCCGTCAGTTCTGACAAGTCACTTTCATCTCCCCGGTCGTATTGGAATGACCGGCACGGCCATCCGACCGGTATTTCAGATTTTAGACCCCCGGACCCGTCCTAACAGTTCATTTGAAATAAGTGTATTTTAAAAATGAAGTTTGAGCGCCGAGCTCAAACCGGGCATCCGATTTGGATTCCGTCAGTTCTGACAAGTCACTTTCATCTCCCCGGTCGTATTGGAATGACCGGCACGGCCATCCGACCGGTATTTCAGATTTTAGAACCAAATGCATAAGTTGCTGCTTCTCGCTGCCTCCATTCAGGTTTGTTAATGTTTTCTTCTATGAATGGCATAACAAGAGGCACAATGTCATCTCCCACGGTCCGTGCAACCAAACCCAAGCATGTTCCTCCAGCCATTGCAAGATTCCAAACTCCTTCATCCTGATCTTGGTCGTCTTCTTGCTTAAGGAGTGTCTCCAACAGCATAGGGACAAGCGCAGGTAGTGCCTGCTTGATAAAATAAAAGCAAGGGGTGTCAGAATCAGCAGAAAAATCCCCTCCATATTCATCTAAGATGTCAATCTCTTCATCGCATATTGAGCTCCAGAATTCAATAGCTTGTAGAGCAACAGGTTCCTCATCTTCCCTCACAGCTTTTGCAGTGATGTTAAATATGTCCTGCATATACGATGCAAGCTTCTCATAATACATGGAGGATATGGAGACCAAGCATTCGAATGCAGCCTGCCGTATCTTCACCTCAGGGGACAGAGTAGCTTCACAAATGACTCTCATGATATAATCCCTCTCCATATCATTCCCGAAGTTTGCCTGAGCAAATCCCAAAGAATTATGCAGAGCTCGAGTTGCAGCCAGCCTAACATCAATGTTTCCCTCAGAAGCACTCATGCCTTGAACAACCGCTGTCAATATCTTATTGACTTGCTCTTGATCAACTTCATCAGGGGAGACTTCTTCACACATGTAACCTAGGGTGTCCAAAGTTGCTTGCTTAACATCTGGCTGAAGTTGGTGAATATTTGACAAGAGAGAACTGATAAGTTCAGGCCATTGATTTTGAGGCAACTCAATACCAACAATCTTTGCAACAACTTGAGATGCAGTAGATCTTGCATCAATCACCGGTGAAGAGAGAGTCTGTAGTAAACATCCTTTGACCTGGGCCCTAACAGCTACATCCAATGATAACCATCTCTGCACATGCTCAAATTTTCTGTGTTGCTCCTTTGCATCCAGGGCATTTTTGAGAATCAAGCCTGCCAATTTACGGCTAACAACAGGCTTGTCATTATTTGCTAATTCACTCGAAAGAGATAGCAAGAACCCAGTAACATTTTGATCCTGAAATTGTTTTAAACTTTCCTCAGCATGCTTGCGAACCGCTGAATCTATTGACTGTGCATTCAAAAGAACTTGGGTAACTTCCATAGCCATTTCTGTATGGTATCTTCTCCGCCTTTCCCTTGCAGGGATACGCCCCAATGGCGGCCGCCGCCGACTATATATAATATCCTTCACTTCTTGTAACTTATGACCTATGCTCCTTTGTATGAACTGCCCTTCCTTTGCTTAGAGGTGCTGTTCCTGGCTTCCTGCCATGACAGTTACCAGACTTTGGGGAGATCTTTTCACCTAAATTGGCATATTTTATTCATGTCTACATGTTACTTTCCTTATATTATTCTAGCTTTATGAATATTTATAGATCTGTATCCTCCCCCACTCAAGTGAATAGAATTTATACATATCTTTTCACTTTCAGTTCTAACCAAAATCTCTATACACCTATGGAAAATCCTGCAGAACAGTCTGCCTGTTGATTCTAATATCCAGAGGATAGGTGTAAGATGATATTTAGAGTTAAGAAAATGATATTTTCCCCTCCTCAATCTAAATTCTTATATTTTGTAAGATGATATTTAGAGTTAACAAATAGAAAATCAATCAAATAAAATACTTACCGGAGGCTGCTGTGCAGGAGGTGCAGGAGGTGCTCTACTACTATCAATTCCCAAGGATGTGAGCATCTGGGAGACGGTCTGAGCGACGATGGTTGAGATATTCTGAGAGATATTCTGAGAGACGGTCTCGTTGACGATCTGCCTAAACATATCTGGAGTCATGGTCGGGGCGGCACTGGAAGAACCATCTGGGGCTGCTGGTGTGGTAAATGGAGAGGTCGCATGTGAGACCGAACTCGAGCATGATGATAACACCCTAGTCGTGCCCAAGCTATGTCCAAAACCATAAACATGTCCTTTCTTGGGTGCCCCAGATGCTGCAACCCAAATGGCAGGATCCAACTCTGGACGCTGACTGTCATCCCCGTACCTCTCATCCATTCGTCTACTATATGAGTCCTGCAAAAACCAAAAAAAAACAAAACCAAATTATTCTACAATTTAATCTTAAATGAAAACTATTAATGTATACACTTACCGCTACCTCCCGAGCTTTCTCACTAATGTAAGCATTTGTCCCTTTCTTCTTATGAATTCGATCAAAAAGTTCATGAAATTGAGCTGGCCGCTTTAACTGTGCTTCCTGTTATTCAAATAAATCACAGTTTCATAATAGAAACAAAAAATTTATATATGTAGAAGTGTACTTACTAATCTCGCTTTATGTGTTGCAAAGGAGACAGAGCCACCCGTGTGTAAATTCGCTTCAGGATGCGCTGCTCTGTTTTGCTTTGCTTTGTTTGAATTGGCATTCCATTTCTCCGCTTCCCAAATGTTGCACAGCTCTGTCCAATACTCCTTTCTCATCCACACAGGCCCATGCTCCTTCCATATGTTCTTATCAGTACTTGCACATGCTTTTTTTGCATATCTTCGGGCATTGTACATAAGATGTTTGAAATTATCTCTTGCAGTAACTGTCCATGCAAATCTAGCACGTAACTCATCTGAATGTTCTGTGAATCGATGATTCCTCTATATATTAACAACAACAAAAATTTATATGTTACATAACAAAGTGGGTTAAAATAATAATTGAAAATGACTTAATATGATAAAATAAGATAAATACCAAGAACATAGAGAACAATAAATCCTGAACACCCATCGGAAAATCAGCAAAGCGATGGATGGGGCCTGGAAAATGTGCTTGAATTGTCTTTGTAATAAATTGTGATGCTTGGGCTGGCTCTATTTTATTCCTGAAATTAAAAATATTAATACCACAATGACGAATAAATAACAAAAATAATGCATTACGTACCCTTCATTTATCCACACTGCCCGCATCGTCTCATTACAACAGCCCTCCCCCTCATGATGACTCGCCTCGTCATCAGCACGTACTATACGAATTAAATAGTATAAATAAAACAAACTATCAAAAAAACATAAATATGCAAATGAACATACCTGACTCAGCTGGGGGAGGTGTAGATCCACTCGCCATGTGTGATGGCGGTGCATAGGCCGTCAATGTACCCGTTGTCAGTGGTAACGGTGCAGAGGCCGTGGGTCCTGTAAGGATAAGAATCAGATAACACAAAAACATAAAGAATTATTTTAAACAAATACTCAAATGAATTATACATGAAAGTATACATACCTACTACCGGTGGTAGCGGTGCATCCCTCGGTGGTAACGGTGCAGAGGTCGTGGGTCCTGTGAAAATAAGAATCAGATAACACAAAAACATAAAGAATTATTTTCAACAAATACTACAATGCATTATACATGAAAGTATACATACCTACTACCGGTGGTAGCGGTGCAGAGGTCGGTCGTAACGGTGTAGAGGTCGTGGGTCCTGTGAAAATAATAATCAGATAACACAAATACATAATGAATTATTTTCAACAAATACTACAATGCATTATGAAGGGAAAGTATACATACCTACTACCGGTGGTGAAACGGAAGTAAATCTCCTCCCGCTACCCTCTCCCCTCCCACCTCTGGGAGTCCCACGCCGTCCTCGAACCATATCTTCAACTGGTAATAAAATACACCAAGCTCCATCATCATACGTGACTGTTTTGAACTTCTTAGAGAACTCCACAAATACACGGTCACCCTCAATAACAATTTCTCCGGTCTTAGCAAGTGACTTAACAATGTCAGGTGAAATCCAATTCTTATCTTCCGACTCATGTACATCAATTTCTGCTCGTTGTCCATTAGGTAAATATGCAGTAAAAATAATCGGAAGAGGAAGCATACTGATTACAAAATGTAGGACCTCAACTTATAAAAATAAGTTGATTCCCTTATGCTCTGATACCAAATCTGATGCAGGACAGAAACATTTATAACCATTAAATGACACTTTTTCACTCATCAAAACATACAATGTTACTTTTTGAACATTAGTAAATATGGTGCAATCTTAAACCCCATTTTATTACTGAGGATGGATAAGATAGTATGATAGGTCTTTAAACAAACAGATGGAGGAAGAAAAACTTTTAGAAAAACATTGTAACTAATCCTCATAGGTACCTGACAGCCTGTGGCCAGCTAGAAACTTCTTGATGTCAAGGTGACTGGAATTGTAATAATATTTGACAACTTATAGTCATAGAAGATTTATGAGAATGAATTGAGAAAAGAGATGCAAATAAGGGGCTTTACTTGAGAGAGAGGATGGGTCAATTGTAAGGCAAAGAGTATGTTATGCTGAGCGCACACATGGATATGGATGTTAGATGTTACCTATCAGATATAGCAGATCTACTCTCTTCCTTAATCTACTAAAGTAATATACCAATAATCCTATACCTGAATCTCTGATACTAGAGCATAGGGCCAAGTTATCAAATGGTTATAATTTCTTTTAGGTTTCTGTCCCTGTAACCGCTTGAAAATTATGCTTGGTATTCAGCTTATCCTGACCTAAAACATGAATATGCTTTCCATCATGCTAACAAGCATAAATACACTTCGTATACAGTTGTGGAAAAGATTATTTGACAGAAGGATAAGTGATCACACAGCAGCAAAAGAAATAAATTGGGCATTATGCCATGGAGATCAAAGATAGAAGGGAAGGAGACCGGAGGGAAGGGAAGAACTGAAGAAGTGGCCGGAGGTGGAGATGGGACTGTTTAGCTGGTTCCGGGGAAACGGGCCGTCGGGTTTTGGCTCTTCTTCCACGGCGGAGCAGGTCACGGAAGGCCTCGACGCCGGCAACCTTACAGCCATCGTCACAGGTTCCGCCCTTCACCACTCTACCCCGACCATCCGACACAGAACACCATATATACCCGTCCATGTCATCCCTCCTTCATTCTCTCTCTCGTTCTAACCTGCAATCCTCATCTATAGGTACTTTTGGTAGTCTCCGGATCGATGATTTCAGCCAGCTGGTAGTAATCTCTAATTGATGGGAGGCGATCTGAACATGTTTAATTTGTTCTTGGCAGGCGCCACCAGCGGCATCGGGAAGGAGACGGCGAGGGTGCTGGCCCTGCGCGGGGCCAGGGTCATCATCCCCGCCCGCACACTGGAGGCCGGCGCGAAGGCGAAGGAGAGCCTGCTGGAGGGCAACCCCCACGCCAAGCTCGAGGTCATGGAGCTGGACCTGGGCTCCCTTGCCTCCGTGGAGTCCTTTGCCCGCTCCTTCCTCTCCTCCGACCGGCCCCTCCACATCCTCATGTGAGTTAAAACACGATCGACCACCACAAGGTGTTAGGTGTTTCACCAACACATCCACGGCCCCGCCTCCAATATTTAGGATCAAGAAGACTGAGACGGGATCCATCTCTTCTCTTGCTTCAGCAACAACGCAGGGATCTGGTGGAGTCCCTTCCAGCTGTCCAGAGATGGAGTGGAGCTGCAGTTCGCCACCAATCACCTGGGTACGTAATAATTAAAATCATGAACATGATCAGTAGAAATCAGTAAAGCTGCTCCTGGTCTTCATGTGGGTTACATTTTGGTCATTCAAATTGCTTTCTGGTGATCTTGAGACTGATATATACCTGGGAAACGCAGGGGGGAGGGGAGTAGGCCGGCGGGGGAGGGGAGCAGGCCGGTGACGGAGGGGGAAGGGAGAGAGAGAGAGAGAGAGAGAGAGAGAGAGAGAGAGAGAGAGAGGTATCTGCGGAGGGCGACGACGGCAGGGCGAGCGGCGACGGCGACTCGACGCGAGCGGCGCGGCGACGGGCTCCGGCGGAGGGGGGCTCGGGCGGGAGGCAGCACGGGGAGGGGGGCTCCGGCGGAGGAGGGGGGCTCGGGCGGGAGGGCTCGGGCGGAGGGGGGGCTCCGGCGGAGGGGGCTCGGGCGGGAGCGGGGAGGGGGGCTAGGGCGGAGAGGGGGCCGCAGGGGAAGGGGGCTCGGGAGGGGGGGCTCGGGCGGGAGGGGGTCGCAGTAGGAAGTATAACGGCATCAGCGACCGACTGGAGACCGAAGTTAATTCGGTCGCAATAATAGCTACCGATTAGCGACCGATATACATACGGTCGCTGAAACGGTCTCGGTTATGCGACCGATTATTTCGGTCTCCGAATTGGTCTCTATTTCGGACCGACTAGCGACCGATTAAATCGGTCGCTAATTCGGTCGCTATAGCCACTTTTTCTTGTAGTGAAATTTAAATTACATGTCAATAAAATTCCAACAGCCCTTTGGGCGAGTACAACTTTAAAGAGAGATAGAAGTACATAGGAATTTTAACAGAGAGAGAAAGGAGGTTCGCAGACCCCAATTAATTACATTAACCAAGTCCATGATCACTTGTCAACCCATTCAAGTAAACACAATCAAGGGTTATTTCTGAAAATAATCTTTACTTTTGGATTTAAAAATGGGATGTGCAAACAAAAATAGGCTAACTTTGTTTAATTTTAAAAATCGAATATGGATTAACTAAAATTAAACATTTAAGCAAGCCAATACAAGGTAAATAAAGTAACTCACGTAAAGAACCATCATTTCTAACAGGGGCATGCATATTTGAATCTGATTCAAATAAGTCAGATAATTAAGATAATTATTTAAATTTAAATTTAATTATCCAATAATCAAATTTAAATTAGAAATTTAAACATGACAATCATTTAAATTTAAATTCAAACTAATTATCTAATAATTTTATTTGAAAGTAAATTTAAATAAGTAATTATCATCAATTATCATTTTTCTAAAATTTAAATTTTGAATTTAATGATTATCTAATAATTAAAATTTTAAATATTTGAATTTTATACATATGACTTCAATGAAATTTAACTTCTGATTTTACTAATTATCTAATAATTAAAATTTTAAAAAATAAATTTTACTGAAATAACTTCAATTATTACCATTTTATCTTAAGGTAAATAGAAATTATCTCACCTCGGTAAATTTAAAAGTTAAATAAAATTTAACATTTGACTTTTATGTTGAGATAAGATAATTAATATTTAAGATAATAATGTAGATTAATTTATTGTGCATTTATATATATATATCATATATATATATTCTTTAAATAGCACAAGAAATTAATACAAGTAATTTTTTTAAAAAAATTAATCCGGCACCCTCAAGCGCGGCCGCCCACGCGGGACGCGTGGGCGGGCGCGCTCGCGTCCGCGCGTGGGCGCCCGCCGCATGGCGAGCCCCCGCGCCCGCCACGCGGTGCGACGTCGCCTGGCGACGCCGCACGCGGGTGGGCGCAGTGCGCCCGAGCGGCGTAGTGCGCCCAACGGATTAAATATTTTTTTTAAAAAAAAAATTACTCGAGAGATGCCAACATCCTAGAAGAACAGAGATGCCCAATATCCCCTTCTTCTAATAACAATTGAAGATTTTAAATTCCCTTAAAACATGGTTCTATACGGAGCTAATACACCGACCAGAGCATCAACCTGGCTCTGATACCACTGTAAGATTCTACACAGCACAGTTCGGGCAACGCAGCGAATAACAAAAATTATTTACTCGAACCCGACTTGATGGAATCCTAGATCTGTGCTCTAATCAATGCATTAATTACCCAACCCCTAACTACGAGTTGCATATTTCACCTTACGCGGAACGACGTTGTAATACCTTGGATCTTTATTGGATCATTATTAGGTCTTTCGGATCCTTTTTGGAGAGTTTCGGATCGCTTTTGTAGCTCCTGAGTTGAGTTTTATGATTCGTGTAGATTTTTCCCTCGTACTAGTTACGGAACCCTACGGTGAGTTTAGTTCTCAGTTCATCGACTCGTTGACGATACAGTTGCGATGTACTCTTCGCGAGGATCGTTTCGACTATTTTTACGTATTTTTATGAATTAGTGCATTTTCGACGAAATTTACGGATTTTCAGAAATTAGAAAATTTTCTAATTTTCTTTCACTTGCCTCTCACTTGCACTCACTCTCTCTCTCTCCCGTTCTCTCTCGTTCTCTCGCCTCTTCGCCTCCGACCGCAGACGGAGGGGTTCGTGGGTGAGCTGACGACGCCGGGAAGCTGTTGAGACGCGTGATGGAGTGAGGATTGGGTTAGTTTTGGCGCAATCCCGAACGGTGGATTCAAAGCCGACGGTTGAGTTCGCGTTGTGATTTTCGATGCGGTTTAGCCGTCTCAGCGCTCGATTTCTTCGGTGGAGGTAGGGAGACGGATCGTCACTTCCTCCTGCACGTTTTCCCTACTTCTGTGCGTGGTTTGGTGCTCAAACGGACTAGATCGGGCCAGCTCTAGCAAAACCGTCATTTTCACGGTTTGTAGGGTTCGCCGGAAAATGGTAACCATTCTTAGCATAGTTAGTGTCAAAATGACCGCTGGGATGTCTGGATCACATTCACGTAAGTTTCGTAGTGTTTGGTCATCATTCGGGGCCGGTAGGAGTCCGGGAACCTCGGTGACTCGTTTAGGGTCGATTCGTCGGAATCACCCCAATCTCACGATTTAATGCGTGCATGTGGACCTTTTAACTTCAAGAAGTTGTTTTTCGTCGTGAGGTTTTGTTTCCCCTGCGCTTCGGCGTGAATGGGCCGTGGAACGGGTCGATTCGGCCATTCCACTATTTTTCCCGCCGTGACGGTGTAGCGGTCGTTCCAGTGACCGTCAGAGGTCTCTGACGGCCCTACGAAAGACCGCCACAGCCGTTGGTCGTTTTGGTTCTTCGAGGTTGGGTCAGTGTGATGGCCCAATGTAGGACCGCCACGTGACTCTGACGCGCCTATGTTGGTGCGTCACAGCATGGGTGTTTCTCGAAGACCGTGTCTGTCGATTTTCTCTGACCGCCCATCCCTTGGGCGTCAGAGCCTTGTAACGCGCCTTCCTTAGACCGTTACATGTTGTTTGACCAAGTTTGACTGGCTATGTCGGTTGGCTCTAACGGCCCAACCTCCATGCGCCAGGGTGCTGTAACACGTCCATATTGGACCGTTACATGCTGTTCGTTCGAGTCTTAGGTAGGTCCGTTGGCCCTGACGGCCCAATCTGGGTGCGTCAGAGGGTGTAACGCGCCTATAGTAGGCCGTTACAGTCTTGTTGTTGGCCGTGATGGCCTGTTCTGTTCTGTGTCCGCCCGTGTGTTGGTCTGTCTTAGGTTTATGTTCTAGGGCGGTGTCTGTGTGTCGGTAGTGCTCTAGATCGGTCGGTTCAGGCAACTGGGTGTGGTCTCTTCCCTGACTGTGACGGTTCCCTAACGACTCAATCTAGAACTGCCAGCGTCCTTGTCTCTGGTCGCGTAGCGACTTTTCCTTGACTGCCGGGTCTGCCTAGCGGTTGAGTGACGATTCGCTTTGCCCAGAGTGTCGTCCTCCGATGTTTCTGTTTGTTTTGGCTTGTCATTGTGGTCTGCATGCTTTCCCATGGATGTCTTCTGACATTCTATGAGGACTAAGACCACGTCATGAGACAATCAGGAGTCTTCTTGCTTGTAGTAGGATTTTCTTTCCTATTGTCGAATCATCATTGTCTGGTTCAGGTCAACCTGGGGTTACCCAGTGGTTGATAGGTAACCTTGTGTGTGTCTCGACGGTTCTGTCCAGTTCGAGACATGGTTCTGGCTGCAGTGAGGTATCATCTTATCTCGATTTACGTGTCCAGGTGTACTGAGAGTCCTCGGTGTTCCCTTAGGTCTCCGCGTGCCGTTTCCTTCGACAACGTCATTTTCTCCGACTTAGGATTAGATCGATTGGCGGGTTCTCGGGTCGTTACAACTGGTATCAGAGCGGTGGTTGTGGACGTACATAGGAATTCAAAATATTGTAGTGATCAGAGTCCATAAGGTCCAGTACAGTCGGCAGCTGGCTTAAGTTTTGTGTTCACTTTGTGCCTAGTTTCTCGCTCGAGAGCTTGAGTGCGTTGTGCGGCGCTGTGAAGATGGTTGATGTCCGCGGCTTTCGTGCCAGCATGGAGTCTAAGGATCGAGGTCGAGAGCCTTCTCCCTCACCAGTGGTGGCCATGGTTGTGCTGCGTTGGGCAGAGGTTGCTGGCAGGCGTAAGCTCGCGGTGCTCCGTTCGGGGTATCTGCAGCGTGGTCAGGTGGTTGGTGCGGATTGCTTGTGGTTAAGTGGCCGTGAGTGTGCTCTAAGGGAGCTACTGTCGGTTTTGGCCACTCCAGCTTGAGGTTTGTCCAGCCCCTTAGGTGTTTAGGTCGTGGTTTAAGGTGTCAGAGCGAGTGTTCTGATCGAGAAGTGTGCTCGGATGAGCGGAGGATCTTCTTGGTGAGCTACTATCTCATCGAGCCTGATGTTCTTATTGTGCTCTATGGCGTCAGAAATGACGTGTTGGTCCCGATTGTTATGCGAATTTCGAGGCAGGATTGGGCTGTGGTGTCCTAGTAAGTCTTGCTCATGCGCTCTTGTGTGCGAATGGATTGTGTTCGTCTTAGATTTCAATTGAGATGTGAAGGTTCCGCGGTGAGTTTCGGGACTCGGGGATGAGCGTTGACGGTCGTCGGTTATGGCTCGTGTTGCGGCTCTTAGCGTGGTGTGCTATGGTTTGAGGAATTGCAGCGGTGGTGCATCGAGAGATGCTATGATTGTGGTCTGACGTGACACCTGCTGGGTGTGTCGGAGGTGCTGACCTGATGGAAGCGATGGTTTTCCTTGGTGCTGGATAGTGCTGTTTCCAGCGTGTTCGAGATTCGAGATCAAGTCGGGCGTGGAGTTCTTCCGTTGGTCGGAGGTGCGATTGGTTTCTCCTTTGGTTGGAGAGATTGCATTTGGCCAAGGTTCATCGTCTTGCATTATGTGTCCGGATTGGTTGGCCTCTGTGTGCCATGAAGTCCATGCGAGACGTGCTCCTTGTCTTGGCAAGGCGGTTGCCTGCCAGGGTTGTGCCCGTTTCCCTTGTCGTGTAATGGTGTTGGCGCTGTTCCGGAAGGACAAATGCTGGTTGGGCGATGTTCACATTCTTGGCTGTGCGCGCGTGGATCAGAGTGCGCAGCGGAAGCGTGGTGGGCCCATAACCCACTGGTTCAGGATCGTAGCGTTGGTTGCTACAGACGGATTCTTGAGTTTGCGTTGAGCATTGAAGGATTGGTCCCTCTGTGTGAGACGTGCTGTTGCCGTGCCGTTGCTTGAGGTATTATGGTTCTTGGCACTGGTAGGATGGAGTATTGGGGAATGTGCTGGCTAGTGCGCCACATGAGTACCCTATTCCTGTTATGGAAGCCGTGCCAGGCGTCGATGTTGGACCCGGATGGGGCTATTGAGGATGTCGCCTGACGGTGGTCAAGGGCGTGTTGGTCAGAGTCGGTGGCTTGGTGCCCGACTTGTGTTCCCAGTCATGTCCTCGGATGAGATCGTCTTTGGAGAAGTGATCGCTGACAGATTATGGGTTCCTATTGGTAGCTGCGAGTGACTGCTAAGGCTAGTCTCGTAGTCGACCATGGTAAGATGTGTTTTGCTTGGGGACCCATGTGCATTGGTCGTGGTGTCGGCGACCAGGTTGCTGTGATTTTGGATGGCACTTTTCTCCCTTAGGGATGTGTGCCATGCATTGTTCCGGTGGTGTCCCGTGGCTCTGTGGTAAGGGCGAAATCGAGATTGGCATGTGTCCACTTGGATTAATTGAGTCAAGGAATTGATGGGACAAGACGGAAGAGTGACGCCTGTGCGTGGAGGTCCTTGATGGGACGATGGTGTCGCAATGGTTATCCCTGGTTTGGTGACCAGCATGGGATGGTTCCCTTGTAAGTCTGAGTCAAGTGAGGTGATGACTGAAGACACCAGGATGTTGTCATTTGGTTTCATCGTGCTCCCCTGAGAGAGTCGAGTTGGCGCGATGATCGAGATCGGATGCAGTGTCCGGGAGGAGTGCAGCTCGAGTTCGGTGAGAGCTGTGTATCGGTGAGGCCTTTGGTGGTCGTTTCCATGATGTGCTTTCTGGGTAGGATCTGGGCTTTGTCGAAGTTTGAGTTCTGACAGAGTTGGCACAGTGATATGTCTGGCTTTCAGCTTGTCATGTGTGAGGTGATTCTTGGTGCTGAGCCGATGTTTCGGTTGCGGTCTGTTGAGATGGCTGCGTGAGCTGGTGGAGGCTCTGTATTGGTTGTTCCCTTGAGAGGGTGTGCGACCGATCAGCTGGTTGTGAAGCTGATGTGTGTTTTGTCCGCCGGCCATTGGATGGATCGGTAGCTGTTTCTCGTGACGAGGACTGTGTCTCCTCGGTGAGCGAGATGGTGGCAGCAATGCCATGATTGGTTTTCGTGGTGTCTGAGGTGATGCCGGACTGTGTCCTTTGGTATATGTCTGCTCTAGTGGCCGGTGTGTGCGGCATGCGGAGCGGGTTGTCGTTCATGATTGTAGTCTGGCTGTGTCCCTCAGGATCGGTGTTTTCATGAGAATCGAGATTTTCTGTGCTGGGGCTTTGACAGCGTTTTCAGTTGGTTAAGGTGTTCTTCCCCTGTGACTTGGTGCTAGTCTTGAATTTTGAGGACGAAATTCCTTTAAGGGGGGAGGGCTGTAATGCCCAGATTTTTTCGAATATTTTTCGGATCATTTTAGTGGGTCTCGGAGTGTATTTTGTGCTTTACACGTGTTTTTCCATGATGTGCCTTCGGAACTCTGTGCAAGGCGAACCGTGACCTTCTTCGACTCTGGGACAGTACCACTACGTTGTGTTCCTCCCGAGGATCGCGGAGGTAATTTTTCGTAATTTTTTGAATTTCTGTAATTTTCAGATTTTTCTATATATGCTAACCCTTTTTCTCTCTCCCCCTCTCATTCTCTCTTTCTCACTCTCTCTCATCTCTTTCTCTCCCCCTCTCCCCGGGCGACCGACGGTGGCGGAGGAGGGCGAGGCGGCGATGGTGGGAGGCGAGGAACGAGAAACGGGTTGAGGATCGAGGGCCGGTGGCGTGTGGAAGCTCAGCCGCGGGTTCATGGAACATCGAGGGTTCCACAGTGTTTTCTTCGTGGATCGGCGTCCACGGCGCGTCGTTTCTTCGGTGGAGGTAGGGAGATGGATCCTCAGCTCGTGCGCTTCCTTTCCCGCAAGTTTTGTAGGCTACGGTGAGCCGAGCGGGTTTATTTGAGCTGTTTGGGGAAAATCCATGTTTTTGGGGTGTGCGTTCGATCTACCGTTCTACCGCGCTTCGGACCGATTCGAAGGTCTAGATGCATGCTAGGGCCCATAGGGGAGCTTCCCCGTTGTTTTCCCCATCATCCGTGGATGATCGGGGCGTGGAACGGAATTTTTGGTGTTAGTTCGCCGTTTCACCGCCGGGACGCTGTGGCGGTCGTTCCAGTGACCGCCACAGTGTGTAACGCGCCTGGGAAGGTGCGTTACGCTCCCTTTGTTTTGGGTATTGGCGTTCGTGGGCCTGACGGCCCCACGATAGACCGCCACAGGGCTGTGACGCCCTCATGCTAGACCGTTACGGTGATTTCGACCATTGGTTCATGACCGTTGGGGGTCATAGACGCCTGACGCACTCAGAGTGGCGCGTCAGAGAAGCGTGACGTCCCTGGGCAGGAGCGTTAGAGCTAACGCATCCACCCTTCACCCTAGCGTGCCTGGGTAGGTACGTTAGAGAGCGTGATGCACCGAGCGATATGCGTCATGGCTTGTGTAGCTCCCTAGCCTAACGCACCGGAGTCGGTCCGTTAGGTGACGTAACGCCCCTGGGGGAGCGCGTTACGTTCAGTTTTTACTCGCCCTTCTGACGGCCCTGTGTTGGAGCGTCAGAGTCGTTGTGACGGTCGAGGCTTGGACCGTTATAGACCGTGACGGCCCAAGGTTAGACCGCCAGGCACTGTGTTGCGCCGAGGTGAGTTTTCGTGTTCACCGCGTTCGTTCCATGATGTGTGGATCCCTGGTCGACCCGGTTGAGACCCAGTGGTCGACTGGCGGTCTTGTGAATGCCCCAGACACCCGTGGGATTCTGTGTCTATGTTTTGAGGGTGTCGGAAAGACCGTGCTACCTCGTTTAGCATGCCCGTGGGTTTGAGAGTCCATGTGACTCCTCATGTGCCGGGCTTTTGTGTTACGCTTGACCGAGTCACCGTGTATCGGTGTGTGTGCGGTGGGGTCTCCCCCGTATGCTGTGAGTTTTCCTGGAATATGATTCCCGAGTGGGCCATGTGTTGGCCTTGGACTGCGAGTCCAATTATCGGCGTGGCAGTTTGTGCGTTGCCCTAGGAATCGTACTTCTGTGCTTTCCATGTGGGCCATGTGAGTAAGGCCTTGGATTGCGAGTCCAGTTGCCCAGCCTGAAGCTGGAGGGTTCCCGCTTGTCCCTGAGAAAGGGATTCGATTTGGCGGCCTGTGAGCTGCCTTGGGAACCATGTTTTGGCATTTTTGCGTGGCTATGTGCGTAGCCCGCGGACTGTGAGTCCCGTTTCTTCTCCGACCGTGGTCACCGTGCGACGGTGCTGGTACGTGGGACGGTCCCCGTACTTCGTCGGGTTCGGACATTGTTTTTCGTTGGCTTGAGAGTCTAATCCTTGAATGACCCTCCACTAGTCGTAGCCTGCTTACACGCGAGTGGTCCCACCTGGGAGTAGGTGGAGAGGCTTACCCTGAGGGCAGTTTTTTTTTGACTGGTTTCCGTCGGGCCCCACGTCTTGCAGCCAGAGTCCGGCTGAGGGGAAAACCAGTCAGAGGCCAGACCTGGGACGCATGGTCTGTGTGTACACACATGGTTGGGGGCAGTGGACACGCGCTAACGAGCGTGACCCCAACTAGTCACATGTTTGTGGTTACTTGTACGGTGTCTCAGTTCCCGCTGGGCCGGAGGGAGACACCTGAGGCGCGAACTAAGACGTCAGTGGACGCATTCGGCCTTGCTTCTAGTGGGAGGTACTCCTGTTCTGGACAGAGAGTGACAGACTGTCAGCTTCAGTGACTTCGACCTTCGGATTTTTGGTCGTGTTGACCGTTGTGTTTCGGTTGTTTCGCTGTGGCACGTGTGTCGGTTTTCATGCCGTGAGACTAGTGCTAGTGGCTTTACCGAGATGGCGTCTTGTTGTGTGGTACCCGCGATCGGATGGTCGGGGTTGCACCTTGGACATCGTGTCCAGGTTGGCCGTGTCCCGGGAGACAGGCCTCTACGGCGGGGTTGCCGTAGGTTTTACTTCGGTAAGTGATGCTAGTATGGTCCAGTTCCCGACTGTGAGATCAAGATTTCTCTTTCTGCTTGACCGGTACAGTAGGAGTAGTTGTAGTGCCGAGTTTTGACCGACCACCGGGTTTACTGTTCCTGCTGTTACTGTTGCACTTGTGGTTACAACTTTCCATGCCGCCGTTGTTCTCAATTGGGGTTCCGCGGGATCCCTACTGGGCCAGAGACAGGAGGCTCACCCCTGCTTTTCAGGTGTGGCGGTTCTTCGTCGTGGTTCGAGGATGCGGTTCAGATGTTCTTAGCTGCCAGCTCACCGGGCCGAGTATTCACTCGGCATGTGGTACGTTTTACTGCTTTAGACTGTACTTTATGTTAGACTGGACTCTGTTGTAGTAGTAGTTGCTTATTTATTTCTGTTAATTGTTGAATTGTCCTGTTTTATTTCCTATTTATTTGTGTCTTCACACTCCTTTTAGCCCTTCCGAGCCCTCCCGGCTCGTGGGCGGCGGTTCGAGTCTCCAGTTATCGGGTCTTTCCCGGTAATCGGATTCTCGGGTCGTTACTTCGCCTCTCTTTCTCGCATCCGCTTTTTTTCTTCTCTGTGAGAGGCTTTTATAGGTGGGCCGTTGGAGGGGGCAGATGTCATGATGGCACTGCCATCTGAGGTTGACTTCTGTCTCCTCCTCGTCAGGTGAGGATCTCCCTCATCCAACCAGAGGGCGACATCGAGGCAGGTGCTAGCTGGCGTTGAAGTGGCCGAGGTGCGCGCCAAGGGGTCTACCTAATGACCGTTGAGTCATCTGCCGGTCTGTGCCGTTCGGGGGAGTTCACCGCTGTGCTGCTGGCAGGGGCAGGACGTTGTGCCGTTGAAGGGGCATGAAGGCTGTACCACTGGGGGGCTAGTTTGAAGTGTGCCGTTGGGGGCTTAGACGGTGTGCCGCTGGCGGGCACAAAAACTGTGCCGTTGAAAGGGCAGCGGACTGTTGTGCCGTTGAAGGGGCTTTCGAGGGTGTGTGCTGCTGAAGGCCCCTCGTGGGTGTACCGCTGGGGGCACTAACCAGCCTGCCGTTGGGAGGGCGTTGCTAGTGTGCCGCTGGGCTCAGATTGGGTGTGCCGGTGAAGGGCACAAAGTGAGTGTGCCACTGAGGGACGCCGGGAGTGTGCCGCTGAAGGCCTTCCAGGCGGTGTGCCGTTGAAAGGGCACATAGTGTGCCGTTTGAAAGGGGCATTTACCTTTGCTTCAGGTACTTGCAATTGTGTACTCTCTGGGATTTTTCTTCACCGTTAAGGACTCGAGGATGAGGCCATAGTAGTGCATAGGTTCAGGAGGGGTTTCCTGTATTTTTTTTGTCATTTAATACGCCCGTGCAAATGTGAGGATTTGCTGGACGGTAATGTTCCCCCGGAGCCATGGATGGCCAGTCTCCTCGGGTCTTCTTTCTTTGATTTTGACATTAATGCGGGGGCTTGGCGGGACATACGGACGTACAATTTTATACGTCCACACCTCCCCCCTCCGCCTTACCCCCTGTTCGGTTCCCTCTCCCGGAGGCCAGGCGTTCCCTTGGATACTCGTCGGAGTATGGGTCAGTTCCCCGTGATGCAGGTATTGGGTCTCTGCCCTCGACCCCAAAGGAGCTCAGAGACTCTGTGCTTATCACCCATGCATCCTACCGGATGCTGGCTACCCGAGCGTCCTCTTATCACCGCTGTTCACATGAGCGGTTTGGCAGCCAAGTGTTCCTCGAGGAAGGAACATGTCACCTCCAGAACCGGCTGGCATATCCTCGGAGTCTCCAGGAACCCTCCCCCACGGGGGGCGTGCAGTGATCTCTACAATTCCTGTTTCATCTTCCTGTATGTACGACGCACTGTCGACGGTATGGGCCAGGCATGGCTTTTCTATATGGTTTGGGGTCAATGTCTACCATGTACTATGTCTATCGTTTGGTACGAATGATATATAGTATACTCTGTTACAAAAAAAAAGATACTTTTGCATGAGTTAAATATATAGGTGTCATTTGGGGAGAAGCCACCTGATCTAACACATGGCAGCTGAGAGGAACTTGTAGGAGGCTCGGAGTTTCTGGGATTTAAAAGAAGAAGATAGGAAGGTGGGTCTTGCGATTCTAAGCAGAAATGATCATTCTCAATGTATTGGTTTGACGACGTTCTTATGTTATAGGAGTTAGAGGAAGTGGTGAGCATAGCTGTGGAAGAGAAAGAAGCGTGGAAGAGCAGCCTTAAGAGGAAGCTCACTTGGAGGAGGAAGATCTTGGGAAGTTTGAGGTCATAAGATAGGCGATGATGAACTACATTCATTTTAAGTTGTAATTTTACTTTTCTTGATTTGGTTTGATGTTTCAAAACCCAATTCTATGATTTGGAAGCACTTGGAATTCATTTAAAATGATGAAAGATCAAGTTCTCGGTGAAAAATGGCTTAGTTCAGGGTTCTGGAGTTAGTGGTGTCGACACCCTATTCAAAAACTCCATGCCCTCTTTGATTGAAGAATAAGGTGGGGTACCCCATCTTTATTCACGCTAACTGGTTTGATTGCTGAAATAAGGTATTCCGACAAAAAGGTGGGTTAAGGGCCAAAAAGGTGTGTTAAGCATATTCTAGCAAAAGGGTGGAATAAGTTAACCCAAATACAATCAAAGTAATATTATTTATTTTTTGGTACACCCTAACCCGGGTTATGATATCCCCCTTAACCTATTCTCCAATCAAAGAGGGTTAGGGTCCTGTTTGTTTGCAGAATAAGTTAAGAGACATATCATAATCGGGGTTAAGTTATTTCAAAGAATAAGTAAATTTACTTTGATCAAAAGATACCATATAACCATGATTAGCTTATTCTAACTTTTCTCTTAAACAGTCTAATTGGCCTTTAACTCGAATATCGACACTTTAACTAGAATATCGATCAGAATATGGGATACGCACAATCAAATCAATTAAGATGGGTAAAGGTGAGATATCTGAGTTAACTCCACCCTATTCTGCAAACAAAACAGGGTTCTAAGTCATTAGGACTTATTGGAATCCCTCGTGTTGGCTTCCCCTCGTGTACCAACACCTCTGAGTCCTCTTGTGCATTTCACTTGTTTGTCATGTTTTATCCCCCCTCCAATATGATCTTTCAGTGGAGTTTGACATGGAGCTTCTTAGAACATAAAAAATTTGATTATGGATCATATAAAAATAATTGTCATGTTTTCATATTACTATTAATCAATTTATTCTAAATTTCGGACTGAATTTCAGGAATTTATGCATGAAACATGTACAAATTTTCAAAATTGGTAATTTTTTCACCTTTGGTTTTGGAATTCATATATAAAACACGGAACTAATTAACTGATTTGGCATCCAGAACTTATTACCATGTTTAGAAATACCATATTTGGCTTCAGGCATTGAAATGGCTATTTTTGTTTTTTGTGAGTTTAAAACAAGCATGCATGATTCTTGAAAATTAGAAATAAGATGTGAAGAATTTAGGAAAAATCGGTAGGATTACATTTTTTGATGTCTTATTTCACGGGGGAGAGTAAGAACTTCACATGCGTTAAGTATGCTTGTGCTTTTGATGACTATTGGGTTGTGATTAATTAAGACGCACCCAACCATTAGCTAATTAAATCAACCCTTCCAAGACATAGCAACATGTATTTGTAGGGGGATGCCCCGGAGATCTTGTATAATTATCATTGCTTTATCAATAATGTTGAAATCCATAAAGTCACGGTGTTGAGATATATAGGTCCAAGGTCATAATCACATGAACCACAACTCATTTAATCAATACGGGACTATGTCCAAATATTCTAACACTCTCCTTCACGGTCAAGATGGGCCGTGAACATTAATTAGATAGAGACAAGATAAAAAATATATGGAGTTGGGTTCAAGACCATACTCTGATACTATGTTGAGATCCACAAAATCACAATGTTGAGATATACAGGTCCATGGTCATAAGTACATGAACCACAACTTATTTAACCAATACGAGACTATTGTCCAGGAGACTATGCTTAAATATTCTAATAAATAAAGTTTCTGACCTAAATCTATCTTGACACGTGGAGCGAGAATATGTATCTTCGCTGAAGTAGGTGTGCGCTCTTCCAATATCGATTTCAGATTTGTTTTTGCCAAAAAAAAATCTACCTTACTACGGTTTGTAATGTATGATTTCAGCATGCATGGTTCATGTTTTTATTCATTCATTCCATAAGAAATCAATCTGGTCACCAAATTTTATATAAAAGAGCGGATTAGTAAAGTTTATACACTTGTTCAAAGAATTTCAAATAGAATTAGTGATTGCAATATATTGTACACTTTTATTAGCCAACGTGAATGAATTCACATCAACATTGGACGTGAAAAAAAAGAGATGAGGGTTAAGAGATTTTTTTTTTTTGGTCAAGCGCGCAATGGTCAGGGACATCGGAGAGGGGGATAAGGGGTTGAGATCGAAATCGAGAATGCATCAGGTGGAGCCTCCATGGCGTCTGGAGGCGTCTCACGTGCCACCCAGCACGGAAGAGGCACGCCTTGAGGAGTGGGGGACAACCGGGCGCCTATACTCGGCTACCCGGAGTCGAACCCGTGCCCTCCGCGCTTCTGGCGGAGGGGTGCGACCACTGGGCCACAGGCCCAGGTGTAGGGTTAAGGTATATCAAAAAAATGGCTGTGAAAAGGAGAAGATGATAACGATGAAGACATACAAAGTGCATGCTCTCCAAAGACGGGGAAGTTGACGTAGAATGAATGTATCTGTTCTTCTCTAGAAACTTTGGTATTTTATGCAGGCATAGATTGACAGCTTTGAATCAACAGAAATGTGGATGACATTCCTTCTAAATGATTGAATGCATTATCTGGCTTGTTAGACCCTTGCCATGCCTGTTTTTAGTTGACAACTTCTTACTATAATCCTTCAGGCGATACTACTCAACTGTAATGCCTTGGCCTGGGAGATTTGGATTTTCTTTTCCGATCTAAATCTCATATATCGAAGTGCTATATATAGCCCGAAGGCCCGCGATGTCATCATGCGGTGGACAGTGCGCTCAGGCTAACCATGTAGTAGACAGAATTAAAGAATCACCGATGGGTCCACAAGATCACATAATTAACCATCCATGCATGATTTAACTATATGTGAACTTCAAAATAAAGAGGAGGTATATTCACAAGGAAATGGAGTGCATTGCCAAATTACAAAATCACCATTTGTATGAGTTACACTATCTTAATGTATATGCCCAATATCTGAAAATTACACAAGTGCAAAAGACAAAATGGCCTTTGCACCGACCCGGCCATCGTTGCAACACCGACACAAGTGCAAGAAGCCTCCTGCCTATGTGAAACCTACCCACATCCAAAAACAAGTGTCACTAAATGGGCCTTGGCCCATAGTTATTAAGTGCCCACTAGGGCAACTCAAAAAGAGAGAGGGTCACTTGTGCACGGGTGCAATGCGCCGACCACCCCATGAATGAAATGATCTTTGAGATCCTTGCCGGGCCAATTGGGGAAAGCCGCCCCTTCCTCCTCCTCCTCTTTTCCTAGTTGCACAAGGAGTGGAAGACCATGGGAAGGAAAATCTTTCTCAATGAGCTTTCCTTATGTGAGCTATCTTCCTCTCATGGGAACCTACTTGTCCTAGTGTAACTTGGACACTTAAGTTCTCTAATTGGAGAGAGAGGCTAGCTTTCTTGCTCCTCTATACATAAGAGGGCAACGTAGAGGGGGGTGGTCGTGCTAGAAGCGCTCTGGAGAGGAGAGAAAGAGAGAGAGCCATGCCCCTTCTTCCTCTCCCTGCTCCCATCACTGTAGCCGCCCCCAGGGTCACCGTCGGCCGTCGTAGGAGCCGTGGCCTACACTGTCGCCACCGCCGCTGTGTGCGGCTCTACTGGGAGCCACTGCTGCTCCCTCCATCCCTCTATGCATGGGCATGTGAGGGAAGAGAGGAGCAGGTCGCACATGGCCTTGTTCCGTATGTGTGAGAGAGAGGGCCGTGACCAGCCACTCTCTCCCCCTCGCCATCTTCTCTATCTTCCTCTCTCCTACTTGCTGTGTGGGTGACAAGGAGAAGGCCTGAGGATGCGCACATTGTCCCTGTGGGAGAGCCGTCATCCCACGTTTGTCTCGGCTACGACTTCGAGAAGGTCATCACCCTTGTCCTTTGGTCTTGAAGTGTGAATCTTAAAGGGTAGACTTTGGTAGCCTACTCTTCGCCTCCACAACACTACATGGGCCAACCATTTTCGCTTGTGCAAATGTATGTCCCCCGACTCAGCCCATATGATGGTTGCATGGATTACTTGAGTTTTATCAACATTGGTATCAGAGCACAATGTTGTTATTTTGCATTTTTTCTATGTCATTATTGTCTATTTATCTCTTAGGGTACGTTTGATTCAGATGTTTCTGATGAGGTTATGTGAAAAATTCATGTACCATAAATCATTAAGTTGTCAAGAATTTTTTAGAGGAAAAATCTATCCTCTCTCTCCATCCCACCATCACATAGGGAATGGTAACTTGCAATAAATGTTAGGGTGATTAAAAATATTGGTGGGGTTTAAATAGGTTAAAATGGTGGATGAGGGGGTTTAAATGGGGTGGTTTAAATGGTTGATGGGTTTAATTGAGCATTTAATTACTAAATATTTTTGAAATTCACCCCGAAACTCATTTCCATAAGATTATTGAGATTTTGAGTTGTCATCTCTTATATGTCTATCTGTAATATCCCGGACCTTTCGGATCCTTTCTTTGTGGGTCCTGCATTTGATTTTCGGAGTGTCCGGCTCTGTTGTGTCCGAAATTTTATTTCGGACATCTTTCGTGTTCGGATCGGCGCGATCTGGAGTTGTTTCGGAGGCCCGGAGGCGTTCCGCGGCTTTTTCATATGTGTTTTCCGATTTTCGGTGTGTGTTTCGGCTTTTACTTCGGAAGCTCCCTGCGGGTGAACTGGGCCGTTCATCTGGGCACGAGTGGTACCGTTGCGATCGGTGCGATCGGTGTAATTTTCTATTTTTTGGAATTTTCAGAATTTTCGGATTTTCTATAAAACCCCCCTATTTTCTCTCTCTCTCCCCCACCTTCTTCTTCTTCTTCTTCCTCCTTCCTCCTCCACCGTAACCCTCTCCCTCTCCCTCTCTTCCTCCCGGTTGACCGCGGCGGACCCCTCTCCGGCTGCAGACGCCGGCGGGGCGACGGCGCGGTGACGTGGGCGGCGGCGAGGCGATCGTGGGGGCGTGCGGTGCTCGCGGGAAGCTTGAAGGACGAGGGTTTTCTAAGGCGTTCTTCGCGATTCACGAACGATCCGGCGGAGCATTCGCTCCATTGAGGTAGGGTGACGTTCCTTAGCCTCTTGCCGTTCATTTCCGTGGTTTGTAGGCCGCGGGGAGGCCGAGAGGGGCTTGATTGAGCGGGTTTGGGGTTTTCCATGATTTGGGGAGAGCTCGCCCGATCTATGGTTTTAGCCCGCGATTTCACGTTTGGATGGCTTAGATGCATGGTAGGGGTCCCCAGGGATCTTCCCCTTTATTTTCCCCCTCTCCGGTGGAGGCACGGGGGCGTGGTCGAAGTTTTTGGGGTTTTCCCACCGTAGCGTGCTCGGGAGTGTGTAACGGTCACTCCAGTGACCGTCACATGCTTGTGACGCCCCTAGAGGGGTGCGTTACATTCCTGAGTAGTGTTTTTGGGGGTCGGGGGCTGTAACGGCCTCACGATAGACTGCCATTTGCCTATGACGCGCTTGGGTAGGGCCGTCAGGGGCTTTCGACCGTTGGTTTGTGACCGTTGGGGGTCAGGCCATGTAACGCACCTGGCTAGGCGCGTTACATGCGTGTAACGCGCTGGGGCAGGCGCGTTACTTCCTGTTTTCACCCCAAGTGTGAGGGCCATGTAACGCGCTGGGCCAAGCGCGTTACATGCATGTGACGCGCCGGGGCTGGGCCGTTACATCCCTTTTGGCTTTGGGAGCGTGGGGGGGGGGTGTGTAACGCATGGGGCCAAGCGCGTTACATTCTTGTAACGCGCCTGGACCAGGCCGTTACATCCCTTTCCCCTTTGACCGTGTAACGGTCTGTTTTGAACCGTTAGGCGCATGTAACGGTCTCGCCTGGACCGTTACTTGCTTGCGACGGCCCTAGGGTGGACCGTCACATGCCTGGTTGCCCCATGAGGGTGGCAACCCCGTTTTTACTCCGACTGTGGCCACCGTGCGACTGGGCTGGTGCGTGGGGTGATTCCCAGACGTTGTCGGATTCGGACGTTGTTTTCCGTTGACTCGAGAGTCTACTCCTTTGTGACCCTCCACTAGTCGTAGCCTATCAGTACGCGTGTGCTGGTCGCACCAGGGAGTGGTGTACGGGCTTATCCTATGGACGGTTTTAGACTGGTTACCGTCGGGCCCCTCGTCACATCAGAGTCCAGTGCCAGGGGAAAACCGGTCAGAGGGCCAGACCTAGGATGTGTGGTCTGTGTGTGCACACGTGGTTGGGGACAGTGGACGCACGTCGACGGGCGTGACCCCAGCTAGTCACTTGTTGTGGTTACTTGTATGGTGTTCGCGCCTCTGGTAGGAGCTACCACGCCAGGCGGTTCACCTGCGGCGCGGCGTAAGACGTCAGGGGACGCTACCGGCTGTGCTTCTAGTGGGTGGTACTCCTGTCGAGTACGGAGTGGCAGTCTGTCAGTCGTGTGTTTCCGACCTTCAGGTTTTTCGGGTTGGCCGTTGAGCTTCGGTCTTCTTACCGTGGCACAGGTGTCGGTTTGCGTGCCATGGGACCTTTGTTCTGTAGAGTACAGGGCTTTCTTTTCCGAGGTACTCTCCTACCGCTAGTGTAGTGGTTTCTCGTTTTACGAGGTAGGGTTCGAGTGATCCCTACTAAGTCTTGTACTGAGACTCATTCCCTGCGTGTTTTCACCGTGTTTCAGGTGAGGCGCCGCCCCGGGGGAGCGCGTCTGGGGTGCAGCGTGGTGCGGGTGCCCAGAGGTAGTGCCAGAGGTCAGAGCCGGGGTATGCCCCGTGTAGCTGTACTTTTCTTCCTTGTCACTGTACTAGTCGTGCACTATTGTTATTGTTGTTAATTTCTATTGTGGACCATGTAAAATGTTAATTTATTTCCTGCTTAATATTATAACTGTTTAATTTTTGCAATTATTTGTGATACTTGTGTAGTCCCCACACCATCCTTTTAACCTTTCCGAGTCTTCGGGCTCGTGGGTGGCGGTGCGAGTCTCGGGTTATCAGACCTTCCCGGTAATCGGATGCTCTGATACCAGCTGTAATGACCCGAGAATCCGATTACCGGGAAGGCTCGATAACCCGAGACTCGCACCGCCACCCACGAGCCCGAAGACTCGGAAGGGTTAAAAGGATGGTGTGGGGACTACACAAGTATCACAAATAATTACAGAAATTAAACAGTTATAATATTAAGCAGGAAATAAATTAACATTTTACATGGTCCACAATAGAAATTAACAACAATAACAATAGTCCACGACTAGTACAGTGACAAGGAAGAAAAGTACAGCTACACGGGGCATACCCCGGCTCTGACCTCTGGCACTACCTCTGGGCACCCGCACCACGCTGCACCCCAGACGCGCTCCCCCGGGGCGGCGCCTCACCTGAAACACGGTGAAAATACGCAGGGAATGAGTCTCAGAACAAGACTCAGTAGGGATCACTCGAACCCTACCTCGTAAAACGAGAAACCACTACACTAGCGGTAGGAGAGTACCTCGGAAAAGAAAGCCCTGTACTCTACAGAACAAAGGTCCCATGGCATGCAAACTGACACCCGTGCCACGGTAAGAAGACCGAAGCTCAACGGCCAACCCGAAAAAACCCGAAGGTCGGAAACACATGACTGACAGACTGCCACTCCGTACTCGACAGGAGTACCACCCACTAGAAGCACAGCCGGTAGCATCCCCTGACGTCTTACGCCGTGCCGCAGGTGAACCGCCTGGCGTGGTAGCTCCTACCAGAGGCGCGAACACCATACAAGTAACCACAATAAGTGACTAGCTGGGGTCACGCCCGTCGACGTGCGTCCACTGTCCCCAACCATGTGTGCACACACAGACCACGCGTCCTAGGTCTGGCCCTCTGACCGATTTTCCCCTAGCACTGGACTCTGAGGTGACGAGGGGCCCGACGGTAACCAGTCTAAAACCGTCCTCAGGGTAAGCCCGTACACCACTCCCTGGTGCGACCATCACACGCGTACTGATAGGCTACAACTAGTGGAGGGTCACAAAGGAGTAGACTCTCGAGTCAACGGAAAACAACGTCCGAATCCGACAATGTGTGGGAATCACCCCACGCACCAGCCCCGTCGCACGGTGGCCACAGTCGGAGTAAAAATGGGGTTGCCACCCTCATGGGGCAACCAGGCATGTGACGGTCCACCCTAGGGCCGTCGCAAGCAAGTAACGGTCCAGGCGAGACCGTTACATGCGCCTAACGGTTCAAACAGACCGTCACACGGTCAGAGGGGAAAGGGATGTAACGGCCTGGTCCAGGCGCGTTACAAGAATGTAACGCGCTTGGCCCCATGCGTTACACACACCCCCCACGCTCCCAAAGCCAAAAGGGATGTAACGGCCCAGCCCCGGCGCGTCACACGCATGTAACGCGCTTGGCCCAGCACGTTACATGGCCCTCACACTTGGGGTGAAAACAGGAAGTAACGCGCCTGCCCCAGCGCGTTACACGCATGTAACGCGCCTAGCCAGGTGCGTTACATGGCATGACCCCCAACGGTCACAAACCAACGGTCGAAAGCCCCTGACGGCCCTACCCAAGCGCGTCATAGGCAAATGGCGGTCTATCGTGAGGCCGTTACAGCCCCCGACCCCCAAAAACACTACTCAGGAATGTAACGCACCCCTCTAGGGGCGTCACAAGCATGTGACGGTCACTGGAGTGACCGTTACACACTCCCGAGCACGCTACGGCGGGAAAACCCCAAAAACTTCGACCACGCCCCCGTGCCTCCACCGGAGAGCGGGAAAACAAAGGGGAAGACCCCTGGGGACCCCTAGCATGCATCTAAGCCATCCAAACGTGAAATCGCGGGCTAAAACCATAGATCGGGCGAGCTCTCCCCAAATCATGGAAAACCCCAAACCCGCTCAATCAAGCCCCTCTCGGCCTCCCCGCGGCCTACAAACCACGGAAATGAACGGCAAGAGGCTAAGGAACGTCACCCTACCTCAATGGAGCGAATGCTCCGCCGGATCGTTCGTGAATCGCGAAGAACGCCTTAGAAAACCCTCGTCCTTCAAGCTTCCCGCGAGCACCGCACGCCCCCACGATCGCCTCGCCGCCGCCCACGTCACCGCGCCGTCGCCCCGCCGGCGTCTGCAGCCGGAGAGGGGTCCGCCGCGGTCAACCGGGAGGAAGAGAGGGAGAGGGAGAGGGTTACGGTGGAGGAGGAAGGAGGAAGAAGAAGAAGAAGAAGAAGAAGAAGAAGGTGGGGGAGAGAGAGAGAGAAAATAGGGGGGGTTTTATAGAAAATCCGAAAATTATGAAAAATTCCAAAAAATAGAAAATTACACCCCCGCGATCCTCGGAACGCACCGATCGCAACGGTACCACTCGTGCCCAGATGAACGGCCCAGTTCACCCACAGCGAGCTTCCGAAGTAAAAGCCGAAACACACACCGGAAATCGGAAAACACATATGGAAAAGCCGCGGAACGCCTCCGGGCCTCCGAAACAACTCCGGATCGCGCCGATCCGAACACGAAAGATGTCCGAAATAAAATTTTGGACACAACAGAGCCGGACACTCCGAAAACCAAATCCAGGACTCACGAAGAAAGGATCCGAAAGGTCTGGGATATTACACTATCTCTCTCTAACTTCAAAATCTGTGGGGCACAAAAGTCGGAGCGCTCGTCTTCCATTTGGTTGGGATGATGGAGATGTTAGGGATTCCAATGATTAGAATCCTAAAATCCCTCTTCACCATCCCAACCAAATGCACCCTTAGATCATGACAGATTATATTTCTCTTCATTCGTACACCCACACTCTCACTAACTACTTCGAGGAATCGTGCTCGAAATGGGACTCTGGAGTCTCCGTCACTGGCGCACCCTGCTCCTTTCCGAGGGTAGTGACTCCAACACTCCTTGTCTGAGACTATGAGATCTCGATGTGGAGATTTTGAGTAGTAGATCATTAGTGGGTAGCTTCGCTACTGCCATACCCTCGCGACATTTGATGGCATATGAGTATAGGGTGCTCTTCAGGACAACGACGCCGCCGACCAAATTAACCAAAACCACATCAACTCACGTGGTTAGCAAGGGAAGCCCCGAGCGCCATGGCGGAGCTTGCTACTGCACTCGGACGTGCGGCTATAGCCAGTGATGTAGCCGGTGACTCCTCAGTCCACGAGACACACGCGGGAATCGGCACTCTCTCGGGAGATGCAACTCCCCCTTGTGTCCTCTTGACTATCCCTGAGGACCAAAGGACCAACTTGAGCAGTAGACTCCTAGCGCGGCTAGGGTTCCGACGAGGAGACCCCGACTACGGCCAGGCCAAGGAGCCCCCCATTGAGTGAGTGTGCTGGCTTTCAGGGAAGCCTGCCGACAGTCGTGGCAGACTATATGCCTCCTCTTGTGATGCCTAGTGATGTGGTGCGGACTGTGGCCCGCTAGACATCTCCTAGACTGATGACGGAGGACCGAGGCACCGAGTCGATCCGACTGACTGGTAGAAGAATGATCCGATCCATAGATCTTCTTGGTAGGCGTTGCTATCGTGCGCCATATCGACCAGCAGCACGACAACACTTGGCGCATGGGCTAGGACCTTAGGTACCCCCGCATGTTAGTCATTGTTGCATTCAACGGTTCTGGGAGCCCATGCACATCAGCCGGATGGCACGTTGGCACCTAGGTTACCTGTTAGTACCCCCTCTATGTCTACCATTGATAACACTGGAGGGGCATGCGGTGGTGGTTCGGAGATACCTTTACTTGTTTTGATATTCATCATACTAGACAGATCATGTTTAGGGATTATTTTGGGGTACTTTGATATCGTAATGGACATGTAGACAAGCATGATTAGTTGATTCTTTTGAAAATATTGGATATTTTCATATCGATTATTTGTTCTACCATGATATATTATTGATTATTTATTTATGTTCATGCATTTTTGGTGTTATGCATGTTTGACCAAATAAATAGACAAGCACGTGATTAGATAAAATGTTAGACCCTAAGTGATCGTATGTCGCACTAATACAAGATGTTAACGAGAGATGTTTGTTCCTCTTGTGAACAATAAATTGCTCTATGTCGATCTAACCTCATTAAGCAATCTTACATGAAGTGGGAGATTATTGTAGTTCCCAGGGTCTACATTCAGTCTCACTGTGTAAGAGAGTTTAATGCGTTTAGTTCTAATTTCTGGTAGCAAATTTAATTAAGATGATGTGTAAATGATGTCCTTAAACTCTCTGTGATAATGTAGTGATTGATTACAATGGCCTTCAAGAATGTAATAGCAGACATCACCTAGGGTGAAAAGTTGAATGGCAACAATTATGGCATATGGCACTGCAAAATGCAATATCTATTGAACGAGCAAGAGTTGCTCGATCATCTGGAAACTACCATGTCACCGCCCGAGGAGGGCAACACTACACAACATCGTCGAGACCAAGAGACATACTGTAATGTCCCGGGTTTTTCGAATATTTTTCGGATCTGGATCCGTGGGTTTCGGATCACTTTCGGGGTCCCGGAGTGCATTTTGTGGTTTACACGTATTTTTCCCTGTCGGACCTACGGAATCCCGTGGAGGGCAAACCGTTGTGTTCTCCTACTCTGGAACTATACTAGTGCGACGAGCGTGTTTCGAGGATCGACGAAATGATTTTTCCCAATTTTTCATATTTTTTCAATTTTTCAGATTTTCTATAAAAACCCCCATTTTCCCTTTTTCTTTTTCTCCTTTACTTCTTTCTTCTTCTTCTTCTTTCCTCTTCCCATGAGCGCTCGCGACCGTTGCCCCCTCTCTCTCCCGTTCGGAGCTCGCGGCCCCTTCCTCCTTCGGTGACGGGCGGTGGACGACGACTGCGGCGCGGTGACGACGGTGGCGGCGAGAGGAATGCGGCGGTGCCTTCTTTGAGGCGTGGGAGAGGAGATCGTGTTCGGCCAAGGTTTTGAGATCGGCGGTGATCCGAAGGCTTCCGGGCCTTTGAGGTAGGGGGACAGATCCCTACGCCCTTTATTGCTTTCCCCTTGATTTTTAGGCCGTGGGGAGGTCGAGAGGGGTGTTTTGAGCCGAGAGGGTCAAAATCCATGTTTTGGGGTTGAGCGTCGGATCTCCCGTTTCGTGGGATTTTTGATCGATCTAAGGGTTTAGAATCGTGCTAGGAGGCTTGGGGATAGATTCCCCTTTGTTTCCCCATCATCGGACGATGATCGGGGCGTGGATCGGATTTTTTGGTGTTTCCCGCCGATTTCGCGCTCGGGTGGGCCTTGCGGCCCTTCCAGGGACCGCTAGGCTTCCCAGGCGGCCCTCAGGGAGGCCGCTAGGCAACTTTGCATGTCAGTAGGCCTTAGCGGTCCTCCTGGGACTGCAAGGGTCAGGGCGGCGGTCATGCGATAGACCGCTACCCTCGGATTAGCGGTCGTCAAATGACCGTTTTTCCCGTTTGACCGAGCACCCTTGAGGTGCGTGTTTCCGACCGTTGAGGGCCACGTGCCGGCTAGTGGTCATGACATGACCGTTTATGGCTGGCTTGCGGTCCTGTGAGGATCGTTTGGCTGGGGATAACGGCATGGCGATGGATCATTAGGCCCCTTGTGGCTCATCCCCTTGCGGTCATGGGTTGACCATTTGACTCCGCCTTGCAGTCCAGAGAGGACCGCTAGGTCTACCTTGCAGTCCAGAGAGGACTGCTAGGCTTTGGTGCTGTCCTGAGAGGACCACCACTCCATTTCCTTCCGTTCGGCGGTTCCTGTGAGTCGAGTCTCTCCTCCAGTGATCTGTCCACTAGTCGTAGCTTTCCTGCGCACGCGGGTGCGGACCCACTTGGGAGTGGTGGAGAGCGTGACCCGGTGAGAGATGATTTTTAGGCTGGTTTCCGTAGGGCCCCTTACCTTTGCAGCCTGAGTCCGGCTAGGGGGAAAACCAGCTAGAGGACCCGACCTAGAGCAGATGATCTGTGTGTGCACACGTAGTTGGGGGCAGAGGACCCGCGCTGACGAGCACGACCCCAACTAATCCTTGTTCGTGGTACTTGTTGCGTGTCTCAGTTTCCGCCTAGGGCAAGTAGGGAGACACTTGGGCGCGGTATAAGACGTCAAGGGACGCAACCGGTCTTGCTTCCAGTGGGTAGAGCTCCTGTCTCCTGGCAGGTACATACTCTTGTTTTGATGGACCGAGGTTGGTTTCCTCGGTACGGTTAGTTGTAGAGAGCTTTTCCATTTATTTATTATTACTTGTCGCTTCTATCGTACTCATGCTAGTTAGTGTCACCTTTCACCGTACTTGTTGTCTTGTTTCTCTTGTGCAAGGTGGGGGTCCGCGGGATCCCTACTGAGCCAATGAAATGAGGCTCACCCCTGTGTTTCAAGAGAGGCGGGGTCGTTGAGAGGCGCGGTGAAGTTTTAGCGTGGTTTTAGTAACCAGGGTTAGTCACCAGTTTGCCAGAGCCGGTGTAACGACCCGAGAATCCGATTACCGGGAAGGCCCGATAACCCGAGACTCGCACTGCCACTCACGAGTCCGAAGACTCGGAAGGGTTAAAAAGATGGTGTGGAGACTACACAAGTATCACAAATAATTACAGAAATTAAACAGTTATATAATTAAGCAGGAAATAAATTAACACTTTACATGATACATGGTCCACAAGATATAATAAAATAAACAACAGCAGTAGTCCACAACTAGTAAAGAGACAAGAAAGAAAAGTACAGTTACACGGGACATACCCCGACTCTGACCTCTGGCACTAACGCTGGGCATCTGAACCACGCTGAGCCTCAGACGCGCTCCCCTGAGGCCGCGATTCACCTGAAACACGGTGAAAACACGTAGGGAATGAGTCTTGGAACAAGACTCAGTAGGGATCACTCGAACTCTACCTCGCAAACGGAGAAACCGCTACGCTAGCAGTAAGCGAGTACCTCGGAAATGGAAGCCCTGCAATCTACAAAACACCGATCCCACGGCACGTAAACCGACACACGTGCCATGATGGAACGACCGGAACACCACGGTCAACACGACAAAACCCGAAGGTCGAAGTCGCACGACTGACAGTCTGTCACTCCCGACTCAACAGGAGTACCTCCCACTAGAAGCACAGTCGGTAACGTCCCCTGACGTCTTACACCGCACCACAGGTGAACTGCCTAACGTGGTAGCTCCTACCAGAGGCACAGACACCGAACAAGTAACCACAAACGAGTGACTAGCTGGGGTAACGCTCGTCAGCGTGGGTCCAACCGCCCCCAACCATGTGTGCACACACAGACCGCGCGTCCCTGGTCTGGCTCTCTGACCGGTTTTCCCCTCAGTCGGACTCTGGCTGCAAGACGTGGGGCCCAACGGAAACCGGTCCATAAACCGTCTCTAAGGGTAGCCTCTCCACCACTCCCTAGTGGGACCACATGCGTGTAAGCAGGCTACGACTAGTGGAGGGTCACTACGGAGTAGACTCTCAAGTCAACGGAAAATAACGTCCGCATCCGACGACGTACGGGGACCGTCCCACGTACCAGCACCGTCGCACGGTGACCACGGTCGGAAAAGAAACGGGGTTGAAAACCACCCGGGGTAACCCTGAGCCTGACGGTCTACCCTAGACGCGTCACAGGCTCTGACGGTCTAAGGCTGGACTGTCACAGCCATCTGACAGCCCAACACAGGGGCGTCAGACCCTCGGTGCAACAACGACTGTGACGCGCCTACCCTGGTACGTCACAGGCCCTGACGCACCAAGCCTGGTGCATCACAAGGCACGAAGAAACAAACTGTAACGCGTGCCACTCTGTGCATCACAGACTGTAACGGACCAAGTCTGGTGCGTTACAGGGTGGGAATGCGTCCACTCTAACGCACCCACACAAGGGCGTCATAGGGCTGTGACGCGCCAAGCCTGGTGAGTCACATGCCTTGACCCTCAACGGTCAAAAATCAACGGTCAAAAGCCAACGGTCGAACGTCCCTGACGGTCCAACCCAAGTGTGTCACAGCACCTGTGGTGGTCTATCGTGGGACCGTCACAGCCCACAGACTCCAGTTGGATGAAAACATGATTGTGACGCACCCATCCAGGCGCGTCACATGGTGTGACAGTCACTGGAAGGACCGTCACACCCGTCCGAGGGCGAAACGGCGTGAACTGCCCAAAAATTCCAACCACGCCCCCATGCCTCCATAGGAGAGGGGAAAATCAAAGGGGAAGACCCCTGGGGACCCCTAGCATGCTTCTAAGCCATCAAAACGCCAAATCGCGGCCTAAAAACATAGATCGGGTGAACTTTCCCAAAATCATGCTTTTGCCCAAACCCGCTCAAAGACACCCCTCTCGGCTCCCATTCGGCCTACAAAACGCAAGGGATGACGGGATGAGCATAGGGATTCGTCCCCTTACCTCAATGGAGAAAAAGCTCCACCGAATCGAGCTCAAATCACGAAGAACGCTTTTGGAAACCCCGCTCCTTTATGCTTCCCACGAACACCGCATGCCCATGAGCTCGCCTCGCAGCCGCCCACGCAACCGTGCCGTCTGCAGTAGGAGAGAGGCCCGCCGCGATCGAATGGGAGAGAGAGGGGGAGAGGGGGTGGTTCTCACGGTGGGAAGAAGAAGAAGAAGAAGAAGAAGGGTGGGGGAGAGAGAAAAAGAGAGGGTACTTATAGAAAATTTAGAAATTTTAGAAAATACCAAAAAATCAAAAATTACATTTCCGCGATCCTCGGAACGCACCGATCGCAATGGTACCACTCTCGCCTAAGTGAACAACCCGGTTCACCCGCAACGAGGTTCCGAAGGAATTACCTAAACACACACCGGTAATCAGAAAATACACGCGAAAAAGCCGCGGAACGCTTCCTGACCTCCGAAACAACTCCGGATCGCGCCGATCCGAACACGAAAGATGTCCGAAATAAAATTTCAAACACAACGGAGTCGGACACTCCGAGAAACCAGATCCGGGACCCACGAAGAAGGATCCAAAAGGTCCGGGATATTACAGCCCTCCCCCCTTAAAGGAATTTCATCCTCGAAATTGAGAACAACCCAAGGGGAAAGAAGAGGAAGACTCACTCAAATAGGTAAGAGAACTGCTAACGCATCTCGTCCTCACGCTCCCAAGAAGCCTCACCACCAGAGTGCCGCTGCCACACCACCTTAACCAATGGGATGACCTTGTTTCGCAGGCGCTGCTCTCGCCTATCCTTCACGCAGACTAGAAACTCCGGGAGAGAAAGATCAGGAGTCACCTCGGGCCAAACAGAATCCTCAAGCACATGAGAGTCGTCGGGCATATATTTTTGCAACATCGAGACGTGGAACACATCATGCGCTGACGCCAACTCAGGGGGTAACTGCAACCGATAAGCTACCTCACCGATGCGCTCCACGATAAGAAAGGGACCAACATAGCGGGACTCAGCTTCCCGCGCCACCCAAAGCGTATCACCCCCTTCTTCGGAGAAACTCTCAAGAACACACGATCGCCTACGGCGAACGCGAGAGGCTGCCTCCTCCGGTCAGCATAGCTCTTCTGCCGACTCTGGGCCGCCAACATGTTCTGACGAACCAGGTGCACAACATCCACACACTGTTGCACCAACTACGGTCCCGTCAAAACACGCTTACCAACCTCAAACCAATCGAGTGGAGTCCGACACGGACGCCCATACAACGCCTCATAAGGAGCCATGCCGATGCTCGAATGATAGCTGTTGTTGTAGGTAAACTCCACCAACAGTAGGTGGTGAATCCAACTTCCCTGCCACTCCAGGCAGTAGGATCTCAGCATGTCCTCCAAAGTCTGGATGGTCCTCTCTGACTGACCATCTGACTGAGGATGATATGCCGAGCTAAAAGCCAAATCCGTGCCAAGAGCTCGCTGAAAACTCCTCCAGAATCTAGAAGTGAAGCGCGGATCCCGATCCGACACAATGGAAATGGGAATCCCATGCAACGGAACGATCCGCTCCACATAAAGACGAGCCAATTTAGGCACGCTCGAGCTGACTTTGACCGGTAATAACCGAGTCACCTTCGTCAGCCTCTCCACCAGCAATCAAATACTGTCCTGCCCACTCGGAGTCCTCGACAATCCCACCACGAAATCCGTGGTCACGTGGTCCCACTTCCACGCGGGGACATCCAAGGGCTGGAGAGTACCTCCCGATCGCTGATGTTCCGCCTTCACCTGCTGACAGGTCAGGCACCTGGCCACAAATTCGGCAACATCTCTCTTCATGTCAGGCCACCAGAACTGCCTCCGCAAGTTTTGATACATCTTCGTCGCACCCGGGTGTACGGTGTACCTGCTCCCATGAGCCTTGCGCAATACCGCACGGCGAACCTGCTCCTTGGCTGGGACGTACAGCCTACCGCGAAACCTCACGGCACCATCCTCGCCGAGCTCCACATCGGCCATAGCCAAAATCCGGGGCAACTCAGGGTCTGCATGCTGAGCCTCTATCACCTGACGACGGATAGCGGGCGTCATAGTCAGACTCACAAGCACTGCTAACCCTCGCTCTTGGGGAATCTTGAGCCTGAACGAAACTTCGGACACTTTTTCCCAGAGCCTCCACTTCCTCAACATCAAGGCACTGACCACGACCTTCCGACTCAAAGCATCGGCGATGACATTCATCCTGCCCGGCTGATAAGACAGGGTGAAGTCATAATCCTTCATGAACTCCATCCAACGCCTCTGCCTGAGGTTAAGGTCCCTCTGCGTGAACACATACCTCAAACTCTGATGGTCAGTGAACACCTCAAACTTCTCACTGTACAGATAATGCCTCCAGATCTTCAGTGCGAAGATCACAGCCACCAACTCCAGGTCATGGATATGGTAGTTCTCCTCATGTGGCTTCAGCTGCCGAGATGCATAGGCCACCACTCTACCATGCTGCATCAACACAGCACCCAATCCGACCCTGGAAGCATATGTACACACCACAAAACCTCACGATCCAGAAGGTAAAACCAACACCAGAGCCGAGGTGAGCAATCTCTTCAGTTCTCTGAAGCTCTGCTCACACTCCTCAGACCAGACGAAAGGCACATCCTTCCGCGTAAGTCTAGTCATCGGGGCCGCAATGCGAGAAAAATTCTGAATAAATCACCGATAATAGCCCGCAAGTCCCAAGAAACTCAGGATCTCCGTCATAGACCTCGGCCTCGGCCACTGCATTACTGCCTCGACCTTGGCGGGGTCCACGAAAGTACCATCACCAGAAATCACGTGCCCTAAAAAGTGTACCTCACGAAATCAGAACTCGCACTTACTGAGCTTCACATACAACTGGTGATCTCGCAACGTCTGCAACACCATACCCAAATGGTACGCGTGCTCCTCGGCAGATCGCGAATAGACAAGGATGTTGTCCACAAATATGACCACGAACTGGTCCAGATACAGACGAAACATCCTCTGCATCAAGTTCATGAAGGCTACGGTGGCATTGGTGAGCCCGAACGGCATCACCAAGAACTCATAATGACCGTATCTCGTACTGAACGTAGTCTTCTCCACATCGGACTCGCGAATCCTCAGCTGATAGTAACCGGACCGCAAATCAATCCACGAGAACACTCACGCAGACTGAAGCTGGTCGAACAAGTCATCAATCCGCGGCAACGGATACTTGTTCTTAATGGTCACCTCATTCAGCTGCCGGTAGTCGATGCACAACCACAAGCTACCGTCCTTCTTCTTCACGAACAACACGGGCGCACCCCAAGGGGAAAAGCTAGGATGAATATACCCCTTGGCCAGCAGCTCCTGCAACTGCGCCCTCAACTCCCTCAACTCAGCGGGGGCCATACGGTAGGGGGCCTTCGCCAAAGGTCCCGTACCAGGCACAACCTCGATAACGAAATTGATCTCCCGTTCGGGAGGCAATCCAGGTAAGTCCTCCGAAAAAATATCGGGGAACTCGCACACCACCCGGATGTCCTCGACATCCGGCTCCATCTGGTCTGCCACAACCACAGAGGCGAGAAAACCCTGACAACCCGCATCAAGCAAACGACGAGCTCGAATCGCAGAAATAAGAAAGTGGAAAGAGGAAGACCTGATACCTTAGAAATAGAAGGTGGGTCCGTGAAGTCGCCGGAAATAAACCCTCTTCGAGCCGCAATCCACCAAAGCATGATGTGCCTCGAGCCAATCCATGCCCAAAATCATATCAAAGTCCTGAAGCGGCAACGCATAGAGCCTAGTCGGCAAACTCCGCCCTTCCACCCACACAGGAACCTCATCGAAACAATACGGAGTGATCATAAAATCACCCGAAGGCAACTCCACTGTCAAATCACAGGACAACTGGGTCACCGGCTCCTCAATACTCAGCGTGAAATCCTCCGAAACAAACGAATGAGACGCGCCAGAATCGAACAAAACTCAAGCCACACAACCCGAAATCTGAACGGTACCTTCCACGAGCTGCGACGCCACTGCCTCTGCCCTGGTCATGTGTATGATCTGGCCTCGAGCTCTCTGCCTGCCTCCCACACTAGCTGACCTGGGTAGCGGTGGATACTGTCCCTGCTGCTGCTGCTGCTGCTGCCTCTGAGGACAGTCACGCGCCATATGCCCTGACTGGTCACACCGGAAATAAACTATCGGCACTGTGCACTGTCTGCCTGGATGGTACTCGCTACACCATAGGCACGGTCCTCGCGATCCACCCACTGATCCCTGACACTGAAAAGGAATCAGCTGATATACAGTACCCGATGATGCCTGCCTCTGATCCTTGGGCTTCTTCTTATCGAACATCTTCTTGAAAAACTTCTTGACCTTAGAGCCAAAAGACGCGGATCCTGTCGCCGACGCTGTCGGTGCCGGCGCTCCTGAACCACCCGACGCATGCTGAAAGGAACCCTGCTGCTGGGTAGCCGACTGTTGGCTGTGCCCCGACAAAGACTGCCCCTGGCTAATCGGTCCCCGAGTCCTCTGTATATCCATCTCCAAAGAAGCCGCAACACGAGACGCTGTCTCTAGATCAGTGGCCGCATTCGCGATCAAATGGTGCCTCAGCTCCTGCCTCAAGCCCTGTACGAACTGTGCGGTCTTCACCCTCTCATGCTCCATGATATGGGTGCATACCGACCCAGCTCAACAAATCGGGCCCTGTACTGCAACACAGACATGTCGCCCTAAACTAGCACCAGAAACTCACGCATCCGCTGCGTAGCAATATACTCTGGGCAGTAGGTACGCTCGAAAGCACTGACAAAGTTACTCCACGCAATCTGCTCGAGTGGACGAAGCTGGAAGGACGTCTTCCACTCGGAAGACCACCACTCCTGAGCCGTACCCTGCAACTGGTTGTAGGCCAACATCACTCTGTCCTCCGCAGTACACCGCATGAAACTGAACACCCGCTCCATCTCGTCGAGCCAACTCCAAGCCATATCAGGGTCTAGCTGACCGCCGTAGTAAGGTGGATGAAACTGCATGAAATCCCTCACTGCTCGGCCTGGCCCACCCCTAGTCGACGAGCCCTCACCAGCCTCTCCGTCGAACTGCTGCGACATAAGCTGGTACATGCCACGGAAGAAATCCTCGACCCCCGAAAACGTTGCAGCATCCGCTGCCTCGGTGGCCGCAGGTGGCGCTCTACTATGCTTCTCCTGCTCCCGCTGAACCTCCTGCTGGATCTCCTGACCTCCAGCCGATTGCCCCTGCCGAGAGCGAGTGCCCCGCCTCGACGCCATGCTCGCTCCTGAAGCAAAAGACAGGAAACACGAAAACAGCGAGGTCAAGCAAAACACACGATGCCCGATGCCAGCGTCACCTGTACATCATCGTTGTGGACTAGTGGACCACTACAATTACTTATGATTTTTGTATAATCCCACAACCGCTGCTCTGATACCAGCTGTAACGACCCGAGAATCCGATTACCGGGAATGCCCGATAACCCGAGACTCGCACCGCCACCCACGAGTCCGAAGACTCGGAAGGGTTAAAAGGATGGTGTGGAGACTACACAAGTATCACAAATAATTGTAGAAATTAAACAGTTATATAATTAAGCAGGAAATAAATTAACAGTTTACATAATACATGGTCCACAAGATATAATAAAATAAACAACATCAGTAGTCCACAACTAGTACAGAGACAAGAAAGAAAAGTACAGCTATACGGGACATACCCCGGCTCTGACCTCTGGCACTAACGCTGGGCACCTGAACCACGCTGAGCCTCAGACGCGCTCCCCTGAGGCCGCGACTCACCTGAAACACAGTGAAAACACGCAGGGAATGAGTCTCGGAACAAGACTCAGTAGGGATCACTCAAACCCTACCTCGCAAACGGAGAAACCGCTACGCTAGCAGTAAGCAAGTACCTCGGAAAGGGAAGCCATGCAATCTACAAAACACCGATCCCACAGCACGTAAACCGACACATGTGCCATGGTGGAACGACTGGAACACCACGGTCAACACGACAAAACCCGAATGTCGAAGTCGCACGACTGACAATCTGTCACTCCCGACTCGACAAGAGTACCTCCCACTAGAAGTACAGTCGGTAGCATCCCCTGACGTCTTACACCGCACCGCAGGTGAACTGCCTAACGTGGTCTACCAGAGGCACGAGCATCGAACAAGTAACCACAAACGAGTGACTAGCTGGGGTCACGCTCGTCAGCGTGGGTCCAACCGCCCCCAACCATGTGTGCACACACAGACCGCGCGTCCCTGGTCTGGCCTTCTGACCGGCTTTCCCCTCAGTCGGACTCTGGCTGCAAGACGTGGGGCCCGACAGAAACCGATCCACAAACCATCTCTAAGGGTAGCCTCTCCACCACTCCCTGGTGGGACCACACGCGTGTAAGTAGGCTACGATTAGTGGAGGGTCACTACGGAGTAGACTCTCAAGTCAACGGAAAACAACGTCCGCATCCGACGACGTACGGGGACCGTCCCACGTACCAGCACCGTCGCACGGTGACCACCGTCGGAAAAGAAACAGGGTTACAAACCACCCGGGGTAACCCTGAGCCTAACGGTCTACCCTAGACGCGTCACAGGCTCTGACGGTCTAAGGCTGGACCGTCACAGCCATCTAACAGCCCAACACAGGGGCGTCAGACCCTCGGCGCAACAACGACTGTGACGCGCCTACCCTGGTGCGTCACAGGCCCTGACGCACCCACTCTGGTGCGTCACAAGGCACGAAGGAACAAACTGTGACGCGTGCCACTCGGTGTGTCACAGGCTGTAATGGACCAAGTCTGGTGCGTTACAGGGTGGGAATGCGTCCACTCTAACGCACCCACACAAAGGCGTCACAAGGCTGTGACGCGCCAAGCTTGGTGCGTCACATGCCTTGACCCCCAACGATAAAAAACTAACGGTCAAAAGCCAACAGTCAAACGTCCCTGACGGTCCAACCCAGGTGCGTCACAGCACCTGTGGCGGTCTATCGTGGGACCGTCACAGCCCACAGACTCCAGTTGGATGAAAACAGGACTATGACGCACCCATCCAGGCGCGTCACATGGTGTGACAGTCACTGGAAGGACCGTCACACCCGTCAGAGGGCGAAACGGCGTGAACCGCCCAAAAATTCCAACCACGCCCCCATGCCTCCATTGGAGAGGGAAAAATCAAAGGGAAAGACCCCTGGGGACCTCTAGCATGCTTCTAAGTCATCAAAATGCCTAATTGCAGCCTAAAAATATAGATCGGGCGAACTCTCCCAAAAGCATGCTTTTGCCCAAACCCGCTCAAAGACACCCCTCGCGGCTCCCATTCGGCCTACAAAACACGGGGGATGACGGGATGAGCATAGGGATTCATCCCCCTACCTCAATGAAGCAAAAGCTCCGCCGAATCAAGCTCAAATCATGAAGAACGCTTTTGGAAACCCCGCTCCTTCACGCTTCCCACGAACACCGCACGCCCACAAGCTCGCCTCGCAGCGGCCCACGCAACCGCGCCGTCGCCCAGACGCCGTCTGCAGCCAGAGAGAGGCCCGCCGCGATCGAATGGGAGAGAGAGGGGGCAATTCTTACGGTGGGAGGAATAAGAAGAAGAAGAAGAAGAAGAAGAAGAAGGGTGGGGGAGAGAGAAAAAGAGAGGGTATTTATAGAAAATCCAGAAATTTTGAAAAATACCAAAAAAATCAAAAATTATATTTCCGCGATCCTCGGAACGCACCGATCGCAACGGTACCACTCTAGCCTAGGTGAACGACCCGGTTCACCCGCAACGAGGTTCCGAAGGAATTACCGAAACACACACCGTTAATCGGAAAACACATGCGGAAAAGCCGCGGAACGATTCCGGGCCTCCGAAACAACTCCGGATCGCGCCGATCCGAACACGAAAGATGTCCGAAACAAAATTTCAGACACAACAGAGTCGGACACTCCGAGAAACCAGATCCGGGACCCACGAAGAAGGATCCGAAAGGTCCGAGATATTACAGCCAGGGTATGCCCCGTGTACTTGTACTTTTCTTTCTGTTGACTGTACTTAATTTGGACATGAGATACACTGAACCTTGTAGTAGTTTAGTTATTTATTTAATCTCTTGCATTTTATTTAGTTATTGTGCTATCTCTACAGTTATTTCAGCTTCTCTTGTACCGTCACACCATCCTTTAACCCTTCCGAGTCTTTGGGCTCGTGGGTGGCGGGCCGAGGTTCGAGTCGCGCCGGTTCCTTTCCGATACTCGGATCTCGGGTCGTTACACATACCGCCTCTGGTGCAATAAATATCGTTTCGCACACTTTACTATGTTAAGCAGCATGCAAGACGATCTGATCGGCCAGCTCGAGAAATACACCACTGCGAAAGATATGTGGGATCATTTGATGTTCGCCTTTGGGGGAACTTCGGTCACCTGATTAAGGGCACTCGTCTTGAGATTTGAGACCAATTGGAAGGACCCGTGCTACATGATGATCGAGCACTTTAGGGTGCTGTAGAGTATGATTCGTGACTTGAAGGGCACCGGTCATGATCTCACCGACGAACAGTAGGTGCAAGCCATGATAAGATCTTTGTCCGACTCGTGGATCAACATGAAACAAATTCTAACCCACAACGAAAGTATCAAGAGTTTCTCTGATATTTCTCTGCATGTGAAGTTAGAAGCTAAGTGCAAGGAAGTGCAATGTGCCATTGTCAATGTCACCAAAAGTGGTAGACAATCTAGTAGGATGGGTCCACAACAAAAAAAGAAAGTATGCGGCAAGGCTCTTGGCGTCAAGACCGAGCGGACGTCTAAGTGTCACCGGGGTAAGTGTGGTGGAGATAAGAGCAAAGCCATAATGAAGTGCTTCAATTATGGGATGAGATGACACTTTCCTCATGAATGTGCTGAGTCAAAGAAGGTGCCTCTTATCCCTAGCTCTCAATGTGTGTGTTTGTTCACATACTTTGGTTGCTCATCCTCATCCGAAGTGGATTGTGGATTCAGGAGCAACAAGGCACTTAACGAGGAATCGAGTGGGATTTGTAGATTACTGTCAGATTTCGATTGGCACATAAAGGGTCTTCATGGGAACTGAGACCAGTGAGGAAGTCCTTAAAGTCGGTGTGTACCAACTCCCCCTTCGGGGCGGGCGGATGCTGATTCTACATGTTGTGCTCTATACGTCTCGGGTCCAACATAATTTAATTTCCGTTTCTAGTCTTTTAACACTTAGTTTTCGCTTGGAGTTCGCTGGCAGTTATGTGAACATTACGTTATATAATGTTAGCTATAGACATTGAACAATGAATAATGGTTTCTTCAAATTGGATATTGATGATGATGGCATATCTAGTTCTTCTTTTGATTCAACATGTGTGTTTAGTAATGAGGACTTAGATCTTGCTTCCTCGCATGCCCACCTAGGTCACATAGGACAGGACATGATGGCTAGATTGGCTTGAGAGAGCCTTCTAAGCTCACTCGGCAAGGTCAACCTGCCCGTATGTGAACTGTGTCTGGTTAGCAAAGCTTGTCAAAAATCTTTTGGGAAGGCCAAAAGGATCTTAGAATGACTACACCTTATCCATTCCGACATCTATGGACCCATGAGCGTTGAGACTCGGCACGTGTACTCCTATTTTCTTACGTTCATAGATGACTATTTGCGATACGGATGCGTGTATTTGATTGCTTACCGCTACGAGGCACTTGATTGTTTCAAACATTTCATGGCATAAGTTGAGAATCAAATAGGAAGGAGAGTCAAGGCTCTCTGCACAGATCATGGACACATCCGATCTCGTGCTCCAAGAACCAATGAGACACCGCCATGATGGAGGGTGATGTCATACCTTCAGCAGTGGCAACCGCCCTACACTCCAAGGGAGAACGACGACCATCACAATGAAGACCCTACAGCCTAGAAGCATAGGAGGTTTGAAAAACCATCTGCACGAAGGCACGCCCGCACGTGACACAAGATCCCCTCGCCAAATCCTATCAGATTCCTCCCAAGCACCAAGTGCTCTCACTGCTCGGAGTGGGGGGCTAGTGGGGAGTGGTAAATTTGATCAGCCCAATAAGGCCCAACATCAGCCGGCCCACAGCCTAGGGCCCGACACCAACCGACTAGTAGTCCTGTGCACGGCCCGCCAAGGCTTGCCAGAAGACTAGCCCAGGGTTCGTCTCAATACACCGCGTGCACCCCCGTCGTCTAGCGGGGCGGCGCATGTCTCCGGTGGCCATCATCGCATTAATGGTGGAACAACCACTAGACAATAACGGAACGATGGGCCAGCATCCACGCCTCTGGCAAAGGAACGACAGGTTAACATCACATCTCCCCTACCCTATCAGATGAGCAGGTGGGCAGCCCACGTCTCCACGGTCAGGACAACTCCCAACGGTTCTAAGTCAAAAGGCAAAAGTCAACGTACGAACTCCGAGAAGACCTTATAAATAGGACCCTAGCCAGGTGGCCAAGGAGGTATGCAACCTCACCCCCTTGAGCTCTCCTTATACTCTCCTTGTACTCTCCTGCGTCCAAACATTTCCTCTCTTCGTTCATAATTATCTGACTTAAGTATCGGAGGGTTGTCCCCTGAGATCACTCCTAAAACTCTTTCTGACTCCTCCTTGTGTCTGCAGGTTTCTCCCTCGAGGGCATATTCTTCTTCCCCTACCAAACAAATCTAAGGTGTATAGTTCGCAGTTTGAGATGACCAATCTCAACTTTTACACATGACATTCAAGATTAGGCCATTTAACGTCCCGAAAGATATAAAATTTATGTTGAAATCAAACTACTCAAAAATAATAATAATCATTGTTAGCAAACAAAAATATTTTTCAGAATTTTATTTTCAATAAATAGGAATAATAACTTTTAACAAATAGAAATAATTTCTAGAATTATTTTCATGAAACAAAAACAATTATTTTCATGAACGGAAATAATTTTTAGACAATTTAGAGCATAAATGATCAAGATTTTATTTTCAGAAAAAATAGTAATCTATTTTCATTTTCAATAATTAAAAATTAATTTTTTAACTACAAATTAATAATCTGAAAATAGAATTGAGATAATCATTAACGACGTGTTTGATTTCCGAATAGAAAAGGCGGGATAGCGAACAGATGTGATCTTTACTGTTTTTTTTTTAAAAAAAACTTCTATTGTGTGCAACAGATGTTTTTTTTAAATATCACGATTAAAAATAATAAAGAATAGATAATTAGATTTGAATAAATAAAAGAGTTAAAAATATATATCTTGTTGGGTTGAATCGTGTGATCAATAAATGTAAGATTTTTATTATCACTCAATGTGCGGATCTCGTGATAGGATGAATTTCGGATAGACGATATTTTCTATCTCGTCGGTATACCTTCGAAGATAATTTCGACGAATATTGATCTCACTCTCAATAACCCAACGAGAAAAAAATACAAAAAATCATAGAAGAAAATGAAGAAGAAAACGGTTGATAGAATACTCGATTGATTGTGTACATGTTAGGAGTGTGACTGGCCACGGTGGGTATACATATACACAGGGTTAAGAGAAGCGGAGAGAAATCTCTCTCTCTCTCTCTCTCTCTCTCCAAGGAGAACCCAGCAACAATGGTGTTGTTTCTCTCACCCCCTTCACTTCAAATGCATAGAGCTGGCGGTGACGGTGGCGGCTTCCTTCGGCCGACGCCCATCTTCCTGCACTGGTTCTCTGCTTCATGCCACTCTGCTTTCTTTCTGCTCCTGTCGCTGTGGTGGGTCTTCCGCAGGTTCACGGTGGGCACTTCTGTGGCGAGGCGGCTGGGAAGCGGCGATTTTTCTTGCTACAGAGCCGCCCTCTTCTCTTGCCTAGGTATAGCTCTTCTTCACTTGTCCCTGTGTGTGCTCAGCTTCCTCTGGTATTTGCACGGCTGGTGGCCGGATGGTGGGCCCTCCCTCGCCACACTCTTGGACCTGGCGGCCAGGACCGTCGCTTGGTCCGCGGCAACTGCCTATTTGCATCTCGGGCTCCGCCGTCCCGGGGAGAGGAAGTTCCCAGTGTTCCTAAGGGTATGGTGGGTCTCCTTCCTCCTCCTCTCTTGCTGTTGCCTCGTTGTGCACCTTGTTTTCCATGGAGGAGGGCGATGGGTTCTGAAAGCCCAGATGTTGTTATCAGATGCCGTGTCGGTTCTCGTCTGTATGCTGCTTAGTTATGTCGTGGTTTTTGGGAAGAGGAAGGCCGCTGGGGATGAGGACACTGCCCTGCGACAGCCTTTTCTAAATGGTACCAGGATTCTTGATGGGTCATCAAATGGGGAGAGCAGCAGGGAAAGGATTACTACCTTTTCAAATGCAAGTTTTCTCAGCAGACTCACCTTCTCTTGGGTTGGCCCCTTACTTTCCTTGGGTAAAAATAGGACAATAGACCTGGTTGATGTTCCAGAGCTCGCAGACAAGGATAGCGTCAACGGAGCCTTCTCCGATTTCAGACATGCACTTGAATCCTCCGGTAGAAATGATGCTGTTGAAGCTCTTCAATTGTCAAGGGCTTTGTTCCTTTCGGTATGGAAAGACGTAATGTTGGCAATCGTCTTCTCTCTTATGTGCACAACTGCCGCTTATGTTGGGCCTTACTTGATCGACTCCTTTGTTCAATTCCTTGATGGACGTCAAGAAGTTGCTGCAAAAGGGTACATCTTGGTCTCAGTGTTCATCTTTGCAAAGGTAATCGAATGCCTTTCTCAAAGGCATTGGTTCTTCAGGACACAAGTGTTTGGTATGAGGGCCCAGTCAGCACTCGTTGCCATGATCTATAACAAGGGTCTCTTCCTATCGGTCCACTCGAGGCAGGAAAGTGGTGGAGAGATTGTCAACTTCATGAGTGTTGATGCAGAGAGGATTGGTGAGTTCAGTTGGTACATGATAGATTTGCTTCTCGTTCCCATACAGGTCGGATTGGCATTAGTCGTCCTCTACAAGAGCTTGCAGCTTGCTTCTTTGGTTGCTTTGGCAGCAACCATATTTGTCATGGCAATAAACATCCCTTTCACTAAATTGGAGCAAGAATTCCAAGAGAAGATGATGGAGTCCAAGGATAGGCGGATGAAGGTGACATCTGAGGTCCTGAGAAACATGAGAATTCTCAAGTTGCATGCTTGGGAGATGAGGTTCCTGTCAAAAATACTTGATCTAAGGAAGGTTGAAGCAAGCTGGCTGAGGAAGTATGTATATACTGATGTTATGGCAACTTTTGTCTACTGGGGAGCACCTATATTTGTCGCGATTGTTACATTCTTGGCTTGTGTGCTTATGGGAGTACCTCTGGAATCAGGGAAGGTATTGTCGGCACTTGCAACCTTTGGAATACTGAAGGATCCTATCTATAATCTCCCTGAGACAATTTCCATGCTTGCTCAGACTAAGATCTCCCTTGACAGAATTTCAGCTTACCTTTCTCTTGAGGAGTTACAGCCCAACAGTGTAGAGGTGATCCCAAAGGATGCTATCAAGTTTGCAGTTGAAATCATCAATGGGACATTCTCTTGGGATGCTGCTTCTGAGAAACCCACACTGGAGAATATAAATGCCCAGATATCACATGGCATGAAGGTTGCTGTTTGTGGACCTGTTGGTTGTGGCAAGTCAAGCTTGCTGTCTTGTATCTTAGGTGAAATCCCAAAAACCTCGGGGACTGTTAAGGTGAGTGGATCCAGAGCATATGTTGCTCAGTCTCCATGGATACAGAGCGGGACAATAGAAAGTAATATTCTTTTTGGAAAAGAGATGAATAGGCAGAAGTATGAGTGTGTCCTTGATGCATGTTCCTTGAAGAAAGATATAGAGAGCCTTCCATTTGGTGATCAGACAATTGTAGGGGAACGGGGGATTAATCTGAGTGGTGGGCAGAAACAGAGGATACAGATCGCACGTGCGTTGTATCAGGATACAGACACCTATCTCTTGGACGATCCTTTTAGTGCTGTTGATGCACACACAGGAACTCATCTCTACAAGGTGCCTTTTCTTTCATTTTTTCTCCCTCCCTCTAATAGAAGAGTGCCGTCTCAACTATGCGTATAGTTATATTCTCCCACATGCATTCTGAAATTCCTTAAAAATGAGGACATTCACAATTTTTCTCACGGTGGAATCCCTACATGGCAGGAGTGTTTGCTGGGGCTCTTAAGTTTGAAGACTGTGATCTATGTGACTCACCAAGTGGAGTTTCTTTCAGCTGCTGATCTTATCCTGGTTTGTTTGCTTTTTTCTCACTATCTCAAGTTAGCTTCACAGTTTACAATATTACTTTAAAAGTATATATTGTTTTATAGGTTATGAGAGAAGGAAAGATTTGTCAAGCTGGAAAGTACAGTGATGTACTTCTCTCAGGAACAGGCTTCATGGAGCTGGTTGAGGCTCACAAGCAAGCACTTGCATCCCTTCTTCCTGTGGAATCACCTTTGCCAAGGTCCGGGGCAGTCAGTCCTAGAAGTCCAGGTAGAACAGCAAAAGATGGTTCGGGTGTAAAGGTGATGAGCAGATTGCGAAGTCTAAAGGAGAAAACAGTAGAGCAAGATGGAGAAATTGGGCAACAGCTTATTCAAGAAGAAGAAAGGGAGAGAGGAAAAGTTGGTCTGTCAGTCTATTGGAAGTACATTACTGCATTCTGCAAAGGGGCCCTTGTGCCACTAATATTGCTGTCTCAGACACTTTTTCAGGTCCTTCAGATTGGAAGCAATTACTGGATGGCTACTGCAGCTCCTGTGACAAAGGATGGAGGTCCCCCAGTTGAAAGCTCTTTCCTTATACTTGTCTATGTCCTTTTGTCTTTAGGCAGTTCAGTCTTTGTTTTCATAAGAGCACTTCTTCTTGCCATAGCTGGCTATAAAACATCAACTCTGCTATTCAACAGAATGCATACATCCATTTTCCGAGCTCCTATGTGTTTTTTTGATGCCACTCCTAGTGGACGCATCCTGAATAGGGTAATCAAAACAGGTTTTGTTTAATGGACAAGATTCTATATATCACAGTTTTAAAAATATGCTTTGCAATTGGTCTAATTCTGGTTCTCTCACTTCCAGGCGTCAACTGATCAAAATGCTGTGGACCTATCAATTCCTTTCCACATGGGAATATCTGCCTTTGCAATGATCCAACTTCTAGGAATTATAGCTGTAATGTCACTAGTTGCGTGGCAAGTTTTCATTGTATTTATCCCTGTGACTGCTATCTGCATTTGGTATCAGGTAATCATTTCCTTCAGATATCTGCTATTTAATTTTCAGTCAAAAATGCTTATAGTCATTCTAGAACAAGTCAAAAATACTAGATACTGATGGATAATCCCATCTAAAATTTTGCTACTCTATAAAGTACATTGTAATGCACTAAGGTGTTGTTTGTTTCACCGTAAAACGATGTAATTCTCTGGTTTTAGAATCACCAGTTTTAAAGCTGGTGTATTTTTCTGATTTTAGAATCGGGAGTATTTTGTTTGGATGACCGTAAAATAAAACAAGGCATTTTGTTCATTTGTTGTAATTTCAATTCATTTTTTCCCTCCAGTTTTGGTTTCCAATGGATAAGGACTGTAAACCAAAGCAAGAAAATCTTAGTGCCACATGGACCAATGCAATCACATTTACACTGTTTCACAGTCAAACAAACAACCAGAAAATGCTGTAAAATGAAACAATTACAGAGTTTTATGGTGAAACGAACAAGCCCTTATAAATGAAGTTTTACGGAAGCACAGTAAAAATTATTTTGCAGTGAAATATTTGCAATTCCATTATTATGGATGCATTTGATAATTTCTGACCTTCTTCCTCAATAAGTGAGCTTATTGTCTTTGCAGCAATATTACATAGCTACTGCTCGTGATCTGACTAGATTGGTAGGAGTTCTGAATGCACCTATTATACAGCACTTCACAGAATCATTGTCAGGTTTGGCAACAATTAGGAGTTTTGGTCATGAATTGAGATTCATGAGCACAAATTTCCAGCATATAAGAGCTTATTTAAGACCCACGTTTTATAATGCTGGTGCAATGGAGTGGCTATGCTTTCGCCTAGACATCCTGTCGTCTATGACATTTGCTTTCGCTCTTGGTTTCTTGATTTCCATGCCAGTGGGAATAATTGACCCAGGTAATTATGTTCTTTTGCATGGGTACATGTCCTATGATTGGTCTTCAAACCTTTTTTTTTTCTTTTTAAGGAATTGCGGGTTTGGCAGTGGCTTATGGGCTGAATCTTAGCTCATTGCTTGCATGGGTCATCTGGAATATTTGCAATCTTGAGAATAAAATTATATCTGTTGAGAGAATATTTCAGTACACCTGCATTCCTAGTGAACCCCCGCTTGTGATTGAAGAAAACCGGCCAGAACAGAGTTGGCCAGATCATGGAGAAGTTAGCATCTGCGATTTGCAGGTAAACTCTTTATAGGGCGTTTAGGAGCATTTTTTTTTTGGAAAGCTATTTTTCACTCAAAACTTATTCCATATCAATTTGTAACATAATTTTTAAAAGTGATGTAAACTGGTTACTCATTGTTTGGCAAGATTAATCTATCTTTTAAATTTTAAATAGACTTGTTTGGCAAATGCCATGATTGGATCCCCTCCTTCCCATGCGGCAATCAGGACGAGAGAGAGAGAGAGACATGTCTTGGGGAAGAGAGAGAGTGGTGGTTTTGTGCGTGTGTGTGTGTGAGTGAGAGAGAGGGGGGGTGGCGACAGTTGAGGAAGAAGTGGAGGAAGAAGTGTGGGGAGGGAAGATGGACTCCCGTTGCCTCTTTTGGGAAAAAAATAAGTGGGGAGTTGTTTTTATTTTGAGAGAACTTAAAGAAGGATAGATTTCCTCCCTAAAAAATAGGAAAGGTCTTACCAAACATGTAGAAGACCCTTCTTTCTTCCTAATTTTTATTTTGAAAAAGAAAATGCTCAAAAAAGTGCATCCAAACACCCTATTAGCTATTTACTTCATGGATGGTCCTAGCTACATTTCTTCTTCTTCTTTAAACATCTGCTGATTAATTGTTGCTGGATGGCATTCCCTGAAGTAACATCTCCTGCTAAAGGTTTTCTCAATTTATTTATGTATAAGAATATATGATGTCGGAAATCTTTCACTCTAATTGATGCAGTTGCGCTATGCCCCTCATTTGCCTCTCGTCCTTAGAGGCCTTACTTGCATCTTTGTGGGAGGAACAAAGACTGGAGTTGTTGGAAGAACAGGGAGTGGCAAATCTACCCTGATACAAGCACTGTTCCGTATTGTTGATCCAGCCCATGGTACAATTACGATAGATGGGATTAACATTTGTACAATAGGTTTGCATGACCTACGATCCAGGCTTAGCATAATCCCTCAAGATCCTACTTTGTTTGAAGGGACGGTACGAACGAACATTGATCCTCTTGGAGAATATACTGATGCACAGATTTGGGAGGCATGTCTATCAAAAAAATGACATTCAGTTGTGACTGTTTCTTTCTATATTCTCCAAGCTGACACAATTCATTTCTCTTGAAGGCTCTGGACAAGTGCCAACTTGGAGAGGATGCTAGGAGGAACGAGGCAAAGCTGGATACTCCTGGTTTGATTGATATCCTCCCCTCATCTGTCATTCTCAGATAACATATTACCATGTGAAGTTTACCTTTCAAATCTGCTAGCTATTGAGAACTTGCATGATTTGAGTTGTTTACACATGAGCAACAAGCATGCTTCTGTGAAATCCCACCAAAATTTCAGTCATTGAGCAGTTAAAATCTCTTGTTGATTGAATAAAATATAATTTTGGTTCACCTGATAGTCTTTATGCTTGGTCTGAACTGAGCCAAAATATCATGTCACAGTATTTTACCTATTGAGTTTAATTTCAAGCAGTGCTACTGTTCTAAATTTAGTAACCCTGGACATGAAAGTGATGTAAAAATTGGCTTCCTCATGATTAAGAAATCACCTTCATCTATCGTTGCTGTCATTATCTAAAGGATTAATATTATGCTGGTTGCAGTGGCTGAGAATGGGGAGAATTGGAGTGTGGGTCAGCGGCAGCTAGTCTGTTTAGGAAGGGTTCTGCTGAGAAAAAGCAAAATCCTTGTTCTTGATGAAGCAACAGCCTCTGTGGATACTGCAACAGACATGATAATTCAGAGGACACTAAGACAGCACTTCTCAGATTCTACAGTTATAACAGTTGCACATCGTGTAGCATCAGTTTTGGACAGTGACAAGGTGTTGCTTCTAGATAAAGGTAACTTATAGTTGCTGTCATTTTCTTCAAGTTGTCTTTGTTCAGGTAGGATGGAATGGAAAACTGCTTGCTCAAAACTGTGACATTGACCATATCTTGAACGCTTTGCAATTCTTTGCATGTGTTATCAGGGCTTATAGTTGAATTTGACTCGCCGACAAAACTGTTGGAAAACAAATCGTCTTCATTTGCAAGGCTTGTTGAAGAGTATACTGCAAGGATGGACTGATTTTTGGCTGGTATTGGTGGTTGATGTATGAGAATCAGCTGAGCTCGACAGGAACATTCTTGGAGGTCTATTTCCTTGGTGATGAATTAATACCCAGGTGAGCACAGGCTCCTTTTGGCTTTTGATATTAGAGGCTCTTATTCTACACTCCATATATTGAACAGACGGCAGATTTCAATAAGAAGATAGGCCGTGCATGATGCATTAAGTTGACCACCAAGTCGATGAGCGTCATGTGGAAGGTCTACCATGTCAAGCTGAACTCAAAGTAAATGTAAAGACAAGCTTTTTATGATGAACATTACATAAATTCCATGTGGGCAAGAGCAGGAATATGTAAAAATGAAGCCCATGGCGAGTCTCCATATACTCCTTACATGTAATGCAGAGCAATACCTGTACATGGGGGAGAATGACTACATATGTTGTATGCAAAAAGGTCTCAGGACACGTTTACTGTGTCAGTCCAGATCAGGGGTCAAAGACTGAGCCGGCTTCTTCCGGCTTGGGGCCACCGAGCTGAGAGGGAGAAGAGAGCAGGAAGCAAGCTGCAGGACCATGGACCCCGAACCGTTGGGAGGACGTCCTTTGGCTGTCCTTCCTGTCCGATCTGACCTGTAACGGTTAGGCCCAATGTGTGTATCCCTGGGGTAAACTCTTCGGCTACCAAGTCAGGACTGGGCTGAAATATGGTGGGAGAGAGAGAGAGAGAGAGATGTATCCCTGGGGTAAACTCTCCGGCTACCAAGTCAGGACTGGGCTGAAATATGGTGGGAGAGAGAGAGAGAGAGAGAGAGAGAGAGAATTGGCAGGTAGCACATGCCTAGGATTGTGTACCACCTCTTACCTTTCCTGGGTTCCTTCGGGGCTTCTGGAAGATCTCAAGGGAAAGGAACCCCCGATGTGGGACTACTGTAGGACCTGGGCTAGGCAATAGTCCACACCCGGCCCGAGTCAGGCTCCTATTCTGCGACTTGTCCTGCCAAGTTTTGGTCGGGTTGAGTCGGCTCCAGGAATCGGGTCCAACATTTACCTCTGTACATGCGCTTTCAGCCTGTTCTATAGGACGATCCATGCGTGGGTCCGGAGGCTCTGTAAGCCATGGAAATCCCTCCAAGCATTTCGTCGAGCACCTTGGGCTTCAGAAAATGTTGTTGTGACAATGTAAACGACTGCAACATATGAGAGAGAGAGAGAGAGCATTAGCACAGCCTGCACCCACCCACCTTCCCATCCATCCATGTTTGTGCGTGGTCGGGTGGGAGCCTGGGAGGTCCCTGTCATGGTGGCATTGGAGTTGACTTGCACCACCTTCAACGTGGAACTCGCTAGAACAAATCAGCTGCGCCGCTGACGGCATGTTGTGTGTAGTCAATGAGGAGACATGATGCTACACATGTGAATCATGACAGATTCTTAGCACCCACGTTGGATTTGAGATCAATCTTTATTTGATTTTGCTAAACAATCTGCATTATTCACAATATGAGTGCCAGACTTGTCTTGTTAGCGGAAGCAGGAATTCTCATGTTGGGACACGGAGGCGATAGAGAAGGCTACCGAAGTCTCTCCTAATTGTTTCACCCTCCAAGAATTAGGGGCGGCAGCGATGACCTTCCAGAGATGTATAGCGGAGACGAGGAAGAACATGACATGGACACACTCCATGAACAGGGGGTGACCGCCTCCACAAGGCATTGCCTTTAGCTCCTTCTTCACATTGAAGACTGCAGGAATGGAGGAAGAGAAGAGGGGGGAGAGGGCTACGATGGTTGGGCTTCTCCTTGTGAAGGTTAGGTCGCACTTCGCTCCTCTCAACCCTGCTTTGATGTATGTCAAAGAGAGAGGGGAGAGGTTTCAATGGAAGGGGGGATCCCTTTTGAAAAGGAAATCCTCCCTTTCAGCCACGCATGCAATCTCACTCCAAGGGGAATTGCCATGCATGGAACAAGTGGCGGCCGCAGCTCCCGCTGGGAGTGCGGCAGTCTCTCCCATGCAGGGTTTGTCCTAAGGGGCACTCTCCCCGTGCTAATTGGGCCCGGCCCATTAGATAACAGATCTGATCAAATAAAGACTAATCCGAGTTAAACTAAATTGTATTATGATGTGAGGATTAATTAAAATGTGTACTCTGACTTGAATCATTTATTGACTATCGAAGAGAATTGTCATTAAATTAATATTGATACAATTCATCTTATGGCATAAAAGTAAATTAATTTGTAACTAGGAGCTAATCGTATCCACTAATCTAAGATGGCTTCATTGAACAGGCTTTGACGCTTGTTTGCATCGAATCAGCCTCCATGTACCATATCATTCACCTTCCTCTCCTCTCCTTAGCTCTCTCCAACCTCTCTCTCGTGGACTTTTTTTTTTTAAGCCAAGAACCGACCAAGCAGGGTAGAAACTGGTCGAGTGCACCCTCCCTCAAAAAGGGAGAATGGTCTCACTCCCTCAGGCTGTACCTGTGGTCCTAAATTTTATTAATATTGAGAAAGGAGTACACAGACAACGGGGCATTCTCCTGAGGAAACAAGAGGACAAGCAAAAGAGTTAGCCCTTTAAAAAAGTAAGGAAATAAAAAGTAAGGGCCTAACGAGTAACTACCAAAGAGAATAAGAAAAATGGATGACTGATAAGCCAGCCTAGTCCATTCTAAGGCCCCCCCTGGAACTCAAAGACGGTCTAAAGAAACAGAAACGGGGCCAGGGATGCTAAGACAAAGAGCATGCCAGCTAAACTCTGACATTATAGAGCTCGAGATGCTTTGGCCTACGACGATTCTTCCTTTTGCTCCTACAGACGGGTTGGAAGGGAACATCAAACTCCATGTCTTGCTCATCCACCGAACCATCAATCTTGCTGGGAGCACAATCTGAAGGGTGGTCATCCTACTGCAGCGTGTGTGCGGGGGAGCTTCGGGAGATATCTAACGGGGCAACCAAGATTGACGGCTGGCTGGAGGTGCCACAGACAGAGCCACCAACAGCTAGGGAAGAGGCAGCAGGGGTTGGGGGAACTTTGTCACAGAGTCTAGTGTGCAAGGCCATCACATCGTGGGGCTGTAACATTGGGGAGACGGAGCCAAGACGACGTCACATCTCTCTTGTGGACTTCACCACTAAGAGATCATAAGAAATCATACCCTGCAAGTTGACGATAAGAAATCATAATTCAATAGCATCGAGTCTCATTGACACCCACATGACCATTTTTCCTCTTTTATTAAATGTAGATTCCGTACATTCGTGTGCGCGTGATTGTCCATATTAGATAATAGTCTCGTATTAAAAATTGACTAAAAATATAATGTGATTATAATTGTGGTGTCTTCTTTGAGTTAAATGGCTCAATTTAATAAATTTTAATATGGTATCAGAATCCTTGATTATGATGTGGGTTGTGCACTCTTGTTTGTCATGCTCTACGTGATAGAGTCTAAAAATTGGTCTACACATGAGAGGACGTGTTAGATAATAGTCTCATATTAAAAATAGACTAAAAATATAATGCGATTATAATTGTGATGTTCTCTCTATTCAAAATCTTAAGATTTTGAGTTAGATGACTCAATCCAATAAATTCTAATAGTCAAAACCAAGGTCTTTACCAATTGGCTTTGCGTTCCCAAAACAAGACATTAGGCAATAGGTTAATGGATTTCTATTAGATGTGCTGGGCCAATTACGTCATCATCCGACAATGGGATTAACTTAGGAAGGATAGTAAGGCAATCCAATTGATCAATTGAGTTAAATTATTATTTTAATCACTTAATTTTTTCTTGGCTGAAATTTAATAGGGTCTGTCAAAAATCAACTTCATTGACATCATTTAATTCGATGGGATTCAACTAAACTCTTATCGATAAGAACTCTACTGACCGAAGTAATGCTAATCCAATGCTCTTCCACAAGGTTTTCTTTGTTTTTCGAATGGTTCGACCCCTGACGGTCGAGCAAGGTGCCCGACCCCGAGTAAGATGATTGTGTGTGAGAGGAGAGTGTGAGCCTCTCACATTCCTCTCTCATCGGATGAGAAATCCGCCGACGTTATTCGGTTATCAAACCGGCCCTCGTTGATTAAGTAAACCTCGTAAGTAAACATATTTCCGTCACTTAAGAGAGTCCTTTGGCTTCAGCTAATAAGTGGTTACATGCCATTATACCAAGTTTTGTTGTTGATGTCAATTGTTTCACAATCATTTTCATCACCTAATTTGATCTCAACTAATCGTACTCAAGTAATTCGATTCTGTTAATTGTGCAAGTTGCAAAAAAAATCAAATTAAATATTTTTTAACGAATTTTGAAATAATTAAATTATATGAGTAATCTGATATTTGAAACTCTTAATTAATTTAGTCAGGACAAAACTCATTAAACATTGTGAGACATGTTTTTACCTTATAATACATACACATTATCCAATTTAGTCAGCTAATCTCAATATGAGATTTGTCCAAAAAGGCGTATTTTCCAAAATTCGGCGGGTTGGTGGGGGGGGGGGGGGGGTCGTTATTTGATGTACACCGGACGCGGTCTTCACCACCGACAGATCTGCTCGAAGTCCAACTTCGCCCTGGACCGCACCGACGTCATCTGTCCACCGGCAATTGCCGGTTGCCGACAGGCTGTTAACAGCAAACAAGGAGGCAAAAATTGGTCAAGCCCCGGGCGGCCAAGCCCATGTTTAGATTCTTACCTTGCGTGGTTACTCGAGGCAGATTGCGGACGGGTAGTCTTTCGTTGTTTTCTCTGTTTTTGTGAAAATTTGCCGCCAAGTTATATTTTACACTTGGTGTATTAACACGGCATTCACCGGATGATCTAATAATAAGTGATCTAAAATTAGGGTTTCTCTAAGCAAATTACCCAAGTGATGCCAATGTTTTATTACGGCACCAAAATTCTTGTGATAACCAATTAATGGATGGGAGATTAATTACTTTCTTACATCAATAACTTAATCGCTAAATCAGAGATACAATCCTAGATAGTTATCGTGAAGTTTAGAACAAAACTTTGATTATTTTTTTTTTCTGGGAGAGGGGGGGGGGAAGCTAAGTCCACGCGAATTAAAATTTCAATTTTCACACGATACTAAAGTCTACATGTATGTAAACTTCTAATTTACCAAAAATATTTTGTGCACCTGATACACTAATTACACTCACTAGTGTAATTATTATAAATTTAATTTTTTAAAATTTTTTAAGTGATCTTTATCTTAAATTTATTTGATTCTCACGTCACGTCATTAAATAATATGACATAAAAATTAAATTAAAATTTTAAAAGAATAAAAAAATATTTTCACTATTCATACAGAGATGAATTTATTTTTATTTGACCTCCACGTCACGTCATCTAATGACGTGACATGAGTGTCGTACAAACTTAAGATAAGGATCACTCTAAAAAAATCAAAAAATTTAAGAATTACATTCATTACATCCGTGAGAGTAATTAATCCACTAAGTACACTTAGTGTTTCTCCTAATTTATTATTGCATGTGTCAAAGTAGAGCCTATGAACACCATCTAAAAATAATTTAATCAAAAATTAGAAGCCATGTGCAGTATATGTTTATATTCATGATGTAACTCAAAACGAACGTTGGTTAGTCACAGTCGAGTTGTCTCCCTCTGCATTGCGATTATCTCTGAAGTTGGAAGGCATATCAAAGGGAAAGATGAATGTACATTTGTTTTTCCTTCTCAGTTTATAGAGTAAAAAGCTTCTTTTGTGCAAAAAAGCAAACAAAACTGAGCATTAGGTAATCTTATTTTCAACACTCCCTTGTATAACACGAGTCCTTTTAGACTGGGAAATGAGAAGATAACTTATTGAAAAACAGGATAATTATGTGTATAGCTATAGAATACTATATTTTCTACTTTACATCTTTATATTTGCCGTATTGTTATATATACCCAATACTAACTATATTTTATCATATATATCCTTATTGTTAATTATCTACCGATTGTTTAATTCAATTTTAAGTAGATTAAGATGAAGAAAAGTAATAATCTCTCCTTATTTAATCTCTCACATATTTAAGTTAATAGCATACATACCCTTTTAGTATTTAATATTATTTTATATATCCTTTTGAAATATTATATTTTAAAAATATGAGAGTATAGAGTAAAAGATATAAGCTTCTAAGATAATATACGTGTTTATCAAAATAAATGACTTGCAATTACAAAAGAGCCTTGGTTGGGAATGCAAATAATTAATTCTCGGAAAACAAGAGCAAGGCAGTTTTGCACCCAAATTGGCTGGAGGATCATTTGATAAGGTGAAATAAGAGATATTAGTATATAGAGAATAAGTAAAAATACAGTTGGATAAGATGGATAATTTTTTTCATCCTTAATTTAAAATTTTAAAAATAATTTATTCTAATTATAAGGTAGAATGAGTTATTCTATCTTAACTCGAATAAATTTTAAAATAAAAAAAATAATTTATCTAAATTTAAGTTAACCGAAATTCCGGTATTCTGTTATAAAGAGGGCCACAGATAATACGGCGACGTAGATACCAGATTTCTCGATTAAACAGAGATATTAAATTAACACAATTATCAGTGTATTAACCGATAATCACTGCAATTATCAGATTAAGTGTGCCGCTAATTACATGACCCAGGAACGACCGAGAGATTCAGAAGAGGCGAGTGACCGGAGGGGTTAACGGTCCAACCGGTAACGGCCCGAGCCATTTTATTCAGTTTTTCCACAATTATTACCCAGAAAACAATAAAACAGATAAAATGGCATACAGATGCGTGTAGGCTGGCACTCACACAGAGAGACAGTGGAGAGATAGAGAAGTGGGGGGGGGGGGAGATCTAAAGGGGGCGCCGAGCTGGTGAGAGAAGACCTCCGTCAGCTCTCCTTCCCTCTGCGGCCCGAGGAGGGAGTAGGAAGGAGGGGAAGATCTTAAAAAAAGTTGACATTTTTGCTTCCATTCTTGGCATCAGATCAATCTGGGCATAGACGGTACAGGGTGAGAGAGGGGAAAGGGAACGTCCTGAGAAGCCATGGAAGCCAATGCTGGCATGGTCGCTGGCTCCCACAGGAGGAATGAGCTCGTCTTGATCCGACGCGACGGGGAAGGCGGGGTAAGCACTCTCTCTCCCCCCCTCCAAAAGAGCCGTCTTCCCCCCCTTTTTTTCTGTTGCTTCCTTCCTTCTGCTGGATCTGGTTCTAACCATTGGCGGCGGGTTTTCGGGGTTGGACTGTCTGAGTGGTATCAGTTTCGTAATGGGTATTTAGTTGGATTGCTCTAGGCGGTACGATCTCGGTGTGAACCATTGTCTTTGTGCAATGTATATTCTTGCCCACTCCTTCACAGTGGCCAAGATCGGCTGCCATCCATTTGTTTCTTGTGTCTGATGGTTTGGGCAATCTCTTTATATTTCTAGTTGTGTTTTCTGCGAAACTGACTGTATAGGCACCGGCGTGAAGCGTCATCTGTGCTCTGCCGACACTCCTGTAGCAGGGTGTTCTTGCTTTTGGTGTAGTTGCTGACTCGTACGTATTAGCATAAAAGCTGATCCAAGTGAATATCCGGGAAACTTGATCTTTCTTTTTCTCGAACCCCAGACCCCTGTAATAATGGTAGAGTAACGGGGTGACGAATGGTTCTCTATTTTTGTCATTTGTTCTCGAAGAGAAGATTTTTTGGGCTCCCCTACTCTTTTGATGAACTCATTTTCTTGTTCATTTCCCGTTGATCTCATTCTTTTTTGCCACTGTTGACGTGAACAAGGAGATTTCTTGTTTCTTCTTAACCCTCCCTTCCCTGGGATCCTATACTTGGAGTGCTAGTTGTCAAAGTTGAATTTAGTTAATCAATTCCTGAGGAGTAGAACCTAATTCACTTCTTTATTTTTTTCCGCCACATAACCAAGATCTAATGGCGTCAACTGTGTTTTATTGGCTCTAGATGATGCCTGTTCATTTTCTTAGTGTAAATTGAATAAAATTATCCAACTCTGGGTGAAGATTTAAAAGGCTATCTGGTGTTATCTCAGCTTGGATATACCCTCTAATCATGGTAATTCACGCATTGACAATGGTATTGGCATTATCAACAATCCTGTTGATGATAATTGTATAACTGGAATCTCATATGAAAGGAAATTGCAAATTAGTTCATAGTTCTGCTGCTTTTAAACTTAGATCTGCGTGTACTGTTGAGTGATTCACATAATCGTACATGTTTATTAGGTTTTTCTTGTTTAGATGTTAATGAAAATTCCTTCATGTTGATTTTAACTTTATTTTTGTATCACTGGACGTTTACATGTCAAGTCTGTGTACAATGCAGCCCAAGTCCCTTAAAAATATGAATGGTCAGGTTTGCCAGATTTGTGGTGATTCTGTGGGGGTTACTGCCGTGGGTGAAATGTTTGTTGCTTGCAATGAGTGTGCCTTCCCAGTTTGCCGACCTTGCTATGAGTATGAACGAAAAGAGGGTAACCAATCTTGCCCTCAATGCAAGACCAAATATAAGAGGCATAAAGGTTAGCTTATTATTTTAGGAAATTATATTGATATTCTTTCTAGTCATCATATTTTATCTTCAAACTCTTTTGACCTGCTTCTGAAACTAGATGAGGGATTTCAAATTAATCTTTTAGGTATGTGGAATTTCAGGGAGTCCTAGAGTGGAAGGAGATGATGATGAAGATGATGTTGATGACTTGGATAATGAATTTAACAACACAGATGTCAATGGGAAGGCAGTGCAACAGCAGACATTGCAAGGAGAAGATCTGTCTTCATCTTCTAGACAAGAACATCGCCGAACAATTCCCCTTCTCACCAATGGGCAATCGGTATGAGGAAAGGAATATTTTAAAACATTATTTATTTAACATTTTGCTCAGTTATATGAGTTTTAGATGTTGAACATGGTTAAAATGTGTTGGTGAATCTTTGACCAATAGGAGGATTTTACCTCATCATTGGCTATGATGTGAGATTTATTTGGGGATGTAATTCTGGTATTTAGCCAATTTCTGTAATCACTTTGAAAAACAAATAAAGAAAATAGCTTCTCCCATGTTGTGGCCAATGCCACTCTTTTCTTTTCCTTGCCATGTATGTGCCGGCAGATAGCAATGGATCCTGTTTATTTCTCACATGTTTGATGTTTTTGATGGCGTTGTGGGACTCCTTTTGCTATTTATGAGAAAATTGAAATATTTGTTTTTTCTTTTTGTCATGAAAAGCTTTCACATTTCTGGAGTATACATCAATGCTCCATAGAGCAGATTATCTTTCATGAGGTAAGACTCTGCATCTACCTTCCATGAGAATTTCCTACCTACCTGGAACAGAATGTCCTGCCAAACAGAACCTTGCGATCCTACCTAGAAGGCAGATAGCCCCATCTTCACTACCACTCTCAAAAAGGGGCCCTTGAGCACTTGGCCTCATTGTGGATCTGCTAATTGAACCACAAGACAGATCCAAATATTCCTTAGATGTTTACCATGTGCTATTTGTCTTCATGCAGGTGAAAATCCATTTAGAAAGCTATTTTTTACATATTAGGAAGAAATTTGGATAAGTCCATAGAGGACCACCAAATGTAAATATTCACATGACCGTTTCCCCTCTTCATTAGTTATTCTTGGCAATTTCATGTTGTCCTCTATAATTTCTTGGCAGTTTCATACAGTCCTCTATGCATATATTGTAAGCAATTTAGGTTATAAATTTGTGGTACAGAGGTCTTTCTCTATATATGCATAAAATTATGTTTTCCTACAGCCTGTTGCAATGAATTAGAAGATGTCCATTAACCTGAAAATGAGGAAAGACTATGAGGCTAACAGACATCCTACATCAGGCCAATATGAACCCCCTCAAAGAATTATGAAAGATAAAATAGAACTTCTAGAACAAGAACTTCAGGCATTTCAAACATACTGCATGAAGCTTAACACCTGAAGATATTGCATCTAGTCACTGGGTTCTGAATTAAGGAACAGAAGAAGGTGAATGTGATGGGCCAAGCCACTACTCCTTTGAAAGTTACAGTCCTCTATTTATTTACTGTTTAGGTCGCTACACATTTTTAACTCTGCATCCCCTCCTTTAAACCAATCTCAACTTTATATGAAATTTTACAGGTTTCGGGTGAAATCCCCATTGCAACACCAGATTGTCAGTCAATCCAAAGTCCATCCTCAGGTCCTTTAGGGATGAGCGAAAAGCGTACTAATTCACTTTCTCACATTGATCCAAGCATTCCAGGTAGTTTACAAGTTCTTATTTGTCAGTAAAATACCTACACCTGTTCATTGTTGAATTTTTTTTGTTCCTTGAAAACAATCTTGATCATGTGGGCTATCATGAAAACAGTTCCAGTGAGAATTGTGGACCCTACAAAGGACTTGAACTCTTACGGACTGGGAAATGTTGACTGGAAGGAAAGAGTTGAAGGCTGGAAGTTGAAGCAAGAGAAAAACGTGATGCAAGTGCCCAGCAAATACACAGATACAAAAGGAGATATAGAGGGAACCGGTTCAAATGGTGAAGATCTACATATGTATGGATTCATATTTTCAACTATAAATATTAATATTACCTCTTTGTTATTTTGTTATATGGAGCACCAGGTATTATGGATAATGCACATAGGTTTGCAGAAAAGGGTGGGTAACACAAAACAATGCTAACAAGACTGGAACTGTGATTGGAGAGCTGTTGAACCTAAAAAAAAATCACCGGAGGGACCCCCCTCCGGTCCCCTGCACAGGAGGGACCCCCCCTCCGGTATCACTGGCACTGGAGGGAGCCCCCCCCCCCCTCTAGTCATCCCTCTTCCTCCGCCTACCTCTTCCTCCGCCTCGTCGGACGCCTCCGCATGTCTCTTCCTCTGCCTCGCCTGCCTCTTCCTCCGACCGTCTCTCTTCTCCCTCAGGTTTTGCACCATACTGGAGGGAGCCCCCCCTCCGGTCGCACAAAGGCGGAGGGAGACCCCTTTCGGTCTCTTTGCTCTCTCTCTTTCTCAATTCCTCTTCCTTTTTTCCTCTTTTGCCCCTCCTCCTTTCTTAACCGGAGGGGCTAAAATGCCCAAAAAAGAAAACAGACCCTTCATCTCCCTCCGGTAGCTCATCTCTACCTCTATAAAGAGGGCCCTTGGCTCATTTGGAATAGAGGAGAAGGCACTTGGAGAAACCTGCGCAAAGAGCACTTGGAGCTCTTGAAGGTTTGAAGAGTTTTGTTGTTTAAAAACAAAAACCCACAAAGGGGATATGCTGCATACATGCCCCTAACATTGGGGATATGCCCTTGTGATGTTGCAAAATTGCTGAAATGAAGGAGAAATCATGTTAATTTCAGAAATAGCCTAAGTCCATGAAGAAGCGTTGGAAATCATGGAAAAACCTTGTTATGTGCAGAAGTTGCAGAAAGACCCTGTAGTTTTACAAAACTCTTGAAATGTCCAAGAAGTTTGGGAAAAACCCCGATGTTCAGGAAAATTGGGAAAAATCCTGATCTTTCAAAAAATTACAGAAAAACAGTTGCTTGTGGGAAAATTATAGAGAAACCCTTGAGAGGTCAGGAAATTGCATATGAAGTGTCAAGAAATTGCAAATAAACTCAGAAATTTTAGAAAATGGCAGAAAAACCTTGAAGTCTCAAGAGATTACAGAAAACCCTTCTGCTATTTAGAAATTGTAGAAATACCCCGGCTGGTGGGAAATTACAGAAAAAACCTGAAAAGATCAGAAGTTTCAAAAATGTCCTGATCTATCAGAAACTTATAGAAATACTCCCCACATGTGGAAAAATTACAGAAATGTTCCTACATGTGGGAAAAATACAGAAGTGCCCCTACATGTGGGAAAATTATAGAAAAGCCATTGAAAGGCATCCACCAACGACTAAGCAATCAAGGAAGGCATGCACTAAGGACCAAGCACTCAAGGGAGGACTGCCCAAGACGCTCTTGATTTGTGAAGTGTTCTTGTGCTTGTGCATTCACAAAACATAAGAAAATGTGCCATGTTGCATATTTGCACTTGTGTGCATTATTCTTAAGTGCTAATGGACATTTTAGGAAATAAATTCAAGAAAATGATCACACATCAAGCGTCAAGGGGCGGTCAAGGAGATTTAAGCATGGAGGCCTGTCCACGTGCCTTGTGATCAGAAAAGTCTGCTAATTGCAGATATATCCCGGGAACGTCAAGAAATGACAAAAATTTCCCGAAATGTCAAGAAATGACAGATATATCCCGGGAAGTCAAGAAATGACAGAAGGGCACCAAGATGTCAAGAAATGACACGTGTATTTAGAAAAGGGTCCGAAATTGCAAATCTACTCAGAAAGGGTTAGAAATTGCAAATCTATCTAGAGAAGGTCCAAAATTGTAGAAATATCCAAAATGGGTCATAAAAGGTAGAAATAGCCAAAACTCTTCTAAAACTACAAGAATATCCCGATGTCTGGGAAAACTGCAAAAAATACCATGATGGAGAGAAAATTATAAATATACCCCCACCTTTTGCGGAAATGTCCATTATGGACATCAAGCCGAGTTAAGAGTCCAATAACGGTCAAAAGAGTGATCATAACCAGGTCTGATAGTGATCATGTTGGCGATCTAAAGGACCTATTATAACGAAATTTGAACTCAATGGTCAGAGATCGATCTAGAGTAGTCTTGACCATATTCATATTCAACGGTCGGATCGAGACCATGAACTAATTCAACGGTCTAATCTTGATCCAAAGCAGATTCAACGTTCTGATTTCAACTAAGAACAAATTTGATGGTTAGATCATGATCGGAAGCAAATCCGACGGACCGATAGTGATCATCTTGACTATCCAACAGTCTGATCGTGATGGAATTCAAATTCGACAGTCCGATCATGACAGAAGTAAATTCAACTATATGATCGTGACAAGTAAATTCAAAGGGTCCAAATGTAGACTGAAGTAAATTCAGAGTCTGATTGCGACTGGATGTAATCCCGAAGACCCGATTACATAATCAGGACCAAATGTAAAGGCCTTAAAAGACCGATTGTAATCTGAATTATATATGCTTAAGGAATAAAGGTCTTCAATTTCTTTGCAAGAGTAGGTACCCGTAATGGGCGATCATCAAGGTCATTTATATCACAACGGATAGAGACAAAAGACGTTCTTTGATGGTTAATCAAAGGTATTCGGACTTTACGCCAATGTAAATAAACACGGATCACGGTCAATGGGGAAAAGTCTAGTACACGAACCCTAAATCGTCTGTTAAACATAACGTGTGGAAATAACAATGTACATGCTAATCAGTTAGCTAAAATAATATGCATATATATCCAACAAATAGATATTTTAAAATTAAAATTTTCACGTATAAACAAGAGCCTTGATTGACTTTGGCTTCCTATAGCAGTTTTTGTGCTACTATGTTATTCACTATGGGCCACTTTGAAAGCCGGTTAGGGTAAGCGTGGATAAGTTATTCTTGGTTAAGTCTAACCGAGTTTGGTAACTAGTTTTTTATTCTACCTAGAATAGGAAAAAATAAAATAGATAAAATAATTAAATTAAAATAAATAAGAAAAAAATTACCTATATATGTCTAAAATCTTTCAAAATTACTTATATATCCCTTCCTTTATGGTATTTAACCCAATACCCCTCAAATCTTCATGACGGGCATATCGTACCCCTACCATCAACGGCCACTCACAGTCGATAACTCAAGGTGAGTTAAGACCTACCCTTAACCTTGGTCATCTCTCTCTCTCTCTGCGCACAGAGGGGTGTCGGCGTCTGGCCTTTCTCTCACTCTCCTCCCCTCCCCTTCGACCACCCTCCCTCTCCTGGTCGCCACCCCCTCTCTGGTCCCTCTCTCTTGTTACCCCTCCACCACAACGGCCCCATCTCTCTCTCTCTCTCTCTCCTGTGTCGGGTCTGTCTCCTCCACTCCTCTACTGGTTCTACGTTGTTTCATGAGCTGACCCCTGTCGGAGAAAACCCTATCTTGATTCTTCCTTCGCTTTCCCTCCCTTCCCGCCCTAATCGACATGCTTTGTTCCATCAATTCCAATTCCGATACCTTGAGAAAGTCACCTAATAAGGAGATCCTAGAAGCAATGTCTTCCCCCTCGGCAAGGCTGACCTCCTCCAACTCCGAATCTGCCCCCCTGGTGGCTGCAATAGTGGACCATAGGAAGCATAGGCGGATGGAGTCCAACCGCAAATCGGGGAGGCGGTCCCATGTGAGGAAGCAGTAGTGTGTGGACGAGTTGGTCCATGAGGTGGTGTGGCTTAAGGAGGAGAACGACTGGATGGCAGTGTAGATCGAGGTGTTCACACAGTAGGTCGGCCGGGTCGACTTGGAGAATGCCGTCCTCATGACCTAGGTGGCGGAGCTGACCGAGCATCTGCAGTCGCTGAACTTCATGCTTCGCTTCGTGGAGGACTTCGGCAACATGGCGCTGGACATCCCCGACATCCTCGGTCATCTCCTGCGGCCGTGGCAGCTGCCCTACCCCTCCCAACCCATCATGGTTTCTACCGACATGCTCCAGTGTTAGAATCGAAGGGACATGTGTGTCTTGCCATCTCTCTCTCTCTCTCTCTGCGCACATCTGGTGTCGGCATCCGACCCTCTCTCTCTCTCTCCACACAGAGGGGTGTCGGTGTCCGGCCTCTCTCTTACTCTCCTCCCCCTCCCTTCGACCACCCTCCCCCCCAGCTGCCACCCCCTCTCTGGTTTCCTTCTCCCCCCTCTCCTGTCACCCCCTCCATTGTAATGGCCCACCCCTCATCTCTCTTTGTCTCTGTGCGTGTGTATGCGTGCGCGCTTGCCCATACGTCCCACCGGCTGCCTGCATTGAAGGGGAGACCCCCACCGATGCCACCCCCTCTCTCTTGTGCTCTGCCTCACTCCATTATTTCTCTTCTCTCTCTCTCTACATGCCATTCTCTCTTTCTATATCCTTCCAACAAAATTGAGGGTAAAATGGTAATCTCACATGAGTGAGCTATTGCCATTAACACGGAACGTAACCTCAAGAGGCATGGCCATTTGAGATGAGAGATTTGATGGGTATTGGGTTAAATACCATAAAGGTAAGGGTATAGATGTAATTTTGAAAGATTTTAGGGATATACAGGTAATTTTTCCAGTAAATAAGAAAACCATATAACCTTACCCTACCTGACCTAGAATATCTAATTCGGCCTTTTTGGTCGAATAAGCTACTTGACCTTAACCCCAGAACAACCCACCCGACCCCGAATAATCTACCCATGCTACCAAACCTGATTAGGTGGAATAATGGGAATAAGCCGCCCTATTCTACCCTTGTTCGGTTATCAAAGCCACCCTATATGCCTTCTTGTCTATCAAGATTGTCAGTTATCACCATTACTGCTACTTATTTTGTATTCAGATTCTACTTTTATCATTTTATTCTGCTTTTATGATCCTTATTGTTAACATGTGATATCTGCTTTCACCTTCAAGCCACTGTGCAGGTCATAGTGTACTCTTCTCACTTGACCTCTTTCATGTTCTTCATATCCAAGTTTTTTGTCTATAATTTTATATTTCAAGGTTGGAATAACAGATTGGTTTTCGTTACTGTAGGGCTGATGATTCTCGTCAACCTTTAAGTCGGGTTGTGCCCATTCCTTCAAATCAACTTAACCTCTATAGGGTGGTTATCATACTCCGGCTTGTTATATTGGGCTTCTTTTTCCAGTACCGTACTACACATCCTGTAAAAGATGCATATGCATTATGGTTGATATCTGTTATATGTGAGATCTGGTTTGCTTTGTCTTGGCTTTTGGATCAGTTCCCGAAATGGTACCCAATCAATCGTGAGACATACCTTGAAAGGCTTGCTTTGAGGTTAGTCATGTGGCAACTTTGCACCCTTATAAGATTACAACATTTTGTAGCACGGGTAATCCAGGCACCGATGATGGACTAGCTAACAGATGTTCATTTTGACAGATATGACAGGGATGGAGAACCTTCGCAGTTAGCCCCCATTGATGTTTTTGTTAGTACTGTAGATCCTTTGAAAGAACCCCCTCTTATAACCGCAAACACTGTTCTTTCCATTCTTGCTGTGGATTACCCTGTTGACAAGGTTTCATGCTATGTCTCTGATGATGGATCAGCAATGCTAACTTTTGAAGCCCTTTCTGAGACTTCAGAGTTTGCAAGGAAATGGGTGCCATTTTGCAAGAAACACAACATCGAACCCAGAGCACCGGAATTCTATTTTGCTCAAAAGATAGATTATTTGAAGGACAAAATTCAACCTTCTTTTGTGAAAGAACGTCGAGCTATGAAGGTAGGAAGATATGCAAAACAGATATTGTGAGCATTTTGTACATTTGTTATATATTTAAGTTGTTAATGCATTTTCTGTTCAGAGAGAGTATGAAGAGTTCAAGGTACGAATCAATGCCCTTGTTGCAAAAGCACAAAAGACCCCTGAAGAAGGTTGGACGATGCAAGATGGCACTTCTTGGCCTGGAAACAACCCTCGTGACCATCCTGGCATGATCCAGGTGACAATACTCTTGGGCATTCCAGTTCTATTTTTCTTCATTCCTCCCTATGCTTTTTCAGTCCTTTTTTCTCATCCTCCATCTTATATTGAAATGCAGGTCTTTTTAGGCCATAGTGGAGGGTTAGATACAGATGGCAATGAGCTGCCTCGACTTGTTTATGTTTCTCGTGAGAAACGACCAGGCTTTCAGCATCACAAGAAAGCCGGTGCAATGAATGCGCTGGTTAGTTGCTCTAAAATATTTTTCTTATTTGTTTAACATAAGTCATCCACAAGCTTGATGTGTTAACCATGACTCCTTTGTTGGTTAGATTCGGGTATCTGCTGTTCTCACAAATGGAGCATACCTTCTGAATGTGGATTGTGATCATTACTTCAATAACAGCAAAGCTTTAAAAGAAGCAATGTGCTTCATGATGGATCCTGCACTGGGAAAGAAAACATGTTACGTTCAATTCCCTCAGAGATTTGATGGCATTGACTTGCATGATAGATATGCCAACCGCAACATTGTCTTTTTTGATGTAAGAGAAATTCATTTATTTTATCAATAAAAAGGAATTTGCTTTGCTTCGTCGAGTAAGGGTCTGTTTGGAGAATTTACCAATGGGTGTCATTTTTCCTTTTCTGCAGATCAACTTGAAAGGATTGGATGGTATCCAGGGACCTGTCTATGTGGGCACAGGGTGTTGCTTCAACAGACAGGCATTGTATGGTTATGATCCTGTACTAACAGAGGCTGATTTGGAGCCCAACATCATTGTCAAAAGTTGTTGCGGGGGAAGGAAGAAGAAGAAGAACAAGAAGTATATTGACAAAAATCGGGCAGTTAGAAGAACAGAATCTACGATTCCGATATTCAACATGGAAGATGTGGAAGAAGGTGTAGAAGGTAGCATTTGCTCTAGAACAACTTATTCTTAGGGAAAGATTTAAATTAGAAAAATGAGTCACATCATTGATTGTAGTTGATGCATATGTTTTCTTTCATTTTGTGAGCTACCTATTGTGCCTTGATTTAGAAACTTTAAGACCCAAAAATAGTGGGAGATTTGGACATACATTTCTTTTTAAATTTTTATAAAATAGCCGACAAGTTAGTGTCTTATGAGGTGAACGCATCCAAGATACTAACAAACTACTCATTAACTCTAACCACATTAGTTACCTTGACACATGACACAGTTGTCAAATTCTTAAGTACTCGGGACGTTGGACTTCAAAAATCCTGGGTACAGGAACAGAATATTCACATTATATATGTATGTAGATGCATGTCTCCATACATGTTATGTTTACCTTTAAGGTTATTTTATTTTAAACACAGCTAACTTTGTAAGGTCTAAATGGTTATCAGCTAACCCAAAACATTTGAAATATTTTGGAAAAGTAATTTAACTTAAATATCTAGGACACACACGGAGTTTTTGTTGGTCCAAGTGTTTAACATGGCAAAAAAACTCCAAGTGTGAAGTGTTTTTGTAAACTACCTATATCGTATATGTTGGCTCTTATTCTAACATTTTGAAGATTTAGATGTGAGTCAAATTCACTTTACAAGTACTTAAGGGCCAGTCCATTTTATGAATTTGTAGAATTTATATCCATGCTTTATTTATAACTCACTAAAAGTTGGCTATGTTTCCCACAACCTGAAATGCATTTTATCTTTATAGCCCGACCCTTAAAACAGCCTGCAGACCCAGATATGCAATAATCAGATTAATATGCTCCCTCGTCCAAGCCTCACTAATCTTGTTATAATTCATGGAATCCCTTTATTAATTTTCTTATCTTTCTCAGTTCCGCTTTGTATTTTGAAGTCCTTTGTACTGTAACTATTTTGGAAATATTTGCTAAACTTGTGTCTGCAGGCTATGAAGATGAGAGATCATTGCTTATGTCTCAGAGGAATTTAGAGAAGCGGTTTGGACAATCACCTATTTTCATTGCATCCACTTTCATGGAGCAAGGAGGCATACCACCATCCACAAATCCTGCATCACTGCTGAAGGAAGCAATCCATGTCATAAGTTGTGGCTATGAGGACAAGACTGAATGGGGAAAAGAGGTTAGCTGGGACTATCATACTAAGGTTATTTTATTTCTATAATATGAAGCAGCATACGAATGTGTTTTAATTGAGTGGTGCTCCTACTTTCAGATTGGGTGGATTTATGGTTCCGTCACTGAAGATATATTGACTGGATTTAAAATGCATGCACGAGGATGGATATCGATTTATTGCATGCCTCCTCTCCCTGCATTTAAAGGTTCTGCTCCTATCAATCTTTCAGATCGTTTGAATCAAGTGCTTCGGTGGGCCTTGGGTTCAGTTGAGATTCTGTTGAGCAGACACTGCCCGATTTGGTATGGTTACAGTGGGAGGCTAAAGCTTTTGGAGAGGTTGGCATATATTAACACGATAGTTTATCCTATCACATCCATCCCACTCATCATTTACTGTGTACTTCCAGCCATCTGTCTTCTGACTAATAAATTTATCATTCCAGAGGTAAGCAACAATCAGACTATCATATAATGCATCATACCTACCCTCTCTGCCTGGCTGTCTTTATTTGGTCCCATGCAAGTTTGTTTTTAGCTATAACAGACACGTGATGCTTGGATATGACTTGTTTTTACAGATTAGCAACTATGCTGGTATTTGGTTCATCCTTCTCTTTGCTTCCATCTTTGCAACTGGAATTTTAGAGCTGAGATGGAGTGGTGTTGGGATAGAAGACTGGTGGAGAAATGAACAGTTCTGGGTTATAGGTGGCACATCAGCCCACCTCTTTGCTGTGTTCCAGGGATTGTTGAAGGTGTTGGCAGGCATAGACACTAACTTCACTGTCACATCAAAGGCATCTGACGAAGATGGGGAATTTGCTGAGCTGTATGTTTTCAAGTGGACAACTCTTCTGATCCCCCCTACAACAGTTCTTATTGTAAACTTTGTGGGGATAGTGGCGGGTGTCTCATATGCCATAAACAGCGGCTACCAATCATGGGGTCCCCTCTTTGGGAAACTCTTCTTCTCCATATGGGTTATTCTCCACCTCTATCCTTTCCTGAAGGGCCTTCTGGGACGTCAGAACCGCACTCCTACAATTGTCATTGTATGGTCCATCCTCCTTGCATCCATCTTCTCCTTGTTGTGGGTGCACATTGATCCTTTCACGTCAGCCAGCCAGAAAGCTGCAGCCCAAGGGCAATGTGGTATCAACTGTTGATTATTTCTTTAGGGAAACAGTATTCTGAGGAACAACATGGTGCTGCTGACCTGTAAATAGCCAACACCCATTTCGAGCTAAATGTGGCCAATTTTTTGAAGGGGTCCAAGAGGTCAGGATAACTTGGGCCCCCTGTTATTCTTGTTATCATTATTATCCTTTTTGTTTGTCAGGTTCAGTGGATACAATGGGTGTTGCTTGAGTTGATTCAATTGCTTTTTCTCTTCCATCGATCCCTTGGTTTGTCTAGTACGGTGACTGCCATTGGTTAAGGACACGATGTAGGTGCTATCATTTTGGTCTCTATAAAAGCATGTCAAGTTGTATCATATTTCTTATTTGTTAGGAATTCCTGTGAAAGGATAAGATACAGTGGCCACATGGTATTGCAATGGTGCAATCATAAGACGCTTCTTTAATTTGTCCAACAACTTTGAAGGTTGTTTCAATAATCTGGAAAATGATTTGGGTATTCTCTCGAGTTTCTTTTGTTTATATTATTGTTTTGTCGAAGGCTTGAATGTTCACTGAGATCCAGTTCAATGCATCCATCTAGATGACCTGCTATGTTGCATTATCAGTGAGGAGAAGCATAATCACATAAACTCCCAAGTGTAAGTGTGAGGTTTTATTGCAAGAGGGGGAAGTAAACAGTAAGGATTCAAGAGCGTGTTGCCTGGCAACAAATTCACCACGACAGCAAAGGAAGAGCTACGTGAATCTAAGCCGCCTCTTAATGTGTATTCTTATCAACAGAGTCACATTGTAAATCGTTATGTGGCAGTCATTTACGTTGTCATGTTGTGCTGTAGCAAACTGGGTTACAACGTAATGTGTTTCAAGGACCAGCAGCCTCATGAAACCTAAACAATTCTCCTCTGATCTTCCTGGCTAGATTCTGAGTTGGCGGCAGATGAACATTCCAGTGCATGTTTCAACTGGAGATCAGAAACTACGAAATATTGCAGTAATCCCGTATGGTTCCAGAAAAACAAAATGTATAAACAGTACAGTCAAAGAAAAAGGGGTATGAACAGTGCAAAATAAGTTTGAGAATCCAAATCACTAACGTCTCTGCTTGTCTTGTCTTGTGTATCTGGCTAGGATCTCGTCTGTAGAGTGTAGACATTAGCTGCTGAATTCGGGAACTTGTCTCATGAGGCAAATAAAGCAGCATACTGTCCAATTTGTTGATGTGTGCGCGCCCATTGTTACAAGGTTGTTAACGCGAAAGATCATTTTTTTTCTTTATTATCTGGATGCAGTATTCACTGCTCAAGGTTTCAAGGTTATCCACTGTCCATCTCCACGCCCCTTTTCAGGCTTAATTTCCATCTTCTATTAGTTTAATCAGCCTGCTATCTCTTACTAGTTATATACTTTGCAGCCTTCGCGAAAGATTTCAGTTTAAAGGATAGAGAAACCAAACTGTGATGATTGTTAACAGATTTATGACCTGATCTGGATTGGTCCCCTAAATAGGTAGAATTGTCTTCTCTATGAATGAACGAACACAATTGACGGAAAGACCGCCCTACTTAGGAAGAATATAATCGAATATGTAGTTACTCAAATTTATAAATACGGAGATGATCTAGTAAAGATGTCCTTATTGAATTATTTCATACGAACGTCTATGTTAACTTTTATGCGTCTATGTGAATTTTTATGTGTCTATATTACATTTAACATAGATGCATAAAAATTCACGAAGACACATAAAAAGTTCACGTAAACGTGTAAAAGTTAATCTAGACGCAAAAAATTCATATAGACGTATAAAAGTTTACATAGGCACAACCTTTACGTGTCTATGTGAATTTTTATGCGTCTATGTAGAATTTTATGCCCTTATATTAAATGTAATATAGGCGCATAAAGATTCACATAGATGTATAGAAGTTAACAAAGACGTCCGCATGGAATGATTCAATAAGAGCGTTTTACTTGATCATTTCTCTATAAATACCCAGCTAAAAGGAGAAAAAAATATGCGACAGTGAATGGGGAAGCAATCCCGCCGGCTCACGAACTCAAACTCCTACAGTATTTAACGGAGTTTTATATCTCAAAGTTCACCATGCTCTTATCTTTCTTGAAGTCTTGAGCTCCTGACTGCCAACTCCGAACCAAAGCGTTATATATGATAATAGCAATCCAAGCGGCATGGGGGTTTTATTGTATTGTAGTTGCAATATTGTGTACCACGGTGATTCCGTGATCAGATATTCTCCACGCCATATAATGAGGGAAGAAAACAAGAACCCATCTCCCCAGCTGCATGCGGAGCATGGATCAAACCCCGGATTCTAATTAATAGAACATTTTCTATATTCACCGCTATTAAATTCATCATTAATGCTTCCATCAGCACAGTGAGATCAACCATCCTCCTCTTTAAACTCTCCGCCAATTCGATCGTATTGGTATTGGGATTTCTACAGTTTCTGAAGATGAAAGTGACCACATGCAATAATTAATCACACTAGTTCTCCAGTGAGCCATCGCAGAACGTTCTTGCACAAAACGAGGACCATGTTAATTTCAAACTGGTTAATTAAGAAGGTCCGGTCTCAGTAGCATACACTCCAGCACTCCAGCCTTTCATGCCTGCCGCTCAGCAATTCCTCCTGCATGTCTTGCTGCCACAGTGGCCACTAGATACCGGAGGCTCCACGCACCCATCCATGGGTCTTGTTCAATCAAGCTCCTCCATCTCCGACATCCAAGTAATGAACAAACATATAATTAGGTGACAGAGACACATGATCATCTTGGTCGTTAGATTATTTTATGGCCATGGAATATGTTGATCAGTCAGCAACTAATTACCAATTGACGTTGTTGACGTGAATAGATGCATGTATATATATATATATATGCCTAATTTTAAAAAAAAATCTACGAGACAACTTGATTATTAGTTAGGTGATGATCCTGTACCAATCTCGATCGATCATGTCGAGGAAAGAGCCGCTGACGAAGAACACGACATTCGTATTTTAAGGCTGCTTTGTTTTTTTATGACATAGCTAGAGGGTTGATGGGTACGTACGTAGTAGTACTCCTTTTGCGACAAGTTGTCTTCCTTCGACTGCTTTGATCCCTGCAGAGGACTTCTCAAGATGTCAGTGAGCTGAGGGTTTATTAATAAGCGAAGCTTCGGTGAGGAGCCCACACAATTAAAACAGTCACATAACGGAGCTGGCCGGCCGGTACGAAAAAAGCGTGCAATGAAATCTTCTGATAAATGTTGCCCTGCAACGTACTTCTTATTTTTCCCGTGTCCAAACGTGAAATGTCATCATTTGTTATCTTCCACTATGCCACGGCTTCCAGTGAGATCTGAGTCCTTTCTTCTGCATGTTATGTTATGTTCGGCGAGAGACTAATTTTTCACTTCTCCATGCGCGCGGTACCCTCTATTGTCGCTCCAGTACTCCCAACACATTAATCCCAGCAACTCTGCCTCACTTTCCTGCACTCTTCCCTCACTACTTGCTTCCCCCTTCGATCTCCTGTGTGTGAGATTGGACTATAAATAATAATATTGGTGGATGCACAAAAAATGGCGATCGATGGTGATGGTATCTGCCTTCTGGATCCTGTTCTTCTGCAGTGATGCCTACCCTCCCTCGCTTCTCTGACCCCACTGTCCTCCTCCTCATCTGTGTGTTTGCTGTCTCATTCTTGAGCCACCACCACGCCGTTGCAGTGGGATTTGATCCTCTGATTCAGCTGCCTCTTCATGGGCAAGACGCTGATGATGATGACTGGGATGGCGATGATCTTAGGTTGGGTTCTAGGAAGACTCTCTCGGTGAAGGACTATGGAGCGGTGGGTAATGGTATTTCTGATGACACTAAGGTAATTAGATGACAGGAATTTATCGATGGTGCCAATTATAATTCCTTCTTCTCGTTCGCTGCTGAAATCATTTGGTGCATGATGAATCGACCATTTAATTTGCAGGCATTCAGGAATGCTTGGCGTGCAGCTTGCTCTTCAACATCGGAGAAAACAATACTCAAAATTCCAGAAGGTCACAAGTACTTGGTGAGGCCGATGAACTTTGATGGACCATGTACCTCAAACGTGACCTTTCGGGTATGTATGTATGTATATATGTATGTGCCATTGCATATATGTCTGGGTGGGGTGGTTGTTAAATTCTGGCCGAATCCTTCTTGAAGTAATTAAGGTATATATATGGGGCATGGCGTACTTTCTATTACCAGGTTTAATTTACAGGGCATTAATTTTCTGTAGCAAACAGATGAATATTCATATGCATGCATGCTTATTACGTTGCGCTTGCCATTTCAGATGTTGGGGAGCATACTTCCTCATCGCCCCTTCTTCTGGCGCAGGCAAAGCCCCCAGACATGGCTCTCTTTCCACGGGTTAAGTCATGTGGCTCTGAGAGGTAGAGGGGTTGGGATCATCAACGCCATGGGGAAGAAATGGTGGATGAAGACATGCAAGAGGCGAAGTAAAAATGTAAAACTTGTCGCACCAAATTAATCTCCTCTTTTCCTCTCTTTTTCAATTAGAAGAAATTATGCATTGCCAAAGGACAACCTCTTAACTCATTCCTTTTTTACTTTTCTTACAGACATGCCAGCCATCTACGGTGGTCAGTGCTTCCTTGTCTGTACGCACAAGATATATATAATAGTTTCACTGATTTCATTTCCCGTATGAATAACTAGTCGCTTACATATGGAGCAAAATTAAGTGTACTTCAACTTTCATGCATGCATGGAAATACATATTGAAGATCTAAGAAAAATGAAACATGGTGCAGGCCGTTGCTTTCAACAGTTGCAGATTCGTAAAGGTCAGGAACATGACGTTGCTGGATAGCCCTGGGTCACACCTTGTGTTCACCGACTGCTATCACGTCAAAGTCTCGGGGGTGAAGATAAGTGCACCTGCAGATGGCACCAACAACGGCGGCATAGACCTGAATGGATCTCGTACGGTTTATGTTCAGAACACCAGAATAGAGACAGGTTCGCCACACTACCATATATATGTTAGAAATATCCAGTTAATTGATTCTGTGTCGATTTGTTATATATCCTAGTTGCTGTGCAAACTGTATTTGTACAGTAGAATGATAACTTCAAGTGATCGAGTGTACACCCTGTGTCTGATTATGTACCTGATCAGAAATGGGGAAGCGAAGCTTTTATTCCATTGATGTTAGTACTGTGTACGTATAATTTCCTTAATTAATTAGGGGACGACTGCATCTCTGTGGCCGCTGGGACCTCCAAGGTGCGAATAAGAAACGTTGCATGTGGCTCTGGTCATGGAATAAGGTAATTATGTTCCTCGCTGCATGCTTTGGTGATCGATCGGTAGTCGCATAAGCATCAAATTAAGTTAACCTTGCATGCTAATGACAGTAACTCTCTGTATGGACTAGCATCGGAGCCCTAGGCAAATCAAGCTCATGGGCTAAGGTGAGTGATGTGCAAGTCGACGGCGCCTTGCTTTCCAACGTCAACAATGGCCTCTGGATCAAGACATGGCAGGTAAAATTAATTATTCTTGCAGCGCTGCTTCTATATATGTACTTAAGATGGGAGATCTACGACAATATATATAATTAATTGTCACGTCAAGTGCATGCTGTTTGCAATGCTTGTCGTCTCAGGGAGGCCAGGGATTCGCCAATGAGATATCATTTCAAAACATCAGGATGGACAACGTAGCAAACCCGATCGTTATCGACCAGTACTACTGTGACAACCTCCATGCATGCCGAAACAAGGTACATATCTAATATGGATCTCAACATATGCTGATTATTGATCTCCTCGATCGGTTTTTGTTCCTGACTGTTGCTCACTGTGTGCATGCATGTGGGAATTACGTACCCAGACGAATGCAGTGAGGGTGAGCAAGGTCTCCTTTATGAACATAATGGGCACCTCAGCCACAGAGCGAGCCATGACATTCGCCTGCAGTGACGCCTTCCCTTGCCACAACATCCTTTTGAGAGATATCCAGCTGAGGTCGGTGGCCGGGGGGGATGCGGCGTCTTATTGTTGGAAGGCCTCGGGCTTCAGTTATGGCCCGGTCGACCCTCCTTCGTGCCTTGTGACCGAAGACGACTACCCCATCATGCAGAAGGTTCCTTCGAGCATGGCTCTTCTGTCAAGTGCTAAATAAAACGCTAGCTGAACATACATATATAGGACCTCATTAGGGACGAATAGTTATATATAGAGCTTAATGATTAGAGGGCACGTACGCCATATATATTTTCCAGCTATATATATATTTATATATAGGCTTTTAGTTGAGGGCAAAGTTTTGGACTCTAGGGCTGTCAGTCCCCGCAATTTTTGCCGTGAAAGCTACTGAAAGTTCCCTAGAATATATGCTATGGGATTTAAGAATCTTGGCAGAGATGACAACAACGGCTGTAAGTCGATGAAGAAGGAAGGCTGTTCAACTGAAGAGTCCAGCTTAATTTCTACGCAATGCAGTGAAGTGGGCATGCAGCAGACGTCTTTCAGCAGCTTCTATATTGTGCAGTTATCCTATGATGTATTAATCAGGCTATCTCCTTTTCTTCTTATTTTCGTTTTCTAATTGATCATCTATAGTCACAGGATGAGGACGCGCGTTCAACGATATTCAAAGTTATCCAGGTCTTTTTGTATGCCATAGTAGACAGACTGGATGGTACATATGTAGTAAACTATGAAAGCTCTTGGTATACATAGTAAATTAAATATATATATTGAAACTTCTTGGTACATTGCATTAGTTCATTAGTCTTTGATACATGCTCTCCTTTCTTAATCACACGTACTGTTTCACTGAAACCAACCGAGCGAGGTTTTGATGATGGACACTAAAACTGACCGGTCATGGTCTTCAAAAATTCCTCCCTTGACAGCCGACGGCACCATTTTAGTTCTCAATTGATTGAGCATGTATACGATCGAGATTAAAAGGAAAGAGCTTATTAGCTACTCGTAAACCCTAATTACACATGCCCACTTGTCTTAGTAGTCTACACCACACGGTCCGCACTGATTTGCTGCAAATTTTGTACATGTTACCATACATGCATGTTCATCTTTTTCTGTCTCAAGAGTCAACAGTGCCTTCTTTTAATTAACCCTTTGTTAATGGACTGGGCTTATCAGAGAGGCTGTAGGGTTCCTATATACTAATTATGAAACATGTAATTAATCTGACATATGATAGTCACGTATTGTTGACATAATAGAATGTTAGGTATTGTTCTTCTTTCATTGCACCGTGCAGCAATATTGTTCGTTGTGCTTTGTTGTCCATGTGATGCACGACAGATGCCTGAATTAATTATATGCCCCGGAAGTTTCTGTGTCAGTTCTCACACCAGGGAAACTGAAGAAAAGCTGGGTTCCAAGATGCCGTGGTCTTATCCATTGGGTTGATTGAAATGGCATAATGCATGCGATGGGTAATCAGCTTCCCCCAAATGTACAAAAATATGTACACATTTTGATTGTCGAAGAATATCACATATATAGCAGTGACTACGTGCGTACAGAACTTCCTCACTCCCCTGCCGACTGCTAGCTAGCGTGCTCACAACAAAATTATATAATATCACGCCAAAAGGTTTAGTAGTTGAACTGAAGGTTATTTCCCATAGGCAAGCGCTTAACATATATCATTAAGAAGGTAATATTTAAGTGGTATTCTGTCAGTTTGAGTCTTTTTGGGATCTTCTGATCAGCCACTTATATATTGAGAGTTACCTGACAAAATACATAACACATGATATTATTTTGTAGAGGGTTGATGAGAAATAAAGATGAAAGAATTGACGATGAAGATATATATATAGTGATGATAAAATGATGATGATGTTAAATTATCGAACCATCTAATTACTCAATATCTTGAGGTGGAGACTAGACTACATATGGTATTATATTTATGTTTTGTATTTTTTTTCAGACATGAACTTTTTAACACATCTCACATATGAGTTGACTAGATTCCGGAATATGCACAATGATAGATATTATAAACTTTGTTCAAAAATATAATTAATTATGAGTCTCTGATATCACGTATAATAGCATTATATTATCTGACTCACAATCATTATAAGATAGTAATTAATGGAATAGATGTTATATATACCGTCTGCGTTCATCATGTGTACGTGTTATCTTTCCTATCGGCTCAATCTGAAATTACTTCAACGTTCGGATAACGAGACCATCAAAGTCTGCCTCAGTCGAGGCCCGTGGTCTCTTTCATGTGATCAGAACGATGCTTAAAACCGTATACAAATTAAGACTTGCCGCGAAGACTGGAGGCTGGTGGTAGCGTCTAGTATAGTGGGTAGACTGGAGGCTGGCTGCAGGTGGTCATCGTCTACTGGGAGATCTCGTCTTTCCATTCATGTCTGCCTTCTTTCGATGCTGCTTTCACGGCAAGAAAAGAGACAGAGGATGCTTTCCGAAATTTATATATGCCATGGCATATCACATATTCTTTTGGTCATGTGATTGGAAGTATGATAATGGAGATGGGTGGGTGTGCGTCATATCAAAACTTTATGCAAAGCGTCGGAGAAAATCCACGGAAGCAGTAGACATTAATTTAGCAACCATCTGGGTCTATCTACAGCTAGCTATAAGACATTAAGGCATCTCAGAGAAAGGGAGAACAGCCTGAGTCAAGCTTGGGGATTTCCCATGTATGGACGAATGGGCTACTCTTCCAGGTCATATTACTCACCAAATTAAGTTACCTAAATACAGTTTGGGGATTTGTTATAACAGAGAAGAGGCCACTAATTTATTTTTAGGATCAGCTTGCCTTCTAAGTCAGTAGTCTCCTGCTGTCTTCAACTCTCTGTTAAGGGAAAGGGAACTGTTGATTCTATCCTATCAACTCAATTGATTCTCAATATAACATGGGGCATATAAGCGTAACGTTGTTCAACGTTACATTTATATGTTCAACGTTGTATTATCAAGTGAGGAGAAGACTGCAAGGCATGAAAACGTACCAGAAAAAAAATGTGGAACGTTGTATTTCTGTCCAACACATATTCAATATTACTGAAGTACAGCTAAATATAATACTCGGTTCTCCGGCGGCCGATTTTTTCTCTCTCCCCATCTCTCATTTCTCACCCTCTCTCCCTCTCTCTTCTCTCACGCTCTCTTTCTCCCCTCTCTTCTCCGGCGGTCGACGGAGCGAGGTGGAGGCGAGGTGGAGGCGGCGCTGGCGAGGATGCGGGCGAGGATGGGTGAGGATCGAGGCGGTGGAGGCGGCGCTGGCGAGGATGCGGGCGAGGATGGGTGAGGATCGAGGCGGTGGAGGCGTGGCGATGCTCGGGGGCGCGTCCGTGAGCCGGCGAGGGTTTCGCGACGATTTCTTCGTGGATCGGCGTCCACGGCGCGTCGTTTCTTCTGTGGAGGTAGGGAGATGGACCCCCAGCTCGTGAGCTTCCTTTCTCGCAAGTTTTGTAGGCCGCGATGAGCCGAGCGAGCATGTTTGGGGATTTTTGAGAAAAATCCATGTTTTAGGGCTCGTGAGCCGATCTACCGTTTCACTGCGTTTTTGGCCGATCCGAGGCCGTAGATGTATGCTAGGGGCTATTTTGGGGCTTCCCCCTTGTTTTCCCCCTCTTCCATGGAGGTATGGGGGCGTGGTGAAGATTTTTGGGGTTTTCCCACCGTCCCGCTCTCGGGACGGTGTGGCGGTCGTTCCAGAGACCGTCACAGGGTGTGACGCCCCTGGGGTGGTGAGTCACGGTCCATGACGCCCCAAGAGGGGTGCGTCACAGGGGTTTGTAGTGTCGGCATGGCGTCGATCGCTCTGGCGGTCTTACGATAAACCGCCAGAGGGTGTGACGTGTCTGGGTTCGACCGTTACATCCGTTATCGTGGGTTTTGACCGATCGGGGTCACGAGACTCTGACGCACCAGGGGTGGACTGTCAGAGCCCCGTGACACCCTTGCTTGGGTGCGTCCGAGTTGGCGTGTCCCTCATTCTAACGCACCTGGGTAGATCCGTTAGGGGTTGTGACGCCCCGAGGGGTATGCGTCACAACCTGTTTCGCTCCATTTTTTTAACGCACCAGACTTGGTCTATTAGAGGCTGTGACGCCCTAGGGTGGGTGCGCCACATCCAGCGTTACTTTTTCGTCTAACACTCATGAGTTGGACCGATTAGGGTGCTGTGACTGCCTATCTTTGGACCGTTACAGTCTGTGACAGCCCAAAGATAGACCGCCAGGCACTGTGTTGCACCGAAGTGGGTCTTCGTGCTTGTTGCGTCAGTTTCCATGCTTTCTAACCGTTGGGGTTCCAAGACTCTGACGCACCAGGGGTGGACCGTCAGAGCCTTATGACGCCCCTGTGTGGGAGTGTCAGAGCAGACGCATCCCCACCTTCTAACGCTCCTACGCAGGACCGTTAGAGGCCATGATGCCCCGAGGGGTGTGCGTCACAGATGGTTTCATCCCGTCTTCTAACGCACCATAGGTGGTCCGTTAGAGCCTGTGACGCCCCGAGCGGTGTGCGTCACAGCTGGTTTCTTCTCGCCTTTTGACGCACTTGGTTGGGTGCGTTAGGGCATATGACGCACCAGGGCTGGCGCATCACAGTTGGTTTTGCACCGAGTGTCCGACGCACCTGTGTTGGGCCGTCAGACTGCTGTGATGGCCCAGAGATAGACCGTCAGAGCCTGTGGCGCTTCTGTGTTGGACCGCCAGGCTCTGGACTACTCTGGGTGGTTCGCAGTCCTGTTTCTTCTCCGACCGTGGTCATCGTGTGACAGTGTGGGTACGAGGAGCGTTCTTTTTACTTGATTCTGATCGGACGTTATTTTTCGTTGACTTGAGAGTCTACTCCTTTAGTGACCCTCCATTAGTCGTAGCCTGCTTACACGTTTAGTGGTCCCACCAGGGAGTGGTAGAGAGGCTACCCTGAGGACGGTTTTTAGACTGGTTTCCGTCGGGCCCCACGTCTACCAGCCAGAGTCCGGCTGAGGGGAAAACCAGTCAGAGGGCCAGACCAGAGACGCACGGTCTGTGTGTGCACACGTGGTTGGGGGCAGTTGGACCCGCGCTGACGAGAGTGACCCCAGCTAGTCACTTGCTTTGTGGTTACTTGTACGGTGTCCTTGCCTCCGTCGGGGGCTATCGTGCCAGGCTGACACATGTGGTGCGGTGTAAGATGTCAAGGGACGCTACCGACTGTGCTTCTAGTGGGAGGTACTCCTGTCGAGTCGGGAGTGACAGACTGTCAGTCTCTGTGACTTCGACCTTCGGGTTTTTGGTCGTGTTGACCGTTGAGTCCAGGTTGTTTCGCCGTGACGCGTGTGTCAGTTTTCGTGCCGTGAGACTGGTGCTAGTAGCTTTACCGAGGTTGCGTCTTGTTGGTGCGGTGTCTGCGACCGGACCGGGTGGTCGGGGTTGCACCTTGGACAGCGCGTCCAGGTTGGCCGTGTCCTGGGAGACAGGCCCCTATGGCGGGGTTGCCGTGGATTTTTACTTCCGTAAGTGGTACTAGTGTGGTTCGGTAGCCCCCGACTGTGAGATCGGGGTGTGTTTTCTGGTACAATAGGAGTAGCTGTAGTGCCGAGTTTTGACCGGCCACCGGTTCGCTGTTCCTGCGGTCGTTGTAGCTTTCCTTTCCGCTACCGCCGTTGTTTCTGGTTGGGGTTTCGCGGGATCTCTGCTGAGTCTCTGTCTTGGAGACCCATCCCTGCTTTTCAGGTGTGGCGGTTCTTCCTCGAGGTTCGAGGGTGCTGTTCAGAGGTTCTCAGTTTCTAGCTCGCCGGGCCGAGTGTTCACTCGGCATGTGGTACGTTCCACTGCTTTAGACTGTACTTTCTGTTGGACTAGACTCTGTTGTTGTAGTAGTTGTTTATTTATTTCTATTAATTGTTGAATTGTCCTGCTTTACTTCCTATTTCTTTGTGTCTCCACACTCCTTTTAGCCCTTCCGAGTCTTCTGACTCGTGGGCGGCGGGCCAGGATTCGAATGGTATCGGGCCCTTCCCGGTATCCGGATCTTGGGTCGTTACAGCTCTCCTGTGGCAAGGATCACTATTATTAAAGTCCTAATTGCCTTAACCTCTATACACAAACTAATCATACACTAAATGGATGATAAAACTATTTTTCTAAATGGTGAATTAAAAGAAGAAATATATATGGATCAATCTGAGGGTTTTATTGTTGTAGGTAATTAAGAAAAGAAAGTATGCAAACTAATTATATCTCTATATGGTTTATAACAGGCACCCAAACAATGGCATGAAAGATTCGATCAAACCATTCTTTCCTATGGATTTAAAATCAACCAAACAGACACATGTGTTTATCATAAAATGTTTAGGGATTATATTGCCATCTTGTGCCTGTATATAGATGGCATTTTAATTTTTGGATGCAATATTCAAGTTGTAAAAGATGTAAAAAACTTTATGTCTCACAACTTCGACACGAAGGATTTAGGTGAAGCTGACTTAATCCTAAATATTAGAATCATAAGAAATTCGAGTGGAATAACCTAATCACAATCTCACTATATAGAAAAAATCCTTAGAAAATTTTATTACATAGATTGTCAATCAATTTTCACCCCTTATGACTCTAGTGTTCACTTTAAGAAAAATTTAAGACATCCAACATTACAGAGTGAATATGCACAAATCATAGGATCACTTAGATTCTTAACAAACTACATTAGGCCTGATATTGCCTATGCAGTTAATAGGCTTAGTAGATATACCATAAACCCATAAACCCTAATGAGAGTCATTGTAATGGCTTAGAAAGAGCACTTAGATACTTAAAAGGTATTATGACTTATGGATTACACTACATTGGTTACCCTTCTGTTTTAGAAAGATATAGTGATGCAAATTGGATTAGTGATTCCTTAGATGTTAAACCCGCATCAGGATTTGTTTTTCTCCTGTGAGGAGATGTAGTTGTAGTATCCTCGAAATCTACCAAACAAACTATATTAGATAGAAGCACAATGGAGTCTGAGATGACTGCACTAAACATCACATGCACAAAAGCTGAACGGTTGAGAGATCTTCTAGCTTACATTCCATTAATGGCTAAACCATTACCTCCTATATCCATCTTAAGTGATTGTACTTCTACCATTGATAGTGCCGCCGGATAGAGCCCAGACCTGCCCGTTGAAGCCGCTTCTGTCGATTCGAGGGGAGGGTTGCCGAATGGAGGACTAGGCTATTGGGTAAACGCCTTCCACCGGTCCTGCCGGTTGAGGATGCTGCCGGATGGGTGACAGATGCCACTGTCGGACGGGCTTCAAGAGTGCTGCCGGAAGGTCTCGCTAGCCGGCCCGCCGGATGGAGGTGCCTACCGAATGGGGGTGCTATGGGGCTGCCGGATGGTTCCCATGGGGGCTGCTTGATGAAGCCCTGGGCGCTGCTGGTGCCTCTGTATGCTCTTGAAGAGCTTCTAGTGCAAGCCTTTGACAGGGCTGCCGGTTCGAAGGGAGGAGGGTCTGCCGGATGGAGCGGTGCAGGGTTCCAACCGTTTGGAGACGGCGTGCCTGCCATTTCGATGCCCACACGGGGCTTGCCGGGTTGAAGGGCTTGCTGTCGGCTGAGCGCGCCCGCCGGTTCAACATTCACGCCAGATGGGGCATGGGGGAGCTTGCCGGTTTGCTTGCACAGTGTAATGACCCGAGAATCCGATTACCGAGAAGGCCCGATAACCCGAGACTCGCACCGCCGCCCACGAGCCGGGAGGGCTCGGAAGGGCTAAAAGGAGTGTGGAGGCACAAAGAAATAGGAAATAAAGTAGGACAACTCAATAATTAACAGAAATAAATAAACAACTACAACAGAGTCCAGTCCAACAGAAAGTATAGTATAAAGCAGTAAAACGTACCACATGCCAAGTGAACACTCGGCCCGGCAAGCTGGCAACTGAGAACCTCCGCTCCGCACCCTCGAACCTCAAGGAAGAACCGCCACACCTGAAAAGCAGGGAATGAGTCTCCAAAACATAGACTCAGCAGGGATCCCGCGGAACCCCAACAGGAAACAACGGCGGTAGCGGAAAGGAGAGCTACAACTACAGCAGGAACAGCAAACCGGTGGCCGGTCAAAACTCGGCACTATAGCTGCTCCTACTGCCAGAAGGCACACCTCGATCACGAAGTCGAAGCTACCAAACCACGCTAGTACCACCTACCGAAGTAAAAACACACGGTAACCACACCGTAGAGGCCTGTCCCCCGGACAGCCAACCTGGACACGCTGTCCAAGGTGCAACCCCGACCATCCGATCGCGGGTACCGCACCACAAGACGCCACCTCGGTAAAGCCACTAGCACTAGTCTCACGGCGCAAGAACCGACACACGCGCCAAGGTGAAACAACCGAACTCACCGGTCAACATGACCGAAAACCCGAAGGTCAAAGGCACAGAGACTGACAGTCTGTCACTCCGTACTCGACAGGAGTACCACCCACTAGAAGGACAGCCGGTAGCGTCCCCTGACGTCTTACACCGCGCCGCAGGTGAACCGCCTGACGTGGTAGGTCCTACCCGAGGCGCGAACACCGTACAAGTAACCACAAACAAGTAACTAGCTGGGGTCATGCCCGTCGACGTGGGTCCAACCGCCCCCAACCACGTGTGTACACACAGACCACGCGTCACTAGGTCTGGTCCTCTGACCGGTTTTCCCCCGTAGCCGGACTCTGGCTACCGACGAGGGGCCTACGGTAACCGGTCCACAAACCGTCTCAAAGGGTAAGCCTCTCCACCTACTCCCAGGTGGGACCACTCGCGTGTAAGCAGGCTACGACTAGTGGAGGGTCACTAAAGGAGTAGACTCTCAAGTCAACGAAAAATAACGTCCGAATCCGACGACGTACGGGGACAACCCCGCGTACCGGCCCCGTCGCACGGTGACCACAGTCGGAGAAGAAACAGGACTCGCAGTCCACGGCCACGCACGCACCGTGCGCGAGAGTCGAGAAAACTCGAGTGGCACTTAAGCCACTAGACTCTGGACAGTCCTCTAGACACACTATAGCCAACGGTCCTTCAGTCACAAGACTCGGGGTCAAGACCGTTGTACGCAACAGCACAAGGCCGTCAATCTAGTCCAATCTCTAGGTCTAAAACCACGGTAGCACGAGTACCGAGACAATTCACGAGCCGTCAAGACCACTCCCTCGGGAAGGGAATGTAAAGGGGCAAGGCCACCCACACGGGCCATACGGAAAACGCAGAAGCACGATTCCCAAGGCAGCACACAAGCCGCCATGACGATTTCCCATCTCGAAGGAAGCGGGAAACCTTTAGCCCCAGGCCGGATAATTGGACTCGCAGTCCAAGGCCAAACACATGGCCCACATGGGAATTGCCTTCCAAAGAAATCCACGACATGCGGGGGAGACCCCACCGCACACACACCGATACACGGTGACTCGATCTTGCGTAACACGAAAGCCCGGAACACGTGGGGTCACCCGGACCCACCACACCTATGGGCACGCTAATCGAGGTAACACGGTCCCTCCCGACACCCCAAAACACAGACACAGAACCCATGGGGTGTCCGGGATACTCACAAGGCCGGAGGTCGACCACTGGGTCACAACCGAGTCGACCGGAGACCAACACAACACAATCGGGACGCTAAAAGGTCACCTGGACCCTTAAGCTCATGACACGCAAAACGAGATAAGTGGGACCTCTGGACACCCAAAGACACGGTCACGGAACTCCACGGGGTGTCCGAGACACTCACGAGACCTAAAGTCAACCACTGGGTCACAACCGGGTCGACCGGGGGTCAAAACAGCGCAAACAGGAACCAGAACGTGGTAGTGGTCACCTGGTGACCGCGACCAGATAGTGGTCGACCGGGGACTGCGACCAGATGGTAGCGGTCGACCGGAGACCGCGACCATGCTGTCACGGTCACCTCACGACCGCGACCAGCCACGCGCAAGCCTGATGGTAGCGGTCGCCCAAGGACCGCGACCAAACAGTAGCGGTCATCTCATGACCGCGACCAGACAAAAGCGGTCTATCGCACGACTGCGACGCCTGAAGGCCTTCTCGACCAAAGCACAAAGGATGAAGGCGGTTCTCCCACGACCGCGACCAGTGAACGCGGTTACTGGTCGACCGCGATCATTTTGGAAAATCGAGAACGGCGGGAAAACACCCAAAAATCCACGCCACGCCCCAATCATCCACGGATGAAGGGGAAAACATAGGGGAAGCTCCCCAGTAGCCCCTAGCATGCATCTATGGCCTCGGATCAGCCTAAAGCGCAATGAAACGGGAGATCGGCCCACAAGCCCTATAACATGGATTTTGCCCAAATCACCCCGTTTGGCCCGCTCGGCTCACCGTAGCCTACGAAACTTGCGGGAAAAGAAAGAGCACGAGCTGGGGGTCTATCACCCTACCTCCACCGAAGATTTCGCGCACCGTGGACGCCGATCCACGAAGAAAACGCCGTTGAAGCCTCGCCGTTCCACGAACTCACGGCCGAGCTTCATCGCGCCCTCGAGCCTCGATCCTCGACCCATCCTCGCCGTCCTCCTCGCCCGCATCACCCCGCCTCGATCCGTTGGCTGCCAGAGAGGAGAGAGTGTGAGAAGAGAGAGGGAGAGAAGAGAGAAATGAGAGGGGAGAGAGAGGGTGGGTTAAAATATAGGAAAATCCGAAAATTCGAAAAAATCCCGAAAAATAGAAAATCACACCCTCGCGATCCTCGGAGCGCACCGATCGCAACGGTATCACTCGCGCCTAGGTGAACGGCCCGGTTCACTCGCAACGAGGTTCCGAAGAAAAAGCCGAAACCCATGCCGGGAAACCGAAAACACACGCGGAAAAAGCCGCGGAACGCTTCCGGGCCTCCGAACGACTTCGGATCGCGCCGATCCGAACACAAAAGATGTCCGAAACAAAATTTCGGACACAACGGAGTTGGACGCTCTGAGAAACCAGATCTGGGACCCACGAACGAGGATCCGAAAAACTCGGGGCATTACAGCCCTCCCCCCTTAAAAGAATTTCATCCTCGAAATTCAGGACCAAGCACGAAGTCACAGGGGAAGAACACTGAACGAGCTGACAACGCTGTCAGAGCCCCAGCACAGAAAATCTCGGTTCTCGTGAAAACACCGATCCTGAGGGACACAGCCAGACTTACAATCACAAGCAACACCTCGCTCCTCGCGCCGAGCACACTGGCCAACAGAGCAGGCGTATACCAAAGGACACAGTCCGGCATCACCTCAGACAACGCGAGAATCCATCATGGCACCGCAGCCACAATCTCGCCCACCGAGGAATCACAACCCTCGACACGAGCAACAGCTACCGATTCATCCTATGGTCAGTAGACAAATCGCACATCAGCTTCGCAACCAGCTGACAGGTCGCACACCCTCCTCAAGGGAGCAACTAAAACAGAGCCTCCACCAGCTCAAGCAGTCCTCTCCGCAGACCGCAACCAGAACATCGGCTCAGCACCAAGAAACACCTCACACATGGCAAGCCGAAAGCCGGACATAACACTGTGCCAACTCTTGTCAGAAGACAAACTTCGACAAAGTCCAGATCCCATCCAGAAAGGCACATCACAGAAACGACCACCAAAGGTCTCGCTGGCACACGGCTCTCGCCACGCTCGAGCCCCAACAACCAGCATCTTCTGTCTCTGAAAAGACCATCCACTGGTCACCAACTGCTCGTCAACGGGAAACCTCCGCTTGCTCAGCTTCTTCCTTCTTTCCTGGTCCTCGACCGGGTCCAAAGGAAACATTCCAAACCTCGGCAAGCCATCCGTCGACTCACACACAGACTGATGCCGCATCTCGAGCTGCACTCCTCTCGGACACCGCATCTGAGCTCGAACATCGCTCCAACTCGACCCTCTCGGGGAGCACGACGAAACCAAATGACGGATCCTAGTGTCTTCAATCATCACCTCACTGGACTCAGACTCACAGGGGAATCATCCCATGCTGGTCACCAAACCAGGGATAACCATTGCGACACCAACGTCCTATCAAGGACCACCATCCGACGCCAGCTCACAAAAGGCCTCCGCCCACCGGCGTCACTCTTCCATCTTGTCTCATCAAATCCTTCGATCAATCCAAGTGGACACCTGCCAACCCCGATTCCGCCCTTGCCATAGAGCCACGGGACACCACCTGAACAGTGCTCACGGGTCCCTAAGCAATAAACATTTCACCGTCACAATCCGACAAGACCGTAGAACCAACAGACACTGCTGTGGTCGGTCACACGGTTAGGCTCACCAGCCACTCATAGCCGTCAACCGGGACCCATAGTCTGCCAGAGACCACTTCCCCCAAAACGATCTCATCCGAGGACACGACTGGGAACACAAGTCGGGCGCCAAGCCACCGACTCTGACCAACACGTCCTCGACCTCCATCAGGCGACATCCTCAACAACCTCATCCAGGTCCAACACCGACGCCTGACACGGCTTCCAACACAGGAACAGGGTACTCATGCGGCGCACTAGTCAGCACTTTTCCCCAACACTCCATCCTGCCAGTGCCAACAACCATAATACCTTGAGCAACGGCATGGCAACAACACGTTTCACACCGAGGAACCCATCCTCCGATGCTCAACGCAAACTCAGGAATCCGCCCGTAGCAACCAACGCTACGATCCTGAACCAGTGGGTCACAAGCCCACCACGCTTCCGCTGCGCACTCTGATTCACGCGCACAACCGAGAAAGCAAACACCACCCAACCAGCACTCATCCTTCCGGAACAGTGCCAGCACCCTCACATGACAAGGGAATGGGCACAACTTCTCACAGGCAACCACCCTGCCAAGACAAGGAGCACGTCTCGCACGGACTTCATGGCACACAAGGCCAACCAATCCGAACACACAATGCAAGACGACGATCCTTAGCCGAACGCAATCTCTCCAACCAAAGGAGAAACCAGCGCACTTCGACCAACGGAAGAACTCCACGCTCGACCTGACCTCGAACCTCACGCACGCTGGAAACAGCACCATCCAGCACCAAGGAAAACCATCGCTTCCATCAGGTCAGCGCCTCCGACACACTCGATGAGTGTCACGTCGGACCACAATCACAGCATCTCTCGATGCATCACCGCTGTAATTCCTCGAACTGCAACACGGCATGCCAAGAGCCGCAACACGAGCCATAACAACAACCGCCGATGCTCATCCTCGAGTCCCGAACTCGCCGCGGAGCCTTCACATCTCAAGCCAACTCCAGGGCAAACATAACCCATTCGCACACAAGAGCGCAGGAGCAAGACTTACTGGGACACCATAGCCCAATCCTGCCTCGAAATCCATAAAATAATCGGGACCGACACGTCATTTCTGACGCCACAGAGCACGACAAGGACATCAGGCTCGACAAATCAGCAGCTCACCGAGAAGACATTCCGCTCACCCGAGCACACCTCTTGATCAGAGCACCCGCTCTGCCACCTTAAACCACGACCTGAACACCTCAGGGGCTGGATAAACCTCAAGCTGGAGCGGCCAAAACCGATAGCAGCTCCCTCAGAGCACGCTCACGGCCACCCAACCACGAACAATCTTCTCCGGCCACCTGACCACGCTGCAGGTTCCTCGAACGCAGCACCGCGAGCTTGCGCCTGCCAGCAACCTCTGCCCAACGTAGCACAACCAGGGCCACCACCGATGAGGGAGAAGGCTCTCGACCTCGATCCTTAGACCCCATGCTGGCACGAAAGCCGCGGACAGCAACCACCTTCACAGCGCCGCACAATGCACTCAAGCTCTCAAGCGAGAAACTAGGCGGAAAGCGAACATAAAACCCTAAGCCAGCTGCCGACTGTACTGGACCTTATGGACTCTGATCACTGCAACATTTCGAATTCCTATGTACGTCCACAACCACCGCTCTGATACCAGCTGTAACGACCCGAGAATCTGATTACCGGGAAGGCCCGATAACCCGAGACTCGCACCGCCGCCCACGAGCCGGGAGGGCTCGGAAGGGCTAAAAGGAGTGTGGAGGCACAAAGAAATAGGAAATAAAGTAGGACAACTCAATAATTAACAGAAATAAATAAACAACTACAACAGAGTCCAGTCCAACAGAAAGTACAGTCTAAAGCAGTAAAACGTACCACATGCCAAGTGAACACTCGACCCGGCAAGCTGGCAACTGAGAACCTCCGCTCCGCACCCTCGAACCTCAAGGAAGAACCGCCACACCTGAAAAGTAGGGAATGAGTCTCCAAAACAGAGACTCAGCAGGGATCCCGCGGAACCCCAACCGGAAACAACGGCGGTAGCGGAAAGGAGAGCTACAACTACAGCAGGAACAGCAAACCGGTGGCCGGTCAAAACTCGGCACTACAGCTACTCCTACTGCCAGAAGGCACACCTCGATCACGAAGTCGAAGCTACCAAACCACGCTAGTACCACCTACCGAAGTAAAAACACACGGTAACCACGCCGTAGAGGCCTGTCCCCCGGACAGCCAACCTGGACACGCTGTCCAAGGTGCAACCCCGACCATCCGATCGCGGGTACCGCACCACAAGACGCCACCTCGGTAAAGCCACTAGCACTAGTCTCACGGCGCAAGAACCGACACACGCGCCAAGGTGAAATAACCGAACTCACCGGTCAACACGACCGAAAACCTGAAGGTCAAAGACATAGAGACTGACAGTCTGTCACTCCGTACTCGACAGGAGTACCACCCACTAGAAGCACAGCCGGTAGCGTCCCCTGACGTCTTACACCGCGCCGCAGGTGAACCGCCTGACGTGGTAGGTCCTACCCGAGGCGCGAACACCGTACAAGTAACCACAAACAAGTAACTAGCTGGGGTCACGCCCGTCGACGTGGGTCCAACCGCCCCCAACCACGTGTGCACACACAGACCACGCGTCACTAGGTCTGGTCCTCTGACCGGTTTTCCCCCGTAGCCGGACTCTGGCTACCGACGAGGGGCCTACGGTAACCGGTCCACAAACCGTCTCAAAGGGTAAGCCTCTCCACCTACTCCCAGGTGGGACCACTCGCGTGTAAGCAGGCTACGACTAGTGGAGGGTCACTAAAGGAGTAGACTCTCAAGTCAACGGAAAATAACGTCCGATTCCGACGACGTACGGGGACAACCCCGCGTACCGGCCCCGTCGCACGGTGACCACAGTCGGAGAAGAAACATGACTCGCAGTCCACGGCCACGCACGCACCGTGCGCGAGAGTCGAGAAAACTCGAGTGGCACTTAAGCCACTAGACTCTGGACAGTCCTCTAGACACACTACAACCAACGGTCCTTCAGTCACAAGACTCGGGGTCAAGACCGTTGTACGCAACAGCACAAGGCCGTCAATCTAGTCCAATCTCTAGGTCTAAAACCACGGTAGCACGAGTATCGAGAAAATTCACGAGCCGTCAAGACCACTCCCTCGGGAACGGAATGTAAAGGGGCAAGGCCACCCACACGGGCCATACGGAAAACGTAGAAGCACGATTCCCAAGACAGCACACAAGCCGCCATGACGATTTCCCATCTCGAAGCAAGCGGGAAACCTCCAGCCCCAGGCCGGATAATTGGACTCGCAGTCCAAGGCCAAACACATGGCCCACATGGGAATTGCCTTCCAAAGAAATCCACGACATGCGGGGGAGACCCCACCGCACACACACCGATACACGATGACTCGATCTTGCGTAACACGAAAGCCCGGAACACGTGGGGTCACCCGGACCCACCATGTAACGACCCGAGAATCCGATTACCGGGAAGGCCCGATAACCCGAGACTCGTACCGCCACCCACGAGTCCGAAGACTCGGAAGGGTTAAAAGGATGGTGTGGAAACTACATAAGCATCACAGATAATTGCAGAAATTAAATTAACAATTTACATGGTCCCCAATAAAAAACAATAATAACAGCAGTCCACGACTAGTACAGTGACAAGAAAGAAAAGTACAGCTACACGGGGCATACCCCGGCTCTGACCTCTGGCACTACCTCTGGGCACCCGCACCACGCTGCGCTCCTGACGCGCTCCCCGAAGGTGGCGCCTCACCTGAAACACGGTGAAAACACGCAGGGAATGAGTCTCAGAACAAGACTCAGTAGGGATCACTCGAACCCTACCTCGAAAAACGAGAAACCACTACTCTAGCGGTAGGAAAGTACCTCGGAAAGGAAAGCCCTGTACTCTACAGAACTAGACCCTACGGCACGCAAACCGACACACGTGCCACGGTACGAGAAGACCGAAACTCAACGGTCGAACCGTAAAACCCGAAGGTCGGAAACACACGACTGACAGTCTAACACTCCGTACTCGACAGGAGTACCACCCACTAGAAGCACAGCCGGTAGCGTCCCCTGACGTCTTACACCGCACCGCAGGTGAACCGCCTGACGTGGTAGGTCCTACCCGAGGCGCAAACACCGTACAAGTAACCACAAACAAGTGACTAGCTGGGGTCACGCCCGTCGACGTGGGTCCAACCGCCCCCAACCACGTGTGCACACACAGACCACGCGTCCTAGGTCTGGCCCTCTGACCGGTTTTCCCCCGCAGCCGGACTCTGGCTACGACGAGGGGCCTACGGTAACCGGTCCACAAACCGTCTCGAAAGGTGGGTGCCCGTACACCACTCCCAGGTGAGACCAGCACCTCGTACTGGTGGGCTACGACTAGTGGAGGGTCACTGAAGGAGTAGACTCTCGAGTCAACGGAAAACAACGTCCGAAACCGACAACGTGTGGGAATCACCCCACGCACCAGCCCCGTCGCACGGTGCCCATGGTCGGAAAAGAAACAGACGCATTGCCCACGGTCAAACGCCTGACCGAGGCAAACGGGACTTCCGGACACCAAAAACACGGTCACGGAACTCCACGGGGTGCCCGGGACGCACACACGGCCCAAGGGGAACACCCAACAACGAACAAAATCGCGCTAGGGATACCTAGCGCGACAGGGCATGTCGCGCTAGGGTCCCCTAGCGCAACAAGGGTTGTCGCGCTATGGCCCCATAGCGCGACACGGACCATCGCGCTAGGGATACCTAGCGCGACAGGGACCATCGCGCTAGGTCCTCCTAGCGCGACAATGATGATCGCGCTAGGGCCCCATAGCGCGACACGAACCGCCAAACTGTTCATCTTCTCCGATGAACGCGCTCGGTCGGGGCAGCGCGACCTCCAAGAACGCGCTACTGGAGTATAGCGCGTTCTCAGTCCGCGGCCGAAAACGGTAAGAACGCCCAAAAAAACCAACCACGCCCCCATACCTCCATAGGAGAGGGGGAAAACAAAGGGGAAGACCCCTGGGGACCCTAAGCATGATTCTAGGCCCTCAAAACACGAATCCATGCATTGAATCCATAGATCGGGCGAGCTCTCCCCAAATCATGGAAAAACCTAAAAACGCTCAAATGATCCCCTCTCGGCCTCCCCGCGGCCTATAAATCACGGAAAAGAACGGCATGAGGCTAAGGAACGTCACCCTACCTCGATGGAGCGAATGCTCCGCCGAATCGATCACGAATCACGAAGAATGCTCGAAGCTTCACGAACTCCCCACGCTTCCCACGCTCGCCGCACGCCCACGAGATCGCCTCACCGTCGCCCACGCGTCCGCGCCGTCGCCCCGCCGCCGTCCGTAGCCGGAGAGGGGCTCGCCACGTCCGAATGGGAGAGAGGAGAGAGAGGGGCTCACGGTCGCGAGAGAGAGGAGGAGGAAGAAGAAAGAGAAAAGGGAAGAAAAAGAAAAAGGAATTAGGATTTATAGAAAATCCGAATTTTCGGAAAAATACCGAAAAATAGAAAAATACATTTCTGGAATCCTCGGAACGCACCGATCGCAACGGTACCACTCGTGCCCGGGTGAACGGCCCAGTTAACCCGCAGCGAGCGTCCGAAGGAAAAGCCGAAACACACACCGGGAATCGGAAAACACACGCGGAAAAGCCGCGGAACGCCTCCGGGCCTCCGAAACGACTCCGGATCGCGCCGATCCGAACACGAAAGATGTCCGAAACGAAATTTCGGACACAACGGAGCTGGACGCTCCGAAAACCAGATCCGGGACCCACGAAGAAGGATCCGAAAGGTCCGGGATATTACAGCCCTCCCCCCTTAAGGAATTTCGTCCTCGAAATTGAGAACAACCCAAGGGGAAAGAAGAGGAAGACTCACTCAAACAGATACGGGAACTGCTGACGCATCTCGTCCTCACGTTCCCACGAAGCCTCACCACCAGAGTGTCGTTGCCACACGACCTTTACCAAGGGAATGACCTTGTTCCGCAGGCGCTGCTCTCGCCTATCCTCCACGCGGATCGGAAACTCTGGGAGAGAAAGATCTGGAGTCACCTCAGGCCAAACAGAAAACTCGAGCACATGAGAGTCATCGGGCATATACTTCCGCAACATCGAGACGTGGAACACGTCATGCACCGACGCCAACTCAGGAGGTAACTGCAACCGGTAAGCAACCTCACCGATGCGTTCCACAATCGCGAAAGGACCAATGTAGCGGGGACTCAGCTTCCCACGCCGTCCAAAACGCATCACCCCCTTCATCGGAGAAACTCTCAAGAACACATGATCGCCCACGGCGAACTCGAGGGGCTGCCGCCTACGGTCAGCATAGCTCTTCTGCCGACTCTGGGCCGCCAACATGTTCTGACGAACCAGGTGCACAACATCAACACATTGCTGCACCAACTCTGGTCCCGTCAAAACACGCTCACCCACCTCAAACCAATCATGTGGAGTCCGACAAGGACGCCCATACAATGCCTCATAAGGAGCCATGCCGATGCTCGAATGATAGCTATTGTTATAGGCAAACTCCACCAACGGTAGGTGATGAATCCAACTCCCCTGCCACTCCAGGCAGCAGGATCTCAGCATGTCCTCCAAAGTCTGAATGGTCCTCTCAGACTGACCATCTGACTGAGGATGATACGCCGAGCTAAATGCCAACTCCGTGCCAAGAGCTCGCTGGAAACCCCTCCAGAATCCAGAAGTGAAGCGCGGATCCCGATCCGACACAATCGAAATGGGAACCCCATGCAACGGAACGATCCGCTCCACATACAGACGAGCCAACTTAGGCACGCTCCAGCTGACCTTGACCGGAAGCAACCGCGTCACCTTCGTCAGCCGATCCACCAGTAACCAAATACTGTCCTGCCCACTCGGGGTCCTTGGCAACCCCACCACAAAATCTGTGGTCACATGGTCCCACTTCCAAGCAGGAACATCCAAGGGCTGGAGAGTACCTCCTGGTCGCTGATGCTCCGCCTTCACCTGCTGACAGATCAGGCACCTGGCCACAAATTCGGCGACATCTCTCTTCATGCCAGGCCACCAAAACTGCCTCCGCAAGTTCCGATACATCTTCGTCGCACCCGGGTGCACAGTGTACCTGCTCCCATGAGCCTCGCGTAACACCGCACGACGAACCTGCTCCTCCGCTGGGACGTACAACCTGCCACGAAACCTCGCAGCACCGTCCTCGCCGAGCTCCACATCAGCCATCGCAAGAATCGGGGCAACTCAGGGTCCGCATGCTGAGCCTCTGTCACCTGACGACGGATAGCAGGAGTGACAGTCAGACTCGCAAGCACTGCCAACCCTCGCTCCTGGGGAATCTTGAGCCTGAAAGATACCTCGGGCACTTGTTCCCAGAGCCTCCACTTCCTCAACATCAAGGTACTGACCGCCACCTTCCGACTCAAGGCATCGGCGACGACATTCATCCTGCCCGGCTGATAAGACAGGGTGAAGTCATAGTCCTTCATGAACTCCATCCAACGCCTTTGTCTGAGGTTCAGATCTCTCTGCGAGAACACATACCTCAAACTCTGATGGTCAGTGAACACCTCGAACTTCTCACCGTACAGATAATGCCTCCAGATCTTCAGCGCGAAGATCACCGCCGCCAACTCAAGATCATGGGTAGGGTAGTTCTCCTCATGGGGCTTTAGCTGCCGAGATGCATAAGCCACCACTCTACCATGCTGCATCAAAACAGCACCCAGTCCAACGCCGGAAGCATCTGTACACACCACAAAACCTCCCGATCCAGAAGGCAAAACCAACACCGGAGCCGAGGTGAGCAACCTCTTCAGTTCACTGAAGCTCTGCTCACACTCCTCGGACCAAACGAAAGGCACATCCTTCCGCGTGAGCCTCGTCATCGGGGTCGCAATGCGGGAAAAATCCTGGATAAACCGGCGATAATAACCCGCAAGCCCCAAGAAACTCCGGATCTCCGTCACCGACCTCGGCCTCGGCCATTGCATCACAGCCTCGACCTTGGCGGGATCCACGGAAATGCCATCACCAGAAATCACGTGCCCCAGAAAGTGCACCTCGCTGAGCCAAAACTCGCACTTGCTGAGCTTCGCATACAACTGGTGATCTCGCAACGTCTGCAGCACCACACCCAAATGGTACGCATGCTCCTCAGCAGACCGCGAATAAACAAGGATGTCATCCACAAAGATGACCACAAACTGGTCCAAATACGGATGAAACACCCTCTGCATCAAGTCCATGAAGGCTGCTGGGGCATTGGTGAGCCCAAACGGCATCACCAGAAACTCATAATACCCGTACCTCGTACTGAACGCAGTCTTCTCCACATCGGACTCGCGAATTCTCAGCTGATAGTAACCGGACCGCAAATCAATCCGCGAGAACACTCGCGCAGACTGAAGTTGGTCGAACAAATCATCAATCCGCGGCAACGGATACTTGTTCTTAATGGTCACTTCATTCAGCTGCCGATAGTCAATGCATAGCCGCAGACTACCGTCCTTCTTCTTCACAAACAACACGGGCGCACCCCAAGGGGAAAAGCTCGGACGAATGTACCCCTTGGCCAACAGTTCCTGCAACTGCGCCCTCAACTCCCTCAGCTCAGCGGGGGCCATACGGTAGGGAGCCTTCGCCAAAGGTCCCGTACCAGGTACAACCTCGATCACGAAATCGATCTCCCGCTGGGGAGGTAATCCAGGCAACTCCTCAGGAAAAACATCGGGAAACTCGCACACCACCGCAATGTCCTCGACATTCGGCTCCATCCGGTCAGACACAACCACAGACGCGAGAAAACCCTGACAACCTGAATCAAGCAATCGACGGGCTCGAATAGCAGAGATAAGGAATCGAGAAGAGGTGGAACGGATACCTTGGAAATAGAAGGTCCTCTTGCTCGGATGCTGGAAGTAGACCCTCTTCATCCCACAATCCACCACCGCTCCATGAGTCTCGAGCCAATCCATGCCTAGAATCACGTCGTAATCCCGAAGCTGCAATGCATACAACCTGCCTGGCATACTCCGCCCATCGATCCACACCGGAACCTGGTCGAAGCAATACGGAGTGACCATAAAATCACCCGAAGGTAACTCCACTGCCAAATCACAGGACAACTGGGTCACCGGCTCCTCGACGCTCGACGCGAAATCCTCCGAAATAAACGAATGAGACGCGCCAGAATCAAATAAAACCCGAGCCGCACAACCCAAAATCTGAACGGTACCTTCCACGAGCTGCGACGCCACTGCCTCTGCCCTGGTCAAGTGCGTGATCTGGCCACGAGCCCTCTGCCTGCCTCCCACGCTAGCTGACCTGGGTAGCGGCGGATACTGTCCCTGCTGCTGCTGCTGCTGGGGAACCTGCTGCTGCGGCGGCCTCTGAGGACAGTCACGCGCCATGTGCCCTGGCTGGTCACACCGAAAACAGATGATCGGCGCCGTGCACTGCCTGCCTGGGTGGGTCCCACCACACCGTGGACAAGGTCCTCGCGATCCACCCACTGATCCCTGACGCTGCAAAGGAATCGGCTGCTGTACACTGCCCGATGAAGCTTGCCCTTGATCCTTGGGCTTCTTACGGAAACCCTTCTTCAAGAACTTCTTGACCTTCGAGCTAAAAGACGCAGATCCTGTCACTGAAGCTGCCGATGCCGGTACTCCTGAACCACCCGACGCATGCTGGAAGAAACCCTGCTGCTGGGTAGCCGACTGCTGGCTGCGACCTGACAAGGACTGCCCCTGGCTGATCGGTCCTCGAGTCCTCTGCATATCCATCTCCAGGGAAATCGCAACACGAGACGCTGTCTCTAGATCAGTGGCCCCATTCGCGATCAAATGGTGCCTCAGCTCCAACCTCAAGCCCTGCACAAACTGCGTGGTCCTCACCCTCTCATGCTCCATGATATGAGGTGCATACCGACCCAGCTCGACAAATCGGGCCCTATACTGCAACACGGACATGTCACCCTGCACCAGCTCCAGAAACTCCCGCATCCGCTGCGTAGCAACGACGTCTGGACAGTACGTACGCTCGAAAGCACTGACAAAGTCACCCCACTCGACCTGCTCAAGTGGACGAAACTGAAAGGACGTCTTCCACTCGGAAGACCACCACCTCCGAGCAGTACCCTGCAACTGGTTGTAGGCCAACCCCACTCTGTCCTCGGCAGTACTCTTCGCAGAACTGAACACCCGCTCCATCTCATCGAGCCAATCACGAGCCGCATCAGGGTCTGCCTGGCCGCTAAAGTAAGGTGGATGGAACTGCATGAAGTCCCTCACCGCTCGGCCTGGCCCACCCCTAGCTGACGAGCCCTCAACAGCCTCTCCGCCAAACTGCTGAGACATGAGATGGTACATGCCACGGAAGAAATCCTCGGCCCCCGGAGCCCTCGCAGCATCCGCGGCCTCGGTAGCTCCCGGAACTCTGCTATGCTCCTCCTGGTCCCTCTGGACCCCCTGCTGGATCTCCTGACCTCCAGCCGACTGCCCCTGCTGAGAGCGAGAACTCCTCCTCGGCGCCATCCTCGCTCCTGAAGCACAAGACAAAAAACACGGAAACGGCAATGTCAGAATAAAACATGCGGTGCCCAATGCCAGCGTCACATGTACATCATCGTTGTGGACTAGTGAACCACTACAATTACCTATGATTCTCATGTAATTCCACAACCGCGCTCTGATACCAGCTGTAACGACCCGAGAATCCGATTACCGGGAAGGCCCGATAACCCGAGACTCGTACCGCCACCCACGAGTCCGAAGACTCGGAAGGGTTAAAAGGATGGTGTGGAAACTACATAAGCATCATAGATAATTGCAGAAATTAAATTAACAATTTACATGGTCCCCAATAAAAAACAATAATAACAGCAGTCCACGACTAGTACAGTGACAAGAAAGAAAAGTACAGCTACACGGGGCATACCCCGGCTCTGACCTCTGGCACTACCTCTGGGCACCCGCACCACGCTGCGCTCCTGACGCGCTCCCCGAAGGTGGCGCCTCACCTGAAACACGGTGAAAACACGCAGGGAATGAGTCTCAGAACAAGACTCAGTAGGGATCACTCGAACCCTACCTCAAAAACGAGAAACCACTACTCTAGCGGTAGGAAAGTACCTCGGAAAGGAAAGCCTTGTACTCTACAGAACTAGACCCTACGGCACGCAAACCGACACACGTGCCACGGTACGAGAAGACCGAAACTCAACGGTCGAACCGTAAAACCCGAAGGTCGGAAACACACGACTGACAGTCTAACACTCCGTACTCGACAGGAGTACCACCCACTAGAAGCACAGCCGGTAGCGTCCCCTGACGTCTTACACCGCACCGCAGGTGAACCGCCTGACGTGGTAGGTCCTACCCGAGGCGCAAACACCGTACAAGTAACCACAAACAAGTGACTAGCTGGGGTCACGCCCGTCGACGTGGGTCCAACCGCCCCCAACCACGTGTGCACACACAGACCACGCGTCCTAGGTCTGGCCCTCTGACCGGTTTTCCCCCGCAGCCGGACTCTGGCTACGACGAGGGGCCTACGGTAACCGGTCCACAAACCGTCTCGAAAGGTGGGTGCCCGTACACCACTCCCAGGTGAGACCAGCACCTCGTACTGGTGGGCTACGACTAGTGGAGGGTCACTGAAGGAGTAGACTCTCGAGTCAACGGAAAATAACGTCCGAAACCGACAACGTGTGGGAATCACCCCACGCACCAGCCCCGTCGCACGGTGCCCATGGTCGGAAAAGAAACAGACGCATTGCCCACGGTCAAACGCCTGACCGAGGCGATCGGGACTTCCGGACACCAAAAACACGGTCACGGAACTCCACGGGGTGCCCGGGACGCACACACGGCCCAAGGGGAACACCCAACAACGAACAAAATCGCGCTAGGGCCACCTAGCGCGACAGGGCATGTCGCGCTAGGGTCCCCTAGCGCAACAAGGGTTGTCGCGCTATGGCCCCATAGCGCGACACGGACCATCGCGCTAGGGATACCTAGTGCGACAGGGACCATCGCGCTAGGTCCTCCTAGCGCGACAATGATGATCGCGCTAGGGCCCCATAGCGCGACACGAACCGCCAAACTGTTCATCTTCTCCGATGAACGCGCTCGGTCGGGGCAGCGCGACCTCCAAGAACGCGCTACTGGAGTATAGCGCGTTCTCAGTCCGCGGCCGAAAACGGTAAGAACGCCCAAAAAAAATCAACCACGCCCCCATACCTCCATAGGAGAGGGGGAAAACAAAGGGGAAGACCCCTGGGGACCCCTAGCATGATTCTAGGCCCTCAAAACACGAATCCATGCATTGAATCCATAGATCGGGCGAGCTCTCCCCAAATCATGGAAAAACCCAAAAACGCTCAAATGATCCCCTCTCGGCCTCCCCGCGGCCTACAAATCACGGAAAAGAACGGCATGAGGCTAAGGAACGTCACCCTACCTCGATGGAGCGAATGCTCCGCCGAATCGATCAAGAATCACGAAGAATGCTCGAAGCTTCACGAACTCCCCACGCTTCCCACGCTCGCCGCACGCCCACGCGATCGCCTCACCGTCGCCCACGCGTCCGCGCCGTCGCCCCGCCGCCGTCCGTAGCCGGAGAGGGGCTCGCCACGTCCGAATGGGAGAGAGGGAGAGAGAGAGAGAGGAGGAGGAAGAAGAAAGAGAAAAGGGAAGGAAAAAGAAAAAGGAATTAGGATTTATAGAAAATCTGAATTTTTGGAAAAATACCGAAAAATAGAAAAATACATTTCTGGAATCCTCGGAACGCACCGATCGCAACGGTACCACTCGTGCCCGGGTGAACGGCCCAGTTAACCCGCAGCGAGCGTCCGAAGGAAAAGCCGAAACACACACCGGGAATCGGAAAACACACGCGGAAAAGCCGCGGAACGCCTCCGGGCCTCCGAAACGACTCCGGATCGCGCCGATCCGAACACGAAAGATGTCCGAAACGAAATTTCGGACACAACGGAGCTGGACGCTCCGAAAACCAGATCCGGGACCCACGAAGAAGGATCCGAAAGGTCCGGGATATTACACACCACACCTATGGGCACGCTAATCGAGGTAACATGGTCCCTCCCGACACCCCAAAACACAGACACAGAACCCATGGGGTGTCCGGGATACTCACAAGGCCGGAGGTCGACCACTGGGTCACAACCGAGTCGACCGGAGACCAACACAACACAATCGGGACGCTAAAAGGTCACCTTTACCCTTAAGCTCATGACACGCAAAATGAGGTAAGTGGGACCTCTGGACACCCAAAGACACGGTCACGGAACTCCACGGGGTGTCCGAGACACTCACGAGACCTAAAGTCAACCACTGGGTCACAACCAGGTCGACCGGGGGTCAAAACAGCGCAAACAGGAACCAGAACGTGGTAGTGGTCACCTGGTGACCGCGACCAGATAGTGGTCGACCGGGGACCGCGACCAGATGGTAGCGGTCGACCGGAGACCGCGACCATGCTGTCACGGTCACCTCACGACTGCGACCAGCCACGCTCAAGCCTGATGGTAGCGGTCACCCAAGGACCGCGACCAAACAGTCGCGGTCATCTCATGACCGCGACCAGACAAAAGCGGTCTATTGCACGACCGCGACGCCTGAAGGCCTTCTCGACCAAAGCACAAAGGATGAAGGCGGTTCTCCCACGACCGCGACCAGTGAACGCGGTTACTGGTCGACCGCGATCATTTTGGAAAACCGAGAACGGCGGGAAAACACCCAAAAATCCACGCCACGCCCCAATCATCCACGGATGAAGGGGAAAACATAGGGGAAGCTCCCCAGTAGCCCCTAGCATGTATCTATGGCCTCGGATCGGCCTAAAACGCAATGAAATGGGAGATCGGCCCACATGCCCTAAAACATGGATTTTGCCCAAATCACCCCGTTTGGCCCGCTCGGCTCACCGTAGCCTACGAAACTTGCGGGAAAAGAAAAAGCACGAGCTGGGGGTCTATCACCCTACCTCCACCGAAGATTTCGCGCACCGTGGATGCCGATCCACGAAGAGAACGCCGTTGAAGCCTCGCCGTTCCACGAACTCACGGCCGAGCTTCATCGCGCCCTCGAGCCTCGATCCTCGACCCATCCTCGCCATCCTCCTCGCCCGCATCGCCCCGCCTCGCCCCCGCCTCGGTCCGTCGGCCACCGGAGAGGAGAGAGTGAGAGGAGAGAGTGTGAGAAGAGAGAGGGAGAGAAGAGAGAAATGAGAGGGGAGAGAGAGGGTGGGTTAATATATAGGAAAATTTGAAAATTTGGAAAAATCCCGAAAAATAGAAAATCACGCCCTCTCGATCCTCGGAGCGCACCGATCGCAACGGTATCACTCGCGCCCAGGTGGACGGCCCGGTTCACCCGCAACGATGTTCCGAAGAAAAAGCCGAAACTCACGCCGGGAAACCGAAAACACACGCGGAAAAAGCCGCGGAACTCTTCCGGGCCTCCGAAACGACTCCGGATCGCGCCGATCCGAACACGAAAGATGTCCGAAACGAAATTTCGGACACAACGGAGTTGGACGCTCCGAGAAGGGACCCACGAACGAGGATCCGAAAAACCCGGGGCATTACACACAGGCACCAGTTCAAGGGGGGCGGAGCTGTCGGATGGGGCACCAAGCGTGCTGCCGGTTCGCGTTGCTGGGGGGCTGCCGGTGGCCTTTGGGGGCTACCGGTTCAACACCCCATGTTCGTCTTCTTCTTTTCCTTCTTTTATTCTTCTCGTCTTCCTCTCTTTGATGCCCGGGCCTCCACACTCCGGATCACGATGGTCAGGTGCGGCACCCTAATCACTATGTTGAAAATTGTCCATTATGGCATTTTCTTCTGTTTCTTCACTGCCGGGTTCTTGAACCCGCGGCAGCGTGTCTTAAGAACACCTTGTCTTCTCACGATTTCTACCATATCGTGGTATATTAGGCAACGTGTCTTAAGAACACCTTGTATTCTCACGATTTCTACCATATCGTGGTATATTATGTCGTTCAAATTTTGTGCGTTGGCCAGGAAGGGGAATCAAATGGGGCTCCCACCTCTCTGCTTTTTTCCTTCTTTACTTTTTGTTCTTTTTCTTCTCCTCAGCCAGTGCTAGGGCGGCCAGTTGGAGCTTGTTGCTGCAGATGGAAAAAATTTTGGGTGTCAACATGACTCAACGCAACAATTTCAACAAAAAGATTTGTCTCATCTTTTGCCCTCCCCCGTCATCCTCGATCGCATCGTCCAAATTGGTGTGCGGCCCGCAATAAAATTAAAAGCTTTAGGCCGCGTACGTAGGAGTAACGACAAGTGCATATTCAGGATAACTACATATTCGAATAGTGCATCAAGTAAATATTTTTTAAAAAATTATAATATGAGAGTAAGTTATTTTAATTTATCGTATAAAACATGTTTTGATCTGATAATTAAAAAAATTAAAATTAAAAATATTAGTTTTTAAATAATCAGGTCCAACAATATTCACTTAATATAATTTTTTAAATTTTTTTACAAACAACGTGCGGTGACTTAATTAGGATTTACATATATTGATGGAGGAAATTAATTAATTAATTTTCATTGAAGGTTATGCCTACGCATAATAATACAAGCAACCCAACAAGAGTGAACAAAATGATTGAGGAAATTAATTATTAATTGGGTCAAGGTCAACCAAGCGTACGCACTATATATACCAATGTTATCAGAATCGAATCGTTGCCTAGACCGGTCAATGAGTTGGTTCGATTCGAATCAGTTGGCCGTTCAATCGAATCGGTTTGAACCGTGACGTCATCATAATATTGATACATGGTCCGACCCGATTCTATAGCCCAAGATAATAAGAAATAAGATATAATGGTCAAAATATAAAAAACATACATGTATGATTATTAGTCCGTCTGACCCGATTTTATAGCCCAAGATAATAAGAAATAAGATATAATCATCAAAATAAAAAGCATACTTGTATAATTATTAGTCATGATTACGTGACTATACAAGTAAAAAAATAACAATAACATGGTTAAATAAATTGACTTTAAAATTTTGTAATATTTTATTGGTCTTCACTCTTCACCATTGACATCTACACTCTTTTAAAATTTTAAATTTCAAATATTTAAAATAAATAATAAATAATAATAAATTAATAATAATAAGATAACTTTATTTAAACATAAATATTATTTTAAATATTCAAATAGTTAAATATTTAATATTTAAAATTTTAATTTAAAAGGTGAATCGGATCGAATTGATTCCGACCGGTTCACCCGTCGAACCGCGGTTCGTGATTCATCCGATTTTTTAACATTAGAATGTATCAATCTTAATCAGATCAATTCTTAGATCGATTCACAATCGAATCGATTCGATCGACTCATCCGATCCGATCCGATTATGATAACAATGATATATATCCAAGAAAATTAATTAAGGAAGCTAGGCTCCTATAGCTTCCTTCTCCGAGAGGAGGACGTACGGACCCACGCTGCCGCCATTCACGTTTAATTAGTTAGGCCAACAAGACGCGGCCCCAGAAGGAAAAGGAGAATAGTCAAAACCCACGTTGTTGGTGGTGGTGCCCTGGCGGTCTTCGTCGTCGATCTCCTCCTCCTCCTCCTCCTCCTCCTCCTCCTAATTATTGAGGCCGACGACAGACGCAAGCTAGCAGATTCCACGTGCAGCTATCAAACCTACCCTTTGCTTTCTAATAATAATAATATTATTATTATTCTACACGGGCCGACGGCGTCAGCGCTACGTTACTTCGTGGCGCCATCGTCGGCGCGCGGTGTCGTCGAATCTGGCACCGAAAGGAATGCTCAGCTCTCCGCAATGCCTTGCCCCCCACCACATAGCTAGCCTACCCCCGCCCCCTCTCTCTCTCTCTCTCTCTCTTAATTCTCTCTCTCCACCCATATTGCAGACTCCTGAAGAATGCTCGCTCTCTCTCCCACACGGTTTTGAGTAGTCCAACGGGGACCCAGAAGATATAGGAAACTGCTAGAGAAGTTGACAATCATAGCATTTGACCCCGTTCTCTCTGATTTAATTAGCAACGTGAATGCCAATGTCCCTATAAATACTGTCCCCGTCTTCCTTCTCAGCAGCCAAGTCTCTCAAAACTCAACCACAATTCCTCTCTCTCTCTCTCTCTAAGCTCTCTCTTAAAGCTAGATCTCCTGCCTTGTTCCCTCTCCTGAATTAATCAAAGCTTGCCCAGAAAGAGAGATGGGGGCCAAGGCGAAGGCTAACGCAGGCTCTTCCAACCCTTCCCACGATGAAAGCGCGGAAGCAGGACATGGCCACCATCACCTCCACCGCCTTCTCCACGGCCACCACCACAACCACCCCCGCCCCAAGGCCGGCCAGCAGCTGGTGGACAGGTTCGAGAGCCCGTCCGACGACATCAACGACTGCGCTGACGCCTTCATCAAGCGTTTCAGGCAGCAGCTCGAGCTGCAGCGCCTCCAGTCCATCGAGAACTACCAGCAGATGCTGGCCAGGGGACTCTGATCGATCACCGCACCCTCCCTCCTCCTCTCTCCGATATTAATTAATTACTGGTTGAACGAAGTTAACTGCTGCAGTACGTACGTACGTATGTACGTTACGTAATACTCCTGTCGTTTTTTTTTGGGCTTGGTCGATCGAATATGTAAGGCAAATTAATTAACTGTGTATGCATCTGTGGCTTAATAACTTTCTCCATCTTGTTCTTTGTGATCATTAAAAAGTTATAATTATGTCAAGACTACTACTACAGTACTGATCAGTTCTTAATAAATATCGCCGTATTGCGTGTCATGATCCGGAAGAAACTTCATTGGTCCAAGATGAGAACTATCATAAATTAAAAAGAAAAAGGACAACGAAAAAAAAGCCTTTGCGAAAAACAACCATGCACGAAAGAACAACTTTCTCCTAAAATATAAAATCTAGAGATACTTGCAAAACGTGATATAATTCCTTTAAAATGGATGGATATATATATATATATAGAAGTGTTCTTTTTTGTGATCATCAAGAGTTATTTTTTTTCAATAAATCATGATTAAAATAATCATCATTTTCTTGATGTATAAAAAATTAGTGCCCCACTAGATGGCATGTCAAAGGGATATCCTCTCTCTCTCTCTCTCTCTCTCTCTCTCTCTCCACTATATATCAATATATAGCTACACAAGACATCTTCACACTATTTACTAACAACACCCTTTTACACCTGTAACATATTCCCCCTCCCTTAAGTATTTCCATTTGACTCTATACAAGCAAAAGATTTCCTGCCAGAATTAATTTGCTAGTAAAGACAGCATCTCGACCGGAATGAAGAAGATCATGTAGCTTGATGACACTACTGATAAACTCTTGAGCAACAATCATGGTAGTATATGTATGGGGGTGCTTGAGTGGAATAAAATGTGCATATATACTTGGAAATTCTATCAATGAAACAAAAAAAAATGACAGACTTTTGACTTAGGAAGCCCTTCAATAAAATCCATTGAGATAGGACTCCAATTCCAAGAAGGAATGTGCAATTGCTGTACTAATGGTCCTACTGGAGAAGAAGTATCACATTTACACCGTTAATTTGTAGACATCACATTGTTTAATTATAAATTTCTTCCGTCACTGAATTGTGTATGCTATGCCAATAGAAAGTTCACTTAATTCTATGCAGGGTTTCTCACATGCAATCCTGAATGACCATCCAACAGGAAACAATGATAAATGGGTAGAATTTGAGAAACGAAAGGGAATTCAGGTGGAAGGGAAATCTTCCCTTAATAAAACAAGATTCCATCTTGCATCACATAATCTGCTAGGTTCAACTGACTCTCATCCCATTGGTTCTTAAGAGAAAGAAAGAATTAAGGGATCTATTTGATAAGCTTATATATATGTTGTATATCAGAATACCATGCTGATTCAAATATTGTAGAAAGTGCTTGCAAAGAAGTGGAAGTTGCACCATATTCAAGAATTCTAGAAAGTGAATCAGAAAACACATTGCGTCTACCATGTATTCAAGTAATTGGAAATCAAGATCCAGGAGTTTTAATAGCCATATGTATTTTCTGTTCTGAAAGAAAGATGAGACTCTGACGGTCAGTTCTAATCGTGAACTATTTACCAAGCAAATAGGATTGCGACTTTGAAACCACAAAAATTATAGCCGCCATTAATTTCCTTCTCATAGATGGAAAGAAAAAAAAACCTTAATGATGTAAAACGTAGGCCTATCTTTTTTTGTTAGGACAGTTCAGCTTCGATCATACTTAATTTCTCCAGTAATTTGGGACGTACGGAACGTGGGGTTATGTGATCCCATCGTGTTCCATTAATTCGAGCAATTTTTTCTGCGTCGAATCAAATGGAGCTTCTGAAAAACACCCGAAAATAGAGAATTTTACGAGGCCACTTGCAGGCCAGCGTGCTTCTCAATGGAGCTGTTTAGTCCCACATCAGTTGTTTCTGTATTTCCTTTTTTCTGCGGGGCTCGCTGTCCACAATGTAAGAATGTTAGCGCAGCGAAGAGTGATATAGAAGGGGGGGGGGGGATGAATAGATCACTCCCGATTTGCGCAACTTCAGCGGAAACTCACTACTTCGAAATACAACCCTTCAGATATAGCTAAACAATGCAGCTAACGCAGTGAGAAACTAAGACAGGATACTAAGGTGCGATTGGAAGAGGCCGTCCACACACAAACACAATGCCAAACAGAAGAAAAGCACAAACGATAATACCAAGCCACAGAGGAGACAAGAGATTTTAAGGTGGTTCGATTGTAGTCCACAATCTACATCCACCCCTCACTCCAACTAGAGTGAAAGATTCCACTAGCCACTGCTAGAAAACTGCAGACTCAGTCTGCGAACAATATGCTGCCATGCACACAGCTTGAACAACCAAGGGAAACAAATCCCTCAACCAAACTCTGCTACCCACAGAGCTTGACACCTGGACCTGCTACCAGCAAGACCAGAACCGGAGATGGCTCTCCCTTCCTCCAACCCAGAGGGAGCCTGCTAATGACAACCCGTCACTAGCAAAACCAGAGATCACAGATCTCTCTTCCTCTGCAGCCCAGAGGGGAACCGGAGTAACTCTCCCTTCCTCCAAGCACCGGAGGGTAACAACTCGAAATCAGATATATGAAGAAATAAAAGGAAAAACAGAAATGTAAATAAGACCAACGATGAACACAAATCGTTTCAGAAAAACCAAAATCAAATGTATCTTCCGAAGAAGCAAATTGGACTCTTCTCTCTCACTCAGACTTTTCTCTCACAACAATACTCTCAAATCTTTTCTCTCTATCATCTTTCTGGAACGTGGAGGCTCTCTCTCTTTTCTTCTTCTGCTCAGGGATTTTGCTCTTCAGCCTTTTCTCCAGTTCTCTCCATCTAATCGCAGAAGGCACCTTTTATATGACATTCGACCTGAGTTTCAGGCCTTCACACGAGTGAGTCTCGTTCCCTCCTTTTCTAGAGCATTCTCGGATCACGTGCCATGTATCATCCTCGGTTCACGTGCCCAATCATTAACCTGAATCATCTGCAGGCAGAAACAAGGAAATGTGATTAGTTAGTTCAGTCAGATATCAACGAATGTATATACTTTAGAACAACAAATGAGTAAGTGTGTACACTGAGGGAATGTATAGACTTGTGAGTCCTCATGCGACCTCAGTGTATAGACTAGCTGAATAATGCATTATTATAACATAGAAAATGTGTGGACTTCTGTGAAGTGTATGAAGCCCTCGAGTGTATAGACTTAGGGATGTCAATTAGGCAAGTGTGTCAAGTGTGAGAGTGTATAGAGTTGAAGTTCTTCATGCGAGCTCAGTGTATGGACTTGTAAGTGTTCATGCGACCTCAGTGTGTAGATTTCATTCAGCAGGCAGGACAATGGATGTATAGAGTTGGTCGTGTGAAGGAGGACGAGTGTAAAGACTTGTAATGAAGAGCAGCAATGTGTAGACTTGTGAAGCACAACTGTATGCAATGTATGGACTTCAATGTATAGACGTCGATGTATAGACTTCAATGGGAAGAATGCATGAAGGCATCAAATGTGTAGACTTAGAAATGTGTAGACTTGCCAAAGAGTTGGACGATGTACAGACTTGAACAAGTAAAGTCTGTACAGACTTGAAGGTTCACGGTATGTAGACTATGGCAAGGCAACGTCAGTAAAGTTCCCAGTGTACAGACTTACTGAACTGAGCGTAGGTAAAAGATATGAGGAATGTATAGACTTACTCAGTTCAGTTCAGAACGAAGGTAAAAGTCCCAATGTATAGACTTTAAGAGAATGCAACCGCTGTATAGACTTGCTCAACCAGTCCGATGTACAGACTTGGAATTTCAACAGAAGGATGTACAGACTTGAAAAAAACTAAAGTCAATGTACAGACTTCACCTCGTGCAAGCTACAGTGAATGAGTGTATAGACTTAATGGTCTCCCTGGCTGTACAGACTTGATCACAGGATGAACAGTCGAATGTATAGACTTGCTTCCACCGACCAGTGTATAGACTTTGTAAGCGTGAGACGCTGAATGAGACGGTGGCTGAGACGATGCACAGACTTCAGGTGAACCAATGCAGCTACAGTGCAGTGTAGACTTCCAGACTCGTTTTGAACAATGCACGCTGTATAGACTTGCAGTGCAAAGGTTGATGTATAGACTTGGTAGTCTGGAGGGTCGACGCATCAAAGAAAGGGGTCGACCCTTGATGCATGGATGTATGGACTTGTACAGTGACTAGAGGCTGTACAGACTTTGGGTCATGATGTGTGAGACGAGGGACAGTGTATAGACTTTGAAATGGCAGACGATGTATAGACTTGGGGTTCAACAGAGTGTGTATAGACTTGGAGTTCAACTGGATGTATAGACTTGAAAGATGAAGGGCGATGTGTAGACTTTGAAATGAACGGGAGAATGTATAGACTTGACCCCTTGAAAGGATGTATACACTTCAGATGCAAGCTACAGTGCCGTTGTATGGACTTGAACTCAAGGAATGGCTGTACAGACTCTGAAGGCTTAGCGGAGGGTGTACAGACTTTGAATATTAAGTTCAATGTATGGACTTCAGGTGAAGACCAATGTACATACTTTGAATATGAAATTCAATGTATGGACTTGGAAAGTAAAGGAGGCGTCGACCCACCAGAGGTGGAGCGTCGACCCATCAGAGGTGGAGCGTCGACCCATCAGTGTCCATACTATGCAGACAGTGTGTAGACATGATCAAGTAGTGCATATTTATCTGACAACCATATGAACTACACAGTCCTACTTGATGAAGCATGAATTATTCTAGAGATAGAAGATTGATTTATAGTGTGAGATATCATCAAAACCGTAGGGATGTAACAATCTCCCCCTTTTTGATGATGGCAACACTATGAATCAAGCAATATCAAAGCTTAACAAGAAATTAACTGCAGTTTCAACAATCAAAGAAAATTCAAGGCAAGTGAAAGCACAGCCAAATTAAGCACTACTGCAGAATCACTTCTTTCTCCAAAAACCACTCCCTCTCAGCTCCCCTACAACCCATTCTCAGATAAAGCCGTCACATGACTAGGTAATCTCCCCCTTATATATTAGCTCATGAACAATACCCCCCCAAAACTCATGACAATACATGATCTGCTGATATTGCAAAACCTCTCTCCCCCTTTGACATCAGCAAAAGGAAATGCAGAGTATATGAAAGTGCTGGAGACATGAAGAAGAAGTACAGTAACTTCTTACTGCAGAAAGACACAAGCAAGTCTTAAGAAAATAAGTGAGGTGCTAAACTCTAGTGAAGATTCTTGAACTCCAGTACACACTTGAGAAATAGAGTGATAGAAAAGTTTATCAGCATACATAGAGTATGATTTAGAGCAGGTGTTAACAAGTATGGCCAGATATAGCTGAACTGTCAACAATCCAAAAAGACAACAAGAGACAAAGTTAGAGAGGTGTTCTCAGGGTATTGAGGACAAGCAATCCATTAGTTGCAAAACAACAAGGAATTTTTGAGATGATTTTCAAGAAGATCAATGAGTAAGTTGGTGATTCACTCTTTTGACATTAGGGAGACACCTTGATTAGAGGCCTGAATCCCCAGTTACTCAGAGTGAGTACCTCATTACTTCCTCCCCTTTTTTTTTATTAGGGAACAAAGTTAGTAACTGTGACTTTTGACATGAGGAAACACCTTGATTAGAGGCCAGAGTCCCCAGTTACTCACCAGCTAGCCACCATTGCTCTGTCATGTCTTTTTCATTCATTTTAAGTATTTGACACCTCATGACATAGGAGTAATATTCATTTCATTGATGAAGCTCCCAGTTTCTCAGTGAACAAAACAAGACATGTTTGTTTAGTTAAGCCCTTGTGTTGAAGAGATGGAATGATTGAAAATAATACCAGAAGGACTATTACTTGAAGATAATCTTGAAGTCTAGATTTCAAGCTGATTGGGTTAGATATCAAGACATACAGGTTTTGGCCTGAACCAGAATCATTGACAATGTAGGAAGATATACTTTTTACAATTAATCCAGATCTCTGAAGGAATACCAGAGGAAAGATTCTAACTGGACTTTAGTATCACTGACTTATAGACTTAAGAATTAAGTGACATTCTACTGTCTGAGAGAACCACACTAGATCTGTCATGAAAACCAGCAAAGACACACATCTGGTCAATCTTTTTGAATTTGTCAAAGAACACTTCTTCTCACAGCTCAACTAGCTCCCCCTCACTCACAGCATTTCTGAAAGCTAACCAACTGTCATACAGAACTCCCCCTCACAAAAAGAACAGACTACACAATTAAGACAATTTGTATAAGCCTAATTCTCTTCTCAGAGTTGTGAATTTTTCATTATCCAGAGGTTTAGTGAAGATGTCAGCAATCTGATTATCTGTGCCTACATGAATCAGTTCAAAATTATTTTTAGAAACCTCATCTCTTATGAAATGATGCCTCATCTCTATGTGTTTGGTGCGTGAATGCAAAACAGGATTTTTGGCAAGATTAATGACACGGGTATTATCGCAATAGATAGGTATGCACCCCAGGTCTACTTGGTAGTCCTAAAACTGGTGTTTAATCCAAATGACTTGTGTTCCACAACTCCCTGCAACCACATATTCAGGTTCTGCAGTGGAGAGGGCCACAGAATGTTGTTTCTTGGAACCCCAAGACACTAAACACCCACCCAAAAATTCACAATGACCACTAGTACTTTTTCTGTCTAGTTTACATCCTGCATAATCAGCATCTGTGTATGCAACTAAGTCAAATGTGTGTGATGCAGGAAACCATAAACCAAGAGAATGAGTAGCTGACAAATATTTTAAAATTCTTTTCACTGCAGCTAAATGTAATTCAGTAGGTCTAGACTGATACCTTGCACACATTCCTACACTGAATTGTATATCAGGTCTGGAAGCTGTTAAGTAAAGAAGAGATCCAATCATACCTCGATAGAACTTGGCATTTACTTCTTTACCTGTCTCATCTGCATCCAGTGAGGTATTGGTACCCATGGGTGTTGTAATGTGCTTCAGGTTTTCCATGCCAAACCTCTTGAATAGTTCCATTGTGTATTTGGTCTGGTTGATGAAGCACCCATCCTCTAGCTGTTGTACCTGCAAGCCAAGGAAGTACTTTAGTTCACCAACCAAACTCATCTCAAATTCAGCAGACATCATTTTAGAGAATTCAACACATAGTTCATGCTTAGTTGATCCAAACACAATGTCATCTACATATACCTGAACTATGAGGAGATCTTTATTTGTACCCTTGGGAAATAAAGTTTGATATACTTTACCTCTTTTGTAGCCCTTGCTGATCAGAAATTCAGTCAATCTTTCATACCATGCTCTTGGAGCCTGCTTTAGACCATACAACGCTTTGTTTAACCTGAAAACTTGGTCAGGTTGAGGAGAAAATTGAAATCCAGGGGGTTGTTCAACAAAAACCTCTTCTTTAATGACTCCATTTAAAAAGCACTTTTAACATCTATTTGTTGGAGTTTTATGTTCTTTGAACATGCAAAAGCAAGCAACAGTCTTATAGCTTCCATCCTAGCAACAGGTGCATAGGATTCATCAAAATCTACACCAAATTCCTGACAGTAGCCCTTGGCTACTAATCTGGCCTTATTCCTAGAAATGATTCCATCTTCATTCATTTTATTTTTGAACACCCACTTAGTTCCTATGATATTGACATTGTCTGGTCTTGGAACAAGTTCCCAGACATTATTTCTTTCAAACTGGCCCAATTCCTCACTCATGGCATTGACCCAAGCTTGATCAGCCAATGCCTCTTCTATTGATTTGGGTTCAATTTGTGAGACTAAAGCAATTAAGTCTTCATTATTCACATTCCTAAAATGAGACCTAGTCCGAAGAGGATCTTCAGGATTGCCTATGACATTATCTATCGGATGATCTTTAAGAAATCTAACATTTATTGAAGACTCACCTGCTTCTCTTGGCTCTTCCTGGTTGGGAGGATTTGCTGTTCCACTTGGCTGAGTGTTCTCTTCTTCTTGGTCTTCCAGGAATTCCCAATCATGATTGGAATCCCTGTCAAAATTTTCATTGTTAGAAACACCTTTCTTTTCACCAAAAATAATGTGTGGAGACTCTTCAACCTTTTTGTCTGTTATGTTAAAGACCCTATATGCCCTAGACACTTCTGAGTATCCCAAAAATATTCCAGGGGAGCTTTTAGCTTCAAACTTGTCTAAATCTTTCTTGTCATTGTTGTGAATAAAGCATTTTGCTCCAAAAATTATGAAATGAAACAAGTTTGGTTTCTTACCTTTTAGAAGCTCATAGGGTGTTTTCTTGTGAATGGGTCTTACCATGGCTCTGTTGATTATGTAAGTTGCTGTATTGGCCGCCTCTGCCCAAAATCTCCTTGGTAATTGACTTTCAATTAGCATGGTTAGGGCCATCTCCACCACAGTTCTATTTCTTCTCTCCACAATTCCATTCTGTTCAGGTGTCCTAGGAGAAGAAAATCTGTGTGTTAGTCCCTCTTTTTCACAAAGATCAGAAAACATGGAGTTTTCAAACTCACCTCCATGGTCAGATTGAATAGAACAGATCTTGTGTTTTCCTTCTTGTTTGACCTTATTGAAAAACAGATTAAACTTTTGAAATGCATCACTTTTATTTGCTAAGAAAAAGATCCATGAATATCTAGAGAAGTCATCTATGATGACATAACCAAACCTGTTCCCATTAAGACTCTGAGTTCTAATAGGACCGAAGAGGTCCATATGGAGGAGTTCCATTGGTCTAGTGGACAATGGCTCAGATCTTAATTTGAAAGAATTTCTGGTCTGTTTGCCTAGAGCACATGCATCACATGATTTTGAAATAGAATTGAATTTAATTCTAGGCATGCCTCTCACTAAATCATGCTTGACCAATTTATTTATAGTAAAGCTAGCATGACCTAGACGTCTATGCCATTCAAAAGCATCATTTTCAGAATTGGCAGATAAACAAATATTAGATTCAGATTCCTCATCTAGGTCTACCATGTAGACATTATTAATCTTGTTGGCTACAAATTTAACCACATCAGAATTTATTTCAAAGATTTTGCATGAGTTATCATCAAACACAACCCTGTGACCCTTGTCACATAACTGACTAATGCTAATCAGGTTGTGTTGAAGACCTTCCACAGGTAGAACTTTTTCAATGGAGTTTGTGGAAGACTTACCTACTGTACCAACTCCAATAATCTTACCTTTGTTCTTTCCTCCAAACTTGACCAGACCCCCTACCTTCATCTCTATCTTGCTGAACTTGGATCGGTCTCCTGTCATGTGCCTGGAGCAGCCACTGTCGAGGTACCACTTGTTGTCTTCAGCTGCCAGGCCGACCTACACAAATAACATCAAGTAGAGTGATTTGGAACCCAAGATGAGTTGGGTCCAAGGACATTATTCAAATCTCTAATCAAATGTTTAGGAATCCAAATTTGCTTCAGCATGGATTTCCCTGGCACCTTTACTTCTGGTTTATTGAAATTAAGTCCAGCTGGTCTGGAGAAGTAAGTTCTATTCCATTCATTAGGCTTGCCACTCCTAGGATATCTCCTGTTAGTTTGTTGATCAACAGATTTTTGAAGATGATGATCATTTCTCCAGTAGGTCCTCTTCGGACCCATCTGATTGTAGTAATTCTAGCTTTTCTTCTGATCCACTTGTTTGGTCCATTTACCATTTATGTTCTGATTGGTAGGCTTAGTGAAATTCTTCATAGAATTCATTCCCATTTGAAATGGTTGACCAGCACTCTTTTTATAACTTTCCTTCTGACCTTGAGTTCCCTTACTACTGTTTGAGCTGGATGGTGTGTCCAGCTTTTCTTTTCCCTTCTCTGGACAAAAGGTAATGGTTTTGAATTGCAATGGTCTTTTGTTAGTTGGGTCATAGCCTAGACCCTCCTTATTGAAGTTAACCCTAGCCCCCAGTATAGCATCTAGACTAGATTTTCCTTGGATAAATTTTTTCAAAACTTTCTGTTTGTCTTCCAGCTCCTTTTGAAGGGACTCAGAATTTTTTAGAAGTTCACCATTGACTTTCTTAACAGCTTCATATTTTTCTGAGTTCACTCTACTTTCATTCAAGCTTTCTTCAATTCTTATTTTGAGTTCATTGAGCTGATTTTGACTTTCTTGGTTTTCTCTCTTGAGCTTATCATTTTCTTTTCTTAGTGAGGTCATTTCTTCTAGTTGCTCTTTTAGTTTCTGATTTTCCTCACAGACCTGGGTTTGTTCTTCAACATTAGTATTAAATTTTCTTTTCAAAACCCTATGCTCTTTACTAAGAGAGTTGAACTTATCTAATAACTTAGCATAAGCATCTTCCCAGTCATCAATCGTAAAATTTTCAAAAATATTGATTACCTCCTCTTCACTGTTTGCCATTAGGCAAATTCCTTCTTCATGCTCCTCTGAGGAAGTGTCTTCGGGATCTTCTTCCTCCTCGCTCCATGTGCAGACCATCGCCTGTGGCTTCTTCTTCTTCTGCACCATTGTGTTCTTCTTCTGTAAGAAGGGACCCTTCTTCTGAAGATCTGGGCATTCACCTTTCATGTGTCCCTATTTGTTACAATGATAACAAGTCAGTCTCTTAGGATTTCTATCCCTATAATTGGTAGATTCAACATTCTTGTTAAAGGAGTATGGCTTTTTCCTCCTAAAGGTCTTCCCCTTTCTCCTTAAAAATTTACTGAACTGACGAGTGAGCATTGCCTGCTCCTTCTGGTCGAGATCTGAGAAGCCATCAGACTCACCGCTACTGCTGCTGCTGCTGCTACTGCTACTCTTGTTGCGGGATGCCTTGAGAGCTACATTCTTAGCCTTCCTATCACTTCCTTCACCACCTCCTTTGAAATTCATCTCATAGGTCATGAGGGATCCTATGAGTTCATTCACTGTCAAGGTCGTCAGATCTTTTGACTCTTCAATCACGATGGCCTTAGTGTGCCATGCTGGGGATAAGGATCTAAGAATTTTCCTGACTATTGTAGACACGCCATTCTTGACGTCTCCTGAGAAAGTCTCATATTACTATACGACGTCCCGCGACGGCTTACGCATTTCGAATCACTTGAGTACTTCCTTTTCTTGGGTCTTCTTCTACCTTTTTCGCAATCCGTAATCGTCTCATCACGGCATTCGGACGGCATCAACACCAGCCAGACGCATCAAGAGGTTCCGGAACCAAGAAGGTGTCTGCCGGGTAGCCGCCGATTGAGGACCCGGGTGGGTTTTAATGGGGGCGTCCAGGCCCCTGGACGCCCCCATATTTTTAATTTTATTTATTTATTTTCTCAGGGCCCAAAACTAAATAAAAAATATATATATTAATGGAGGCGTCCAGGCCCCTGGACGCCTCCATAAAAATAAAAAATAAAAATAAAAAATGTGTGTGTAAAATGCCAGTTGGCATAAAAAAACAAAAAAATAAATAAATATATATATATATTAATGGAGGCGTCCAGGCCCCTGGACGCCTCCATAAAAACAATATAAAAAAATAAAATGCCAGCCTTGGCACAAAAGACAAATCAAAATAAAAAATAATATATTTTTGAGGCGTCCAGGCCCCTGGACGCCTCCATCAACTCTCTCACGGGCGCCGGCCACCGAACGACGGTTTGTCGTGTGTGAAAAAATCCAAATTATGAGACGTCCAGCTAACTGGACGCGCCCATTTCTGAATCACGAGGCGCCGCTCACAAAACCACGCGTTGTGCCAAACCGCGTGCGGCCGTCGTCGGTTTTCGGTGGACTTGTTTGAGGCGTCCGGGGCCCTGGACGCCTCCACAAAAGTATTCCAAAAAAATATATAAAAATAGAATAAAATATTAATTCGGCCCTGATGGAGGTGTCCAGGGTCCTGGACGCCTCCACCCTCCGGAGCTCTATAAATAGAGGCCCACCCCCTCAGTTCTGGAAGAGCTTCGAAGTGATCCGATAGGCTGCCGGAGCCCAGAGGCTACGGAGTCATTTTCTAACCCGTGGGTTCTTTTATAGGTGGAGGTTCTGTCGGCTTCTCGGGTGCTCACGCTCGCGAGAGGAAGGTCATCTTCATCCACCGCGCTTCCACGTCGTCCCCACGCTGCCGGAGCTCCGCCGGATTTCACGATCGGCACATTCAATAAGCCAATTCTTTCCTTTTCTTCGTAGTTCTTTTGCATTCATCATCTTGCATCCCCTATCCCCCTTCATAAGGGCGCCTTTTCTTATACACTTCTTACATCCATCATCTCATTTTCCTCCTACTCGAGTCCGAGAGGGGTTTAAAAGATAACACCAACCAGGTGTGTGTCTTGCCATCATTTCGTTATTTTTATCGCAAGGATTTGAATACTACGCCTCCATCTTTCTAATCCACTTGTCATTTGTTTGTCGTTGTTTTGCAAGGGTAGCCGAGGAAAGCCCTCTCCGTCGGCCGGCCGGAGGGAGAGGAAGAAGCAACCCGCCATCTCCCGCTCTTGAGGTAGGCGCGATCACCTTCTTATTTTTGGGGTCTTTTGGCCCCTGGCGATCACATATTGTTCTCGAGGCCGCGGCGAGTCACTTCCCCAATAGCCGTTTAAATTTCCGTTCTTATATGTTATATTCTTATCTATTCATGTTCTCGAGGCCGCGGCGAGTCACTTCCCCAATGGCCGTTTAAATTTCCGTTCTTATATTCTCTTTATATTCTGCTCATATTCTCGAGGCCGCGGCGAGTCACTTCCCCAATGGCCGTTTAAATTCACGTTCTTATACGTTATATTCTTATCTGTTTATGTTCTCGAGGCCGCGGCGAGTCACTTCCCCAATGGCCGTTTAAATTCCCGCTCTTTGTATTCTCTTTATATTCTGTCATCTTATTATCTGCTCATATTCTCGAGGCCGCGGCGAGTCACTTCCCCAATGGCCGTTTCAATTCTTGTTATTTAATTTCTGCACCATTCCCGTCCCCCCGAGGCCGCGGCGAGTCACTTCCCGCTATGGCCGTTTAACCCCCATATCTTGCTATATCACACTTGTCCCGCTCGCCCCGCCGGAGCAATCTCCCGTGGTGGCCCCTTCTCTCTCTTCTCTTATTTCTGTGTTGCAGCAAACAAACACCAAAAAAAAGAGGAGCCCGCGCGCTCCGCGTCTCTTCTCCGCTCTTCCCCGAACCGCGTGACGTCGCTCACAGATTGGCGATCACGGTGGGACCTCTACTGCTTCCTTTCGGCTACCCTTGCAAGTTCGGCACCACCCGTGCCTCTCCACCTTCGCGCCCGCGCGCGCCCCCGTTGTGCTCACGGCAGCACTATCAGTTGTGATTGGTTGTTTGTTTATTATATGTCTGTTATTTCTGTTGTTTTCTTACTCTATATATCTGTCAGCATTCCATTGCATACATCCATTCCTCTTTTCTATCATTTTTTCATTTTTTGAGGATCACCCTTTCCCGGTGAAGGAAGGACTCTCCGTTTGGGAATTCCTCTCAACGGACTAGAATCTCCTACACTGGGACCTCCGTAAGTCCCCGACATCGAAGAATCTCCTCTTCGTTCACTGGGCTGGTTGTACCATTGAAGTTCCCCGGAGTTAGTCATTTCATTCGTGGTGAGACGAGAGACCCTAGCTGACACGGCGGTGAAACAAAAATAAACTAGGGTCCCCATTTTGTGTGAACTTCGGATCTCGCTAAAAAATACAAAAAATCATCAAAATCAAAACACAAAAAAGGGCGTAAAGGCATCCACTTGTTTGATAATCTCTGCTACCTACTTGCTAGTGTATGTTTTTACGTTCTGGGAAAACTGTGAGCATGTCTCACGAGTCTTTTGAGGAGAACCACCCTAGCCGTGGTTTGTCAGCCGACCCGCGAGTCTATGCTATGGACTCGGGTCCTTCTCATGACCCCTCGCATGAGGTGCAGGTTATTGCCGGGGACACGTCCCCACCACAGGATATCACTTCTTTACTGGGCGTCCTCGCCAACACGGAGCTTACCTCTAAACAGCTCCGGGCCTTCCAGGCCATTCTAAAGGGGAAATCTGTTTCCCCCACGCCCCAGGAATCAACTCCGGTCATCGCACCTCTCCAAGAGTCCGTGCAGGCCATTCCATCTCCCTCATTGGCGCAAGCCATCCAGTCTCCCTCGCTTCAAGGACAAGCGAGCCAACAACCACCCTCATTCCAGTTCCCGTCACAATCTCAAACTCCCGTTGTTCCCCACACACCGCTCCAGCCAGGGCCAACTGTCGGCGGTCCGACAGCTCCCTCTCATTCGGGGTTTCCCCCTCAAGTCTCCGGGAGACAGTTTCTCCCCCAGTGGCAAGTGCCACCTTCACCTCCAGAGGAGCTCGCCCAATCGCTCCTCAATAGGTTCAATCGCATGGACGAGCAGTTTCAAAATCTAAGAAGAATGGTGGACGTGAAAGCCACCCCGGAGGTTGCTTTGCCAATCCTTCCCGTCATTCATCTTCCTCCCTCCGAAATGCCCACGTACCGCAGATACAATGGTACCGGCAACCCCTTCATTCACCTCAAGGACTTCATGTATGAGTCCTCCTATTGGCAAAATGATCAAAGGTCCCTGGCATACCTCTTTCGGAGATCATTGGATGGTCCTGCGCTTGAGTGGTTCTATTCTCTGGAGCCCCGCGAGGCCGAGAATTTTGAAATAGTCCAGAGAAGGTTCTTGCAGAAATATAGGGATAGGGTCGGTCCCTCACTCTCCATTACCGACCTAGTGGCCGAAAAGATGAAACCCGACGAGGATTTTGTCCGATATGCTGATAGATGGAGGTCTCTGGCGGAAAGAATAAGGGATACCCTCTCCGAGCCCGAACAAGTGAAGATGATTGTGTCTAATGCAACCCCACAGTTCAGACATGTCCTGGCCATGAATAAACTTACTACAATGGAGGAACTCTATGAAAGGGCCCGGTACATCCAAACCCAGCTAAAAGACTCCCCCATCATGAACATGTTTGAGTCGCCGAAACCCAAAGTGGTCAGAAAGACAGGCGCTGGTGTCCCGGGCGGAGCCACAGAAGGGGTCGTGACAAATGAGCAAGTCAGTGCGGTCAACAATGCCAACTATGCAGTCAACCCAAGGCCTCCACAAATGCCCCGACTTCCCCTTCAACCGGGTCCTTTCCCTCTTCGTCCTCCACCCCAAAATAATCCACCCCAGGATAATATGCCTCCATTACGCCAACCCCAGCAACAACAACCACAACCTCAGCAACAACAACCACCGCTTCAGTACAACCAAGTTCCACCCCCGGGGAACTATGGTCCCCAACAGCAACAAAGGAGGCCGCTCGGTCCCAAGAGAGCCTACTATCCACCATTGCCGGAAACCTTAGCAGACATTTTTAATGCCCTCATGGCATCAAACCAACTCGCCCTACCCAGAGAAAGGCCCGCGTGGCCCCCCAATGTTGATACCTCCAAATACTGCGTCTACCACAGGCAGCCGGGACACACAGTAGATTACTGCTTCCATTTCAAAGATTACATCCATGATATGAATGATGAACATCAAATAGATTGGGATGAGATGAGACGATACGTCGCGGCTCTCAAGGCTAGGAGACCTCCTCATAGGCCACAGCAGCAGTTACAACAGCAACAGCAACAGCAACCACAACAACAACAGCAGGCTCAGCAGGCCCCACAACAACAGCCCGACATGGGCATAATCCAGAATCCATTACCGGAGCACCAACAGCCCAATCATCAGGTTAACCCCATCTCCTCCTTCCCGGAAGTCGGGAGAGAGCAGGTGTGGCACCAGGAAAGTACCTCCATTCTTTCTACCTCCAACCCTATCGTCATGCAACCCCCTCACCTTGCCCGGGTAGCACCTCTCTCTCATCAACCCGCGTCAGTATCACCATCACCATTTCCACTACCATTACGCCCTCTCATCCGCACCCCGACCTCCTATCAACCGACACTCTCCACTACGCCTTCACACCCTCTCATCTTCTCTCACTCCCCCACTTTACCATCCACCTCTACCACATTTACCCCTACGCCTTCTAAACCCCTTATCATCCGTCAACCATACATAACCCCGTCTTTCTCCACCGTATCACCACTAATGCCTTCAAAACCACTCATTAACCATCACCCACCTCAAAATCATTGCCCACTTCAAGCCCTACCCACTCTACTCGTCTCCACCGCCACCTTCTAGACCCCTTATCCTTCATAATCCGCGCAATATCCCCTCTACCTCCACCATGCCGCCACCTAACAAACCCCTCATCAGAATCCCTGCTCCCGTCATCACCCCTGCTTCATCAACCATTCCTCCACTACTACCCCTCAAACCCCTGTTAAAACTCACTGCTACCCCCACAGAGGTACAAAAGCCGCAGGCAATGGTGCTCCGGAGTGGAAGGATTTTCCACAGGGTTTTCCCCCACAACAGTCAGAATCCCGAGCAATCTCAGCCAGAGAAGGATGATGCAGAACAACCAGAAAGAGCTATCCCTGGAACACAGTATGATCTATTGAAACACTTGGACAAGACGCCTGCCCGGATCTCCATCCTAGAGCTACTTCAAAGATCCACATCCCACCAGGCGGCCTTGATGGAATATCTTCAAAAGGTCATGGTTAATGAAGACCTCCCCGTGGAGAAGATTTCGACCGTCCTGACCCCAACAGACACACAACCAGCCATCATGTTTCACAACTACGAGCTCGCTCCCAAGGAAGCTCGGAAATATGCATTGTGCATTTCAATAAAAATTAATGGGGTATCCATAAACCCGTGTCTTGTGGACACGGGTGCATCCATAAATGTGATCTCCATGAGCACTCTTCAGTTGTGTGGGGTCAACGAGGAACAAATAAGACCTTCCTCGATCACGGTCACGGCTTATGACAATAGCAAAAGGCCGCCGCAGGGGATGATTATTCTGAAGGCAGAACTAGGCCCCATGTCAATTCCCACGGAATTCCATGTCCTCGACATGGACCCCACATTCAAGGCTATACTGGGTCGCCCTTACATCGAAGCCATGGACGCTGTGCCTTCCACCAACCATCAGTGCCTGAAGTTTCCTTACAATGGGAGAATTATTAAAGTGGTCAGTACACCTGTCCTTCACACAGTGGATGCTATCAACACCTCTCTGCCTTCTGTTTGGCCGTCTCATCGGCCCATATTGTCACTGCTGGACGTACGTGATCCATCTCATGTTCCACTAGCACCAAAGGAGCCGGTCAGGGCAACCACAACATCATGTCTCCCTTTTCACTCCAAAGGTTGGGAGATTATGAGGAACATCGGCTATCAACAAGGAAAGGTCTGGGCGCACAGTTACAGGGTATGCTCAAACCGCCAAAGGAAATTAGGCCGAACCGCAGGTTTGGCCTAGGCTTCAAAGGACCGTTCAAGGCAGATTGGAAGCCCCTCACGTGGACTCTATCAAACCACTTCAACAGAGGGCCCGTTGTTCAGATGGGGGATCACCCACGAGAAGCATATGGGGGATCACATGCTGTATATTTGGCTGAAAAATGTCCGAGGATCACCAAAAGAGGCAAGATCAAAGATCCGGAATGCGAGTGGGACAAATGGTTCGACATACGGGACATTTCCGTTGCACTGGAAAGGATGTTCTCGTCTCCGCAGCTTGAAGGACCACCATTGATCTCCGAAATACCAGAGAATATTACCACTCTTGCCAAGGTTCCAAACTATCCTCGTCCTCGCCAGAAGGACTCTGTCATCGACGGATCTTCATCCGTCCTCAACATTGCCGTCGACGGCTCATTAGCCGCCATCTTCTCCATCCACTCGTCTCAGCCTTTGCTGATATCTTCTTCCTGGGCCAGACAATTGTCTGATGATCTTCCCAGATCCCCTTCTCTGTTTACATACCTACGTGGGCTTTTCAACCCGCGCCAGGTCTTCAACCATGATCTGCTCTATGAGCCTCACAATCCTCTAGCCATAACCACTTTTCTCTCTCCTCCAATCTCTTTTCACTGCTTTGTCATTAAAAATGAAAACGAAAAAAAAATGTCAATTTTCAAACTCCCCAACAACACATCTTCGTTGAGGAAACCTCCTACATCTCCCACGGGTGCGTACTGCCTTGCGGACCACCCGTCCAAGGTCCGATGAGCGACCTTTTCTACCCCTCCTCTGAGGGGTCTTCTCCTGTACATTCTACACCATCCTCTTCGTCTTCCTCTTCTTCTGTAAATATTGTCAGTCAATCTAGGAATGATAGGCCAAGGGTAGTACCTAGGAAGAAATCCAAGGGTAGGCAGATCCCTCGTCGATTCCTTCTGGATTTGGCCGCCAGGTGTCAGGCCCTTCTTGCCATCCCCCAGTTGTTAGAAAATCCCATCCGGCTACCGAAATAGAATGTGAGGGCGACTGTGCATCTGATGAAGGGTATGGAGTCTACGAGATCACGGATGAAGAATGCCCCCCTGAAGAGGAGGGTGAAGAATATGAGGATGCGGCGGGCGCATACGCTAGTGGAATGAGGAGATTCGACGAGCCGTCAACCGCCGTAGAAGAATCCACCAAAGAAGTCAACTTGGGAACTGAGGAAGACCCTAGGATCATCCTCATAAGTGACAACCTACCACCCTCTGAAGAAGAGGCATTAATTGAGGTTCTCAAGGAATATAAGGACACGTTTGCATGGAGCTACGAGGATATGCCGGGTCTGGATTCAACCTTGGTCGAACACCGTTTAACCCTAAAACCAGGGTCCATCTCGGTAAAACAAAGGTTAAGGCGTTTCCACCCTCAGATGGCTTTGAAAATGAAAGAAGAGGTCGATAAGCTCCACAAAGCCAGGTTCATTAGAGTCGTTCTTTATCCTCAATGGGTGGCGAACATTGTCCCGGTCATGAAGAAAGATGGGAAAGTCAGGATTTGCATCGACTTCCGGGACCTTAACCGCGCGTGTCCAAAGGATGATTTTCCCTTGCCTCACATTGATGTGTTGATCGATAACACGGCAGGCTACGAGACCCTCTCGTTCATGGATGGATTTTCAGGATATAATCAAATTCGTTGGCAGAAGAGGATCAGGAAAAGACGTCATTCACTACCCCTTGGGGAACATATTGTTACGTGGTCATGCCGTTCGGATTAAAGAATGCTGGAGCTACTTACCAAAGAGCGATGATGGCCATATTTCATGACATGATGCACATATATCTGGAAGTGTATGTGGATGACTTATTGGTAAAATCAAGGACCAGGATGGAACATCCAGAAGTTTTGGCTAAGGTCTTGCAGAGGTCAAGGGAGTTCCAACTGAAAATGAACCCGAAGAAGTGTGTGTTTGGTGTGTCGTCAGGTAAATTGCTGGGGTTCATTGTGAGCAAAAGAGGGATCGAGATAGATCCCGACAAAGCCAAGGCTATCAGGGATATGCCGCCTCCCAAGAATTTGAGGGAAGTCGAGGTTTAATCGGAGGTTGCAGTTTATTCGTCGGTTTGTGTCCAACATTCACAAAGGTGTAGACCTCTCTACGAGTTGACCAAGCCAGGAGTAGAATTCCACTGGAATTCTAAATGTCAGAAAGCTTTTGAAGGGTTGAAGGAATATCTGGCTAGTCCACCCGTTCTCATTCCACCCAAACCGGAAAAACCTCTGATCCTTTACGTCTCAGTCTTGGATGACTCCGTAGGAGCCGTCCTCGCACAAGCTGATGAAGAAGGCAAGGAACGGGCAACCTATTACTTGTCCAAACTTCTCAATCCCTGTGAGCAGAAGTACACCGGCATGGAGAAAACCTGTGCTGCCCTCGTTTGGGTAGTGCAGAAATTGAAGCACTACTTCTTGGCTCACGAGGTCCACTTGATTGCTCGAATGAATCCTATCAAATTCCTTCTGGAGAAAGCCGTCCTTACGGATAGGCTAGCACGCTGGCAAAGTTTTCTCTCTCAGTTCGACATCACCTACATCCAGCAAAAGGCGATTAAAGGCTATGCCATAGCCGAGCATCTCGCTCACCATCCTCTTCCCAAATTCGATCCCGTCCAATCAGAGTTTCCAGATGAGGAACTAATGTCCATCAACCAATCAGATGAGCCAATGTGGACGCTATATTTTGATGGAGCTCTGAATTCTCAAGGGAGAGGAATCGGCATCGCCCTCCTGTCGCCTGAAGGCCTCACATTCCCATTGGCATACCAACTCAAATTTCCAGTCACCAACAATATAGCTGAATATGAAGCCCTTCTAGCTGGCCTAGAACTCGCTCATTCTTTTCGTATCACTGAGTTGCGAGTCGTAGGTGATAGTCAACTCATCCTTCGCCAGGTGCTCACTAAATATCGCACTCGCGATCCCAAACTCAAGCCATACCAAGAACTCACTACTGCCTTTGCCAAACTGTTCGCCAAACTGATCTTTGTTCATGTCCCTCGTCATCAGAATATTCTCGCCGATGCCCTCGCCTCGTTGGCATCATCCATAAGGTTCCCTCTAGGAAGATGGTTTAAGTCCATTTCCATCTATAAACTTCACGCCCCTGCAATCGATGATGCTTCCTACGTAAATATCAAAGACAGGATAGCAAGGAAGATCCTGCAGGAAGATATCCTTGAGAAGAGGGAAATCATGTTGGCAGAGGCCGAAGAAGAACTGGCTGATGAAGAGAAACCATGGTTCTATGAAATTGTCAAATACTGCCAAGATCAGTCTTATCCTGAAGGGGCCACCACAGAGGACAAGAAAGCCATAAGAAGGGTGGCTCAGAAATATACTTTGGTTGGAGGTCTACTCTATAGGAGGAGCCTTACTGGTATTCTGTTAAGATGTCTTGGTGACGATGAGGTTTGGAAATGTGTAGAGGAGACGCACTCGGGTGTGTGCGGTGGCCACGTGAATAGTCAGATGCTCGCCAAAAAGATCATTCGGCAAGGTTTTACTGGCCCACCATGGAAGAGGATTGTGCTGTCTATGTCCGTAGGTGTGTCAAGTGTCAACTTCACGCCGATAAAATCCATTCACCATCTTCCTCACTTCACCCAATATCCTCCCCGTGGCCTTTCTCCATGTGGGCATTCGACATCATTGGTCCCCTTGGTGATCCCAATTCCCTCACCAAGCAGAAATCTTTCATCCTTACTGCGACGGAATACTTCACCAAATGGGCCGAAGCCGAAGCTTACGCGGAAATCAAGGCGTCAACAGTCTGCAAGTTCATCATGAAGAACATCCTCGCCAGATTCGGCGTCCCAAGCACGATCGTCACCGACAATGGGCCACAGTTCATTTCTCAGGACCTACAGGACCTCTGCAAAAGGTACGCAATTGCATTGCATCATTCATCGCCTTATTACCCACAAGGTAACGGCCAAGCGGAGGCCACCAATAAAACATTGCTCAAAATCATCAAAAAAACCTGCGAGTCTAGTAAGTTTTCAGACTGGCCAGAAAAGCTTATCGAAGCCCTATGGGCCTATCGCACTTCAATTCGTACCCCCACCGGGCAGACTCCATTTGCCCTTACTTATGGTATGGAAGCGGTAGTCCCGTACGAGACTCTGATCCCTTCTCTCAGGGTACAATTGGACGAGGAATTTCCCCTCGACGATCGTCGTAATTCACTCCTCGCCCAGTTGGAACTCTTGGATGAGAAGCGGCTGGCCGCTGCCGAACACGCACGTGTGTATCAAAATAGACTCGCTCGCTTTTACCAAAAGAAAGTCGTTGAGAGAAAATTCAAAGTCGGTGAGATGGTCGTAAAAAGAATTTTTGTCAAACCTGGAGGGCCGCGTTCTAAGCTCCAACCCAATTGGGAAGGACCATTTGTAATTCAAGCCGTGTACCCTGGCAACGCCTACAAGCTAATCAACGCCGAAGGGACCGAGTTATCCCACCCTTGGAATGGGCTTTATCTTAAGAAATACTACCCTTAGCACAAAACAAACAAAAAAAGTGATGAAAAGATAAAAACATCAAAAAACAAAGAAATTTTGAAAACCACTAAAAATATGGAAAATTCAAAATGCCGATGCCTGGCAGTCACCATGTAGTTAAGTCCCTGCATCTAACCTTCATGTTAGGATAGGGCCCATTAAGGCTTGGTAGGCACCGGGTCTTGGTTTGCCAGAACCGTGGAGATCCCTGTCCGGCCACGTCGGCCTATGCTCGCTCGAAGGAAGCTAACATGTGCTCACTTATGTATTTTATTCAAAAAAAGTCGGTAGCATCACCTACGGTGGGCTCCACCCAGAAGATCTCCGGAAGCTGTAATCTTTATTCTTTTCTCTTCGACCAAATGAGACAGTCGGCGCCCTTAAAACGCTGAGCATGAGAAACCGAAACTCAAACCCCAAGGCAAGAGTAGGATCCATTTCCTCGAGCATCGATCAGAGCACGAGAAGAGGGCAGTGTCCCCGCAGGCATACGAAAAGGGAGCCCACAAACGTCAAACGACTATATCTCCCTCACAAAAAGAAATACAAAATCAAAATCAAGAGAAAAGCCTGGTCGTGACCGTGCCTGGTGCGATAAACGGAACCCCTCAAAGCAAAAGTCTGAATCCACAAAGGGGGCCGTGGAATGTAAATGCTCGAGATTTGGTCCGAAGTTGTCTGAAAGGAAAGAGTTAATGGGCCCTTATTCGCTCGCCGGGTTAACGGCTTTGCCGGTCCTCTCAGGAGGTTTATCCCCTACACTCTTCCTTCTCCCTCTAAAGATGAAGGTTCGATGGAGTTTCTGAAAGGTGAAAACTGCCCAGGGTCTGCGACCTTATTTTAATATACACATTTGGTTGCCTACTTTGAAAAGCAAAAGCTATCGCTGCGAAGGAGTCTCCGTGTTTCTGGCTGGTCAAGACCCCTGTTTACCACCTTGATGTCTTCTTGTTTAACCTCGGGCTTAGGCCAATGCAAGCGCGTCACCTATGGGTGCGACGGCGTCTGATTCCGGGTCAGCGTCGCGCGGTTGGTCGTTAGGGTTCCAGGGTGTTCCATCATATACCATCTAGAGTTGTGAGGAAATAGACCCGGGTCGGGCAAATCTTTACCTCAAACACCTTTTGGGTGAATCCCTGTGGTCGGAAGCAACTGGGAGCCTAAGCATGGCATGACGGTATTGTCATCAGGGTAAGTCTTAGCCGGCGGGATCGTCATTCGAGGGGTCTAGAGGCCCAAATCAACCTAGATGTGCACTTAGGATACCTGGGAGGTTAGTAAGAAACCCATGTTCTCACGTAGGTTAGGTGCCATGTGGGTGCTTGCCGGGCGTTAGCAATAAAAAAATTCGAAATGATAAAAGAACAAAAAAAATGGAAAAGAGAAAATGTACATATTTGCAAACAAAAACAACAAAAAAATCTTTTTTATAAAACAAAAAAATGCCAAATATAAAAAAGAAAACAAATCAATTTTGCATGATTGATTTGCGTGCAGCATCTCACTTTAATACCGCTTGCATTCGTGTGCTTGCCTGTCGCATTTATCATCACCACCTTTTTCCCTTGCCTTCGTTAAATAAAGGCTTGGCCCCTTGACCAGTTATTAAGGACAGTCACGGTGACCATTTGCTTATTGAGCAAGGGGCCAAGTTAGAACAGAATTCTGATTTGTTTGTTTCAGTGATATGTGCAGGGATTCAGGCAACTGAAGCAAAGGTGAAAAACAAACAAACCAAACCTTGTGTTTTATTCCAAAAACCAAAAAAATTACATCAAGTTCCGCCCTCTCTCTCTGCATTACTCGTCCCACTACTCTCCGGGCAAAACGCTCTTAAAGGTGCTACCCAACTACGAAAAGCGGTACTCCTACCGCTCTGTACTCCCCTTCCTATTCCCACATCCCGGCGTTGATCCACGGAAGCAGCAGAGAAGCTACCAACACGAAAGCCACGCTCTCGTGCTCTTCGGTAGCGCTCCTCACCATCTCTCAGCCACTGTTCAGCAAGACCAAGGCTGATTCGGAGTTCGAATAGTTGGGCCTCCATGGCCCTTCGTTCCTCCCTTTCAGTCAATCTGTTGGCTCTTTCTCTCTCTGCGTCTCTTTCTCTCTCTGCACGTTCTCTCTCGCGGTCTTCCCTCTCCAACTGGAGAGTGATCCTCAGTTCTACGGCATCCCTAGAGGAGTCGTCATCAGAATGACGCCGCAATTCCCTCTCCAGTTCTGCTATCCTAGCCTCCTTCTGCGCAGCCTTGGCAAGCGCTTCTTCCGTCTCCTTTTCCTGCCAAGTGTACCATCTCAGATACACGATAAGGCATAAACAAGGAGAACTCAACACTGAAACTTTTACCTGTATAGAGAGCATCCCTTCTGCCTCCGCAGCACGCTGCGTGGCGTGAGCAAGTTGCTCATGAAGCAAGTCAAGTTCTGAGGTGGGAATCCACAAGCTGGAAGAGGCACCACCCACTCCCATCGCTGGGGAAGCCGCGCCAATCTGGGCATGCTACGACCGCGTGAATTAGCAGCCAACATCTGGAATCTGGGGTTTTAATTAGGAACGTACTGTACACCTACCAAGGCGCTCGTAGCTCCGCGGGCATCGCCCAACTGTTGTTCCATCTCTGCCAAGCGAGTTCGTAAATTCGCTATCATGGCATCCCGGACATCCTGCAGCCTTACAAGTCAGCATTTGCACCAGAAAACCAAGAAAAGGAGAAAGAAGAGAAGAGAAAAGGGGAAACCTACCTCCACAAGTCCCCGGGGTTGGAACCGTTCTGCGTACTTTATCCTATATAGACGCAAGTAGTCCTCGCTATCCCGCGCCTGTGATTCTACAATCGTGCCACCCCGTTGCCAGTCCTCGTACTGTTCGGGAATCGCACGCGCCAGTCAATGCAGGTCGCTGTAGACACGCCATTCCTGACGTCTCCTGAGAAAGTCTCATATTACTATACAACGTCCCGCGACGGCTTACGCGTTTTGAATCACTTGAGTGCTTCCTTTTCTTGAGTCTTCTTCCGCCCTTTTCGGCATCCGGAATCGTCTCGTCACGGCATTCGGACGGCATCAACACCAGTCGAACGCATCAAGAGGTTCCGGAATCAAGAAGGGGCTCTGCCGGGCGGCCGCCGGCGCCTGATTTGAGGACCCGGGTGGGTCTTAATGGGGGCGTCCAGGCCCCTGGACGCCCCCATCTTTTTAATTTATTTTATTATTTTTTCTCAGGGCCCAAAAATAAATAAAAATAAATGTATATTAATGGAGGCGTCCAGGACCCTGGACGCCTCCATAAAAACTAATAATAATAAATATTTATAAAATGCCAGTTGGCATAAAAAAATAAAATAAATAAAAAATACATGGAGGCGTCCAGGATCCTGGACGCCTCCATAAAAATAAATAAAAAATTATTAAAATGCCAGCCCTTGTATAAAAGACAAAAGCAAAATAAAAAATAATAAACTTTTGGAGGCGTCCAGGCCCCTGGACGCCTCCATCAACTCACTCACGGGCGCCGGCCACCGAACGACGGTTTGTCGTGTGTGAAAAGCCAAATTTAGAGACGTCCAGCTAACTGGACGCGCCCATTTCTGAATCACGAGGCGCCGCTCACAAAACCACGCGTTGTACCAAACCGCGTGCGGCCGTCGTCGGTTTTCGGTGGACCTGTTAGAGGCGTCCGGGACCCTGGACGCCCCCATAAAAGTATTCTAAAAAAATCAATAAAAATAGAATATAATATTATTTCGGCCCTGATGGAGGTGTCCAGGGTCCTGGACGCCTCCACCTTCCGGAGCTCTATAAATAGAGGCCCACCCCCTCAGTTCTGGGGGAGCTAAGCAGTGATCCGATAGGCTGCCGGAGCCCAGAGGCTACGGAGTCATTTTTCTAACCCGTGGGTTCTTTTGTAGGTGGAGGTTCTGCCGGCTTCTCGGGTGCTCACGCTCGCGAGAGGAAGGTCGTCTTCATCCACCGCGCTTCCACGTCGTCCCCACGCTGCCGGAGCTCCGCCGGATTTCACCCTCGGCTCATCCAATAAGCCTTTCTTCCCCTTTTTCTCCATAGTCCTTTACATTCATCATATTGCATCATCTATCCCCCTTCACAAGGGGGCCTCTTCTCTTATACTTCTTACATCCATCATCTCATTTTCCTCCTACTCGAGTCCGAGAGGGGTTTAAAAGATAACACCAACCAGGTGTGTGTCTTGCCATCATTTCGTTATTTTTATCGCAAGGATTCGAATACTACACCTCCATCTTTCTAATCCACTTGTCATTTATTTGTCGTTGTCTTGCAAGGGTACCCGAGGAAAGCCCTCTCCGTCGGCCGGCCGGAAGGAGAGGAAGAAGCAACCCGCCATCTCCCGCTCTTGAGGTAGGCGCGATCACCTTCTTATTTTGGGGTCTTTTGGCCCTGGCGATCACATCTTATCATCGAGGCCGCGGCGAGTCACTTCCCCAATGGCCGTTTAAATTTCTGTTCCTATATTCTCTTATATATTTTGTTATATATTCTGCTTATATCATCGAGGCCGCGGCGAGTCACTTCCCCAATGGCCGTTTAATTTTCTATTCCTATAATCTCTTTATGCTTTGTTATATTCTGCTTATATCATCGAGGCCGTGGCGAGTCACATCCCCAATGGCCGTTTAAATTTCCGTTCTTATATTCTCTTTATATTCTGTTATATTCTGCTCATATCATCGAGGCCGCGGCGAGTCACTTCCCCAATGGCCGTTTAAATTTCTGTTCTCATATTTTCTCTATATTCTGTTATATTCTGTTCATATTCTCGAGGCCGCGGCGAGTAACTTCCCCAATGGCCGTTTCAATTCTTGTTATTTAATTTTTGCATCATTCCCGTCCCCCCGAGGTCGCGGCGAGTCACTTCCCGCTATGGCCGTTTAATCCCCATATTTTGCTATATCATACTTGTCCCGCTCGCCCCGCCGGAGCAATCTCCCGTGGTGGCCCCTTCTCTCTTTCCTCTCATCTCTGTGTTGCAGCAAACAAAACAAACAAAAAAGAAGGAGCCCGCGCGCTCTCCGCTTCTTCCTCTTCCCCGCTCTTCTCCGAACCGCGTGACGTCGCTCACAGATTGGCGATCACGGTGGGACATCTACTGCTTCCTCTCGGCTACCCTTGCAAGTTCGGCACCACCCGTGCCTCTCCACCTTGGCGCCCACGCGCGCCCCCGTTGTGCTCACGGCAGCACCGTCAGTTCTGATTGGTTCTTGTTTATTACATGTTTGTTATTTCTGTCGTTTTCCCACTCCATATATCTGTCAGCATTCCATTGCATACATCCATTCCTCTTTTCTATCCTTTTTTTCATTTTTTTTGAGGATCACCCTTTCCCGGTGAAGGAAGGACTCTCCGTTTGGGAATTCCTCTCAACGGACTAGAATCTCCTACACTGGGACCTCCGTAAGTCCCCGACATCGAAGAATCTCCTCTTCGTTCACTGGGCTGGTTGTACCATTGAAGTTCCCCGGAGTTAGTCATTTCGTTCGTGGTGAGACGAGAGACCCTAGCTGACACGGCGGTGAAACAAAAATAAACTAGGGTCCTATCTTGTGTGAACTTCGGATCTCGCTAAAAACACACAAAAAAATCATCAAAATCAAAACAAAAAAAAAGGGCGTAAAGGCATCCACTTGTTTGATAATCTCTGCTACCTACTTGCTAGTGTATGTTTTTGCGTTCTGGGAAAACTGTGAGCATGTCTCACGAGTCTTCTGAGGAGAACCACCCTAGTCGTGGTTTGACAGCCGACCCGCGAGTCTATGCTATGGACTCGGGTCCTTCTCATGACCCCTCGCATGAGGTGCATGTTACTGCCGGGAACACGTCCCCGCCACAGGATATCACTTCCTTACTGGGCGTCCTCGCCAACACGGAGCTTACCTCTGAACAGCTCCGGGCCTTCCAGGCCATTCTAAAGGGGAAATCTGTTTCCCCCACGCCCCAGGAATCAACTCCGGCCATCGCACCTCTCCACGAGTCCGTGCAGGCCATTCCATCTCCTTCATTGGCGCAAGCCATCCAGTCTCCCTCGCTTCAAGGACAAGCGAGCCAACAACCTCCCTCATTCCAATTCCCGTCACAATCTCAAACTCCTGGTGTTCCTCACACACCGTTTCAGCCAGGGCCAACTGTCGGTGGTCCGACAGTTCCCTCTCATTCCGGGTTTCCCCCTCAAGTCTCCGGGAGACAGTTTCTCCCCCAGTGGCAAGTGCCACCTTCACCCCCAGAGGAGCTCGCCCAATCGCTCCTCAATAGATTCAATCGCATGGACGAGCAGTTTCAAAATCTGAGAAGAATGGTGGACGTGAAAGCCACCCCGGAGGTTGCTTTGCCAATCCTTCCGGTCATTCATCTTCCTCCCTCCGAAATGCCCACGTACCGCAGATACAATGGTACCGGCAACCCCTTCATTCACCTCAAGGACTTCATGTATGAGTCCTCCTATTGGCAAAACGATCAGAGGTCCCTGGCATACCTCTTTCGGAGATCATTGGATGGTCCCGCGCTTGAGTGGTTCTATTCTCTGGAGCCCCGCGAGGCCGAGAATTTTGAAATAGTGCAGAGAAGGTTCTTGCAGAAATATAGGGATAGGGTCGGTCCCTCACTCTCCATTACCGACCTAGTGGCCGAAAAGATGAAACCGACGAGGATTTTGTCCGATATGCTGATAGATGGAGGTCTCTGGCGGAAAGAATAAGGGATACCCTCTCCGAGCCCGAACAAGTGAAATGATTGTGTCAATGCAACCCCACAGTTCAGACATGTCCTGGCCATGAATAAACTCACTACAATGGAGGAGCTCTATGAAAGAGCCCGATACATCCAAACCCAGCTAAAAGACTCCCCCATTATGAACATGTTTGAGTCGCCGAAGCCCAAAGTGGTCAGAAAGACAGGCGCTGGTGTCCCGGGCGGAGCCACAGAAGGGGTCGTGACAAATGAGCAAGTCAGTGCGGTCAACAATGCCAACTATGCAGTCAACCCAAGGCCTCCACAAATGCCCCGACTACCCCTTCAACCAGGTCCTTTCCCTCTCCGTCCTCCACCCCAAAATAATCCACCCCATGATAATATGCCTCCATTATGCCAACCCCAGCAACAACAACCACAACCTCAACAACAACAACCACCGCTTCAGTACAACCAAGTTCCACCTCCAGGGAACTATGGTCCCCAACAGCAACAAAGGAGGCCGCTCGGTCCCAAGAGAGCCTACTATCCACCATTGCCAGAAACTTTAACAGACATTTTTAATGCCCTCATGGCATCAAACCAACTCGCCTTACCCAGAGAAAGGCTCATGTGGCCCCCCAATGTGGATACCTCCAAATACTGTGTTTACCACAGGCAGCCGGGACACACAGTAGATTACTGCTTCCATTTCAAAGATTACATACATGATATGAACGATGAACATCAAATAGATTGGGATGAGATGAGACGATACGTCGCCGCTCTCAAGGCTAGGAGACCTCCTCAGAGGCCACAGCAGCAGTTACAACAGCCACAGCAGCAGCAACCACAACAA